>OZ022423.1:15411181-16011181 GCA_963989365.1 Rhimphoctona megacephalus
ACGTCACTACCTGTAGTTTGATACATTTTGTAACTGTCCCATCGGGAAAATAATAGAAATAGAAAAGTCGAGTGTGGTAAACAATTAACATATTAACTTTATGTTTGTTTGGTTTTACAATAATCTCGTTATGTCGTTGTTTTATAGTCGGATGTTTCAAACGAACTGTCGCTCACCTTCGTCCTCTCACTTATCCTACCAATATCCTTACGCACAAGTATGTAGGAGAAATAGTGCTATTCCAGTTTCTCTTGGCGGGTATCCAAATTAAAAAAAAACGAACATTACAAGATGATCCAAATTTGATGTTCCGAATTAATTCTAGGTTTTGTAAATTTTCTTTATTTTTATGTCCGTTGAAAATGAAAGGAAAACATTATTGATAAGAATATCACAATGAGAAATGATGGTAAATATTTACAATCGCCACTTTTTCTGAAAACGCCTCCAAATTATTTTTTAAGCATTCTTATCAATAAAAAATGATATGACAAGTAATTTCAGGGAGAGGGAAGGGGAAAAAAAACATTTTTTTTAAATTTATCTGTTTTTATTTATCGGTTTAATATTTTTACTTATACCCCCCTTAATATTATACGATATACCACTTTTTATCATTAGGAAATGAAAAAAAAAATTTGGAGGCGATTTTAGCAAAAGTGGCGATTGTAAATATTTACCGATATGATTTCTGCATACTATGGCAAGTTTTGTTAACGGCCAACATTCGAATTGATGTGAAATACGCGTTAGTATTTGATTCGAAATACTTTTGCCTTCGTTGTTTTTAGGTAAAAAAATGTATTTATCGAAATTCGAGTCTGGATAGAGGAGATTATAATTTTATCTCGGGTTGGTATACGATGCTCGGGGATGAACGTAAAATGTTAAACGGCGGGAAACTGGGGAAGCTGGGGAAGCCCTATCGGCCACAAGCGTTACACACAGCTACCGCATTGTTCATCGATCCGTCTGTATATGCATGTACATGCATACATATGTAGTACATTTGTATACATCCATATATGCATACATGTATAGGGGTATATATGAATATTGTAGTAGGTACGGTGAGTGCATAGACGGTCTCGGTTCGCGCTTCTCTACCGAATAGAGGAGCCCATCAATCGGCTCACCGGCTCACCGGTCCGCCACTCGATATTGCCAAGAGAGCGATCCTCATTCCCGTGAGCCAAGTCACCTCGATATTCCATCATTAAATGGAAATTCAGATTGTCAGAGCTTATTAATGCACAGGGATTTTCGTTCTCAATTCGATAGAAAATTCTCTTCATAAATAAGCAATAGTGTAAAATAACAAAAGTCTGACGTCCACGGTATTTTTGTAGCAAATTTCATACCTCGTACCGGCTAAATAGGGCTTAATTGTTCCATTATTAGGTATTTTTATCTCATGATGATTATTTTCAATATTTATTCAACTACAATTAAATATTGGTTAATAAGTAAATGAATCTTTTAATTAACAGAGATGTATACTTTTATAAATTGCATCTTCAACAAAGCATTGCTTTAGTGGATCGTAGCCTACTGAGTCATCGATCAATCGAAGCCAGTTTCAAATTTTTGAAGAATAATTTGCAAGAAGACAAAAAAACTGGCGTTCAAAATTCAAGGGAATTTAGTTTTCCGAAGTCAAATATGAGAGCTCGTTTTCATGATATATTCAATAACATTTACGTGCCATGTCTTGTCGTTCTCCCTTATTCTTCCCGGCAATAAGAACCCCGCGAGGGCTTATCGATGCTGCAGACGCGAGAGAATTTCGCGATTGAAAAGTGAAGTACGGATCGCATCTACGGGGCTATATCGAATGCGAGAAATTTTATATATATATAAGTATATATAAGTATATAAGACTCTTCCGAAGAGAAAGGGGGGAGCGAGAGAGAGAGAGAGAGAGAGAGAGAGAGAGAGAGCGAGTGGGAGATTGAGAAAGAGTATGATGAGAGAGACGAAAAGTATACTTGGGAAGAGCGAGTGAGAGGGTTGGAAAAAGCTGATGGCATCAGGAAGTCGGATCACGATCTCGTTTGGAAAACGTGATCTTGGTCCCCGTGGTCCAACACGCTTTCCAAACTACCCCTTTACGTGGCCAACTCAACCGCTGACAAACAGAAGAGCGTAACCAACCACCCTTTAACATGAATATAAAGCCACGCGTTTCTACTTGTTGGCAACCGGACTCGTCTGTACAGAAAATCTCTTACCGATATGGAACCAACTTCAAATTCATTTTCTACTGATCTGACTTTAACTTCTGGTTCTTTGCCTGCAGGCCGTTTTTTCCGCTCGTGCCTTGTTGGCACTATTTTCAACATTATTCGGAACCCTTTGGGCTCGATTATGTGTCAGACGTTAATTTTGGCGCCTTTGTTATGAATCTTCGTATTATTGGAAATTTAGCATTGAGGCTTTTAAGCAGGTACCCTGAGAATCTCATAAACAAGGGTGCACAGGTGTTCACTGTACGACACTCGAATTTTGCGTCCATGAATTTCGCACAAGTCACGTACGAGTCGCGATGCCAGTTGAAAGACCCTCGAGTACACGCATGAATAATGCCAACTACGAGGTGTGTCTGTATGTGCATGTATATAACCCCTTCAGCTTTCGATGCTTTCGTTTATATACACTCGTGTTCCTACACGAATTGAACGACCTCTCATGGCGTTCCATACTGAAACTTATGATACTTCGTACGTGTCTTGAAATCGCAGATAACTTGGAACGATTTCTATACATATAGTAATTCGAGGCGATATTGTTGAATCGGAGGAAATTGCGAACCAGCCTCTCTCCTATTAGACTCTTTGGTTCAATCTCTTCGAGCCTATTACACTTATATTATACGAGGAAGGGTAATGGATTGTGTACACCCCGAAAATTGAGGCTTATTTGATTTAAGTTGACCCTACACGAATAGGTAAAAGTCCTATATTTTTATCAAAAACACCCTTACAAAGAAACAATTGTGCCACTTTTCTGGTGGTATTCGAAGTGAATCTATCAGTGGTTACGCTATGAGACCTTTTCGTACACTTCTATCAAAACTATGATTACTCGAACATTTTAAATGGTATAAGCATTTCAAATTTTCTCTACTTTCTTCAAATGTATTCTTCCGTATGATAATCTTTTATCATATATTATGGTGTCAAAAAAAAATTAATTTTCTTTGGTATCAATTATTGTTGTAGTCACAAAGGTTATTATTACTGTGAGGAAATTAGTTTAGAGTTCCAATTTATCGAACTAAGCACTTGAAATTATATAAGTGAGAAAATATCTCATCGCGCGACCGCTGAACGGTTAATACGATGTTAAAGTTTTTATCAATAAATGTCAACATTCTAAATCAATTACCGTCACGTATAATTAAATTGGCCTGACAATTGAAAAAAAAATGTAATTGGCTTAGATCGTTTGTGTAGAATTAAAGAGATCACCTAGTATTAAGAATTTTTGGAACCCTTTCACATAGTAAAACGACATTGAAGCTGTTATCATTGGAATGCATCGAATTTATTCTTTCCATGCAAAATTACTAAATAATAAAAAAACTAAAATGAAAAATTACTCATACAAAATAACTTTTAAAGTTGAACCATTTATAATATAAGAAACTTCCATACCATATGGTGGCGTTCAAGGCCTTTGTGTCTTATATGAAAAAGATGTAAAAAATTAACAAAGGAAATTGTTGCTTCTTGGAAATAAAGAGCAGCTTTTGGATGCTTGCCAGAGCCTGGCAAACGACAAGTAATATGTTTGAGAGTTAGATTTGCAAAGATTGAGTTCAAATGCCTGAAGCAACGAACGTATACTGCTTTCATGAGGTAAAATAAAAGATAAAATAAGAGGTAAAATAAAGAGATGTTCTTCTTTCGAATCTAGACTGCCTTAAATGAGGAAAATGTGGATGACCAGTCAAAATTTATTCCCACCAGAATTGGTGAACGGGTTGATGAGAGTCAGTTTAGTGGATAACCTCAAACTACCTGTTTGGACGGGTCGTCTTTTTTGTTTATATGTCAGCGAGCTTTTGAATGCTTGCTCGTTGCTCGGCTAACTGCCAAATCCTGGAAAATTTACATCGTGGTCGTTGTACCAAATTGCCCAGCTTGTTGTATCCTCTTGCCCAAATCGTTTAGTCACTTTTGCAGAGGATTTGCTGAGACAGCTATTTAAAAGCTGACGAATTACCGACTTTAACGACCCTTCAATCTTCAGCCCTATCGATCTTAAAGACTCCAGCTGATTCACTTCGGCTTTTCCCATACCTTAAACAGACTCTGCTTTTGTCCGTTTCTCTGATGAACGCAACCACCCCTGTCCGAGTCAAATAAACTGACCTTTTATAACATAAACCTTCGAACCTTTTGATCTTCGAGTACTAGCTCTAAGATTACTATGCCCTTGAACCTTGTCGTGGGCTTTGTGTAGCCTGGGAATTCAATAGGGTTCTTTTTGATACATCAATGTAGTTTTTTGCTCTGTGAGGAATGATCTCTAATGGTGTCGGCTTGATCGCTTTGTCACGAACCTTAGAAAAATAAGTTCTAATTAGAACTTATTTTTCTAAGGTTCGTATTATAAGGTTCGTAAAAAAGAAGTATTAATACTTCTTTTTTATTTTGAACTATTGTAGTTTTCGAAAACCCATTCAGTTTGGATGAGTAATGGTACATTTTCTCTCTGTTAAAAAAAAAAAAAAAAAAAAAAACTAGATGGTGACACAAACGGAACAGTCGAGCAATTCCGGATCCGTGACACCCGACGATGGAGGTACGACCTTCAGCAAATTACGACAATTGGGCAGCGGATTGATGAATGCTACTGGAAATGGTAAGTCCTTATTTACTGTTGAGCAAAAAAATATTCCAATTAAAAACAGCGGAGACACGTGTTATCTTTTTTAGGGCTTGAACTAATATTTCACATCCAACTTATTCAGATATATTTGATTTTTTTATGCATCAAAACCTGTAGATTGAACTCTAGATTATTAATATATTTGTTAGACCTGGCAGTTGCTACTTTATAACCTTTATGACCCAGGCAACTTTCCATTCTCATAACTCTTGAACAATCTCGTGTTCTTCGAAAAATGTTTTCTAAACTACGAAATAAGTTCTGAATAATCGAATGATACACGGCTCAATGTCGAGAAACGATTGGTTCCACTACAGTCAAAGTTTAAAAAAAGTGCATTTCAATTTAATCGAAAATTACAGGATTGACGTGGGTCTGAAAGACCCAATAGTAGTAACCTAAGATTAAGGGATGATTTAGGTTTTCTAACACATAAATAAACATAAAAAAGCGTGTTTAAAGTTGACCGATCGAATTTCCTAAACGGATGGCGTTTCGTTACACAAACGATATGAATTGAAACAGAGACGAGTTTGTTTAATAATACGTGTATTTGCAAAAACACGAATTGTGCAGTAAAACTAACTTGAAAATTTGGGGGCGTGTTAGTTGGCTTTGCTCATCGCTATTCGATATTCCGCAAATATTGCTGAACGAGAGATACGCTGTATAAAAAGATACCCGAACACACGGGGACCATCTATAGGCTTTGTGTCTATTTTTTCATTGGTAGAGCGATCTCTTTTTTTTCAGCGAAACTGATCGGAGCCCTGACATAGTGACTGGGAATGAGAGAAAAAAAATACGAATGATTGGGATCGTGGGTATTTCGTAAATAGATCGCGTGTATTCCATTTATATTTCCTTCGCTCCCTCATCTTGTTCGTGATGCATCTCTATGTGGGTCCGTTAACTTGTACGGGATTCCACTTTGACCCTCGATATATTTCATTCCTCGGACGATGAGGAAGTCCAATTTCTCTCTATGTCTCTTTTAGTTTTTTTTTTCTCAGAAAAATCGTATTCCTCCTTCTTTCTCTCCGCTCATCCCTCCGTCACACGCGCTAAAATTCCAAACGTCGCTACACGCGTCGCGGGGAATCGCCGCAATGCTTTTGAGCCTTACAGTGTTGCCATATCGTTTTTACGCGCATGCGCGCGCCGTTGGTCCTCAAGTGCTCAGTAGGAGATATGGCAACGTCGAACGTAAAATCATATGTACGACTCTGCGTGCCAGGGAGACTAGAGAGAAGGAGTGGACACAGCGTGCTTTAGAAATGTACACGAAATCCCAGCCTGAACGGGCGGCGCTGTGATTGGAAAGATCATAGCTATATGTATATTGAGATCAGACATCCTACCGTTACTACTTATTCCCTAACCTCAATTTGTCAAAATTCGCGCAGTGCCAATGTTTACGTTTGCAAAACTTTTTTTTTCTTATTAATGTGCAGTGTTAATGAATTTATCATGTTCAGTAAAACCGTTTTATTAAATTTAGTTGAATAAAAATCAGTATACACATTAAGAATCTGTGTAATATACTTTTTTTTTCATAAAATGAATCCAGCGAAGCTCACGACATTATTTTTCCATCATAAAAACAGAGTTTTGACAATTTTTGAAAATAATGATTGACTATTTTAATTTGAATTTGTTCAGTCGTGAGTGAAATAAAAATGTATATTGCTGAATCGTGGCAGAATGCTTCGATGTTCGAAATAAATTAAACCTGAAGGTTTGACTGTATTTTATTCTGCCACACCCGTCAATGCTAATTTTTTTTCAAACTAACTGACTTGATACCAATAATTGTAATTGGAAGAAACAAAACAGATCGTAAAATTAGAAATAGTGCTGTAGACCCAAACAGTCCACAACTCGTTCTTAAGAAATAAAGAACAATATGAACGATTGTGGGGAAATTTGAGAATAAAACTGAAAAATTAAATGAGGAATGTAATATTTTTTTTTCCTTGACCAAAGTTTTTTTTTTATATGAACAAAATATAGTTACGCACGTCTGTGGACAGATGTACTTAACGATCATCAGCAAAAGGATTTTGCCACAATCGGTTCTCTCCAGGAACGATTTTGGCATTATTTTCTCAACCAAATAGAAGTAAAACCCAAAGAGGAATCTCCGTTCTACTAAAGTCTCATTTTTTAGGCACTAAATAGTCCAAATCATTAACCGGATGAAAATTCGGTCATGCTTCTTATCCTCATCATCAAGATGTAAATCGGCGAGAATTTAGGAAAGATCCTCATCGACAAGCTCGGCTTGTAACTATTTTACGGACAACAAATAAACATTTATTCATTTGATATTTTCAATATCAAATCAAAAAATCAAAGTCAAAATATTTTTATTTCATTTTACCCAAACGATTTATGAATTTTAAAATTACAGTGGCTGTAAAAGATTGATCAACAATCATATATGCAGGGAAAATCATGTTCCATATAAATTTAAATGCCGTTGAAAAGCATCGCACAGAAAATATGCAATACCGGTCCGGAAAAAGTGTCTCATTAACCTCCAACGCGCTATCATTTTGGTACGAAACTTTCCTTTGTACTGCGCAAGCTCGGAAGAACGGTCACTTTCATCATGTCGACTAATTTTATTACTATAGTTACGATCTTTCCGACCCATGCGATATTGGTGACAGAGCGGAGAACTAATTCAGGATGGGATTTTGAGGACGCCGTTACAACTTATTTTCCTATGCTGTGTCCACTCCTTCTCTCTAGTCTCCTTGCTGCACGCGATAGCGAGGAAACGCTGCATTTCTTACACTTAGTCATATTAAATATTATTTATAAAATATAAAATGAAAATTATCGTATAACTTTCTATTTTATTGCGTTCTACCAATAATAATACAGGAATAGCTAAATTGTCACAAGTGTATCATTTACCAATTTTTATTGATTAATGAAAAAGCAAAAAAATGGGGCGTTTCGCTCATAGCGCGTGTAACGGAGGGTTATTTAGCCATCACATGCACAGGGAAACAATTAAAAAATAAATCCAGTATGAAACATTCCAATCAGTGAAAAAGAAATATTTTATTTTCAGTACAATTTCAATTTTGTTCCATAACAATTTGAAAAATTTCATGCTGTCCCTTTGTTCTTGTGACTTTCACAGTAGCTTTCGAATATGATCCTTTCACTGCAGTTGATAAAAAATAAATTCGTACTTTTTTAGTCGTCGTTACTTTTCATTTCTCTCTCTCTCTCTCTCTCTCTCTCTCTCTCTCTCTCTTCTCTTTTTCAGGAACACCGACAAATTTTCCAATTTAGATTCTATCTTTTATTCGACGAGCTTACTCGAGGATCGAGCGAGGCTGCTGCAGCATCATTGCATTCTGACCTATGTATTGGCACCCAGCTCGACGACCTTGGAACACATTTCTCTCTGCATTTTCTTCCTTGGATATTCTCCATTCTGCATCCTCGGATATTCTCCATTCTCTACGCTTTTGTCTATATCCCTCCGGCGTTGCTCGTCTTTTACAATTATCTCGTGAATATTCGCCTCAATTACGATCCATTTATTCGCATTTTATTGAGCACACGATTATTTTTATAGAAAAATGTACATTTAAGAAATTTACAAAAGCTTTGAAATAATGAATTCTCAAATTTTAGTATCTGTAGAGAAATTCTTTATTCATCGTTATTAATTGTTGAACTCTGATTTCATTTTCCTGAATTATCAGTCTTTTCTCTCCCCTGGAAAAATAAGAAAAGAATTCTGTCAGTAAATGATCACTAATGATAAATCTGATCGATACAAAGATTCATGATTAATTATTGGCCATATAACACAGTATGGAATAATAGCTGAATGTCCTGAAAGATCACGAATCACGAGCTAACCACCATCGATTCCTTCATTCGAGTTGAGATAACGTCGAATCGTCAGTACTCGCGGATCTTTGCCCAAAGAAAAAAAGATTCCTTCCCCCTATTCGATCTATTGTACCTGTGGGACCCGACGGACGTGCCTATAAATGGTGAAATTCTCACCCTCGACCCCATGACCCCGCGAAATAACTGTTATTCACGTTACCCAGAAAAAAGACTCAGGAATGAAAATGTGGAAAAGCTCCATTTTCCGGATCGTGATGGATAATGACAACGCTTAGTTTCCCAAAAAATTTCATTATCCAAATAAATATCAAACGTGATAACACATTTATCATTAATTTTCTTTGTACAGTTATAAGAAAACAATTAATTAGAAAATTTATTATTATATTGATTTTATCAGATAACAATTCATTCATTAAAAAAGTAAAATCGTAGTCACACACACAAAACAAATTTTTGAAAAAAATAAAAAAAAAAACGAGAAAAAGTGCATCGTTCGCGACATAAGCTATCGATTGATTGACAATATTTTTCCTTGCCAATCCTAAGGACCATCCGTAGAAATTGCAATTGAAAAATTGATTGCCCTGATACAATTGCAATTAGTAACTGGAATTAAAATCAATACGAGACATATATGAAATGACGAATTGAATAATGACACAAACGTAAAAAAACGTGACATAAACGTGAAAAAAATCGACAATTCCAGATCAATCGTAACTCATTGTTCTTTCGGGGTACCGAGACGGAATACACACTTTTACGTTGTTTAGGCCTCCTCTATAGGAGTGTGGGACAAAACGTGGCACTGGAGTAAAATGAGTTGAAACTTCGAAATGTTTTTTTTACATTTTTCTCACTCGAAAGCAATTGTTTATTATATTTTTATTTTTTCAATGCTTTATAGATATATACCAGAATTTCATAAACACTCTTATTGCAGTGACAAAAAAATTCTGTTTCTTCATAAATTATGACCCATAGTTTTTTTTTTTTTTTTCGTGCTATAGTTCACGTCCCAATTAGCAGCTCTATATTGTACCCTCGAGTTATGCCATATTCCCACTCTTCTTGATCCATCGTGGCTGGGGTAATGGTCCCGAGGAGAGAACAAAAAAGATGGGAAGACTTCGCTGTGTACGTCAGGAGAGGACCCCAGGGTCTCCGAAGCACACGCTCGTAGAGCAATATCTAATTCGTTCTTGCCCTTTCGTTCTTTGTCCTTCCAATCCCACATTTTTCTCCCCGTAAATACGCCTTTTTGCTATCCTATCTTCTAATATTATCGGCTCTTTTTTTTATTAACTGTTCACGTATTTCCCGTAAAAGAAATTTAACAGTCGAAAATTCACAATTTTTTTTTACCTGTTGCCAAAGAGCTTATTTATTTTTTATTCTGCCAAATTTTGGAAAAAATCGCGAGGGCTGGGAGAGATATACACTATGAAAAATAAATTATTGATAATTATGTCGAATCGCGGCTCCAGCTCATAACTGTTCCAAATTTTTTTCTAATGTTTTTTATTGTTAAAAAATGGTATCCCAAATAATATTAAGGAGGGGAAAGCCTTCGAATGTGAAAAAAATAAAAAAGTGTGAATAAAATGTAATAATATATGACCAAGTCATTTTTTATTCATAAGAATGGTTAAGGAAGTTCACGCGAATCTAATGATAATCGAATATTTCAACTTTGGGGGTTGAAATTTGGAAATATTATAGAAAAATATATCGTACATCTATCACTGGAATTATTTTTGGATCCACCGTCTAGTTGTCAAGAAAACAATTTATGAAAATCACATTTTTTGAATCTTTATACATAGGACCTTATGCGATTTTCATAAATTATTTTCTTGACAACTAGACGGTAGATCAAAAAATAATTCTGGTGATAGATGTACGGTATATTTTTCTATAATATTTCCAAAATTCAACCCTCAAAGTTGAAATTTTCAATTATCATTAGATTCGCGTGAACTTCCTTAAAACAAAATTCGGAACAGTTTTGAGCTGGAGCCGCGATTCGACATAATTACCAAATTATTTATCGTAATTCCTTATCGCCTATTAAAATTAATCGAATTAATTGTGATTTGAATTTAAAAAATACTTTTGAGGATTTTTTTTCATGACATTGAAGATATTTATGAAATGTATAAATATTCACCGGAATCTGTGAATAATGTGGTAAAAATATTGTTGAAAATAAGAGAATGACCGGTTTTGTGTTTTTAAACGATAAACTTCATGGAAATCAGCTTAAACGGTTAGAAAGAATAATTTTGAATGTCGAAGAGGATACTTCGAACACTAAGTACTTTCCCAGCTGTGTCATATATTTTCTCGTTGAGCAAAGTCGAGAGAATTCTTCGGAGGAAGAAAAAAAATACTCGCGAAAGAAAGAAGAAGCAACAGTGATGGGAAAAAGTGTCCCGACGCCTTATTGGATGAGGGAGTGTATTCAAATATATGTTTGCATGGGATTCCGGAATAATTTTGGTACTGGTAAAAAAAAGAAGAAAAAGAGAGAGAACCAGTTTGAAGAGGGTAGAAGCAAAATAAAGGGTTTGAAGAGGTGTAGAAAAAGTGTCGATTCTCATTACATGCATCATGCTTGATTTTCTCTTAGATACATTTTAATAAAAAAAAGAGAAATATTTGAATGTATTAACTGTGCACTTTTGAGAGATATCACGATTTTTTTAATTTTTTGTTGTTTTTTACTTTAAATATTCTTGCGATTATCTCAGGCTTGTTATTCAATCTGCTCGAGAGCTTTTTTCCATTGTCTAAATACGAAAATCGAATATTGATTGTAGAGTAAAATAATAATATCATTCAAATTATATTTTGGCCCAGAATAAAATTTACGTTCTCCAGACGGCGTTAAAACACTATTATTATTTAAAAAAATACAGTCGTCTCTTGAGATAATAGTCGAGTCGAAATGAATTAATGATTTTTACTACAAATTAATTTGATAAGAAGAGAAAATCATACTTTTCACGAAAAATTAATTTGTTAAACCACAAATGATTTGAGATTGAATTTTTGAATAAAATTTGCAAATTATTATTGTACACGTAATTTAGGTAGCATTCGTAAATCTAATTGTATTAATTATTCAAAAGCACTCGGTTAGCGTGTTGAGACATTTTTTTTTCATCCAACTTCACTCACGTTAAAGGGTAATATATTGAATAATAAAGTTGTGATAATTAAACTCGTTAGCTCTATGAATTCAATCGTCAGTGGTCGGAGGATTATCATTGTACGTGCTTTGGATCGAGTTTCCTCTTCTTATTATTTCCTCTCTTTTTCTCCACCTCTCTTTACCTGTTTCTATTGCTCTACCTTTCTTGGATCCTTTGAATATTCCTTTATAATTATACGTTTCAATTTTCATCGTTCCACACCTTCGTTTTATTCCTTTTTCCCCTTTTTTCTTGCTATTCTCTTTTTTTCTTATCCTACTATTTTCTATATTTTCTTTTTCTATCTCAATTACCCTCACTAATAGTCGCCTCGTTTACGCGTATAAACTTCCGGTTTCTCCGAAATAATAGTTACACAAAAAGACCCTAAGAGTGACGAACTTAAGAAAACTTACTCACCCTCCATTTTTGTTTATTGAGCCAATTGTTATATTTATAAACACGTCACAAAAGCAATAAATTATTTTCCTTCCATTAAATGTGTTGTTTAACTAATCATTTATGTATATCTTGTATCAATATTTTTACTGATTTAATTAATATTCAAACAGGCTCAAATTATTATTTTGTATATGATCGCTATGAATAATGTCCTTTTATTCATTTTTTTCACACCGAGGGTGTATACATTATACCAGACACTATAGAGGACAGTCGTCATCGTCAATTTAATTGGGGTGATCAATTGATTTGTCCCTGTTGATACATGATTAATTATTTAAGTATCAAGGATCGTTGAATACTGAACGAATAATTACCAATTTAGGGTCGCCATGGGCGATTTCCTCGTCCTCTTGAATTATGCCATTAGATGCCCTTATAATGTAAACAGGCTGTAATCGCTTCTATTATATCAATCGATGTAGATATGGGGCATTTCACGTCACTTCTAAATTCTCAAAAACTCACCCCTTTTATTGGTGTGAATTTTTTCTATGCGTTTCTAGGTAAGAAATAAGTGGAGACGTATTGCGGGATTTTTCGATTTGACGATTTTTTCGATTTTTACAGCTGGTTGAATTTTTGACTTGTTATACTGAACCCGTCTGGGTTTAGGCTGCGATAACTCGGAAACTATGGGTCCTAAAACAAAAATGGGCAATAACAATCTAACGCATATTACTCTCAGGAGGAATAACTGGTATACTGCAATGATGTAGAAGGATTGATCAATGAACTGAAGCCTCAATCTTATAAGGCAGACGAATGGAGACTGTTCCTTGATTCATCGAAGCGGAGTCTCAAAGGAGTTTTGCTTCACATAGGCAACTTTTATGTCCCGATACCGCTAGCCCATTCAGTGGTGCTAAAAGAAAGTTACGAAAACATTCAGAAGGTTCTAGAGAAGATCAATTACGTCGAACATAAGTGGCAGATCTGTGGCGATTTAAAAATACTGTCTATGATATTGGGCCAGCAGTCCGGCTTTACGAAAAATCCCTGCTTCTTATGTCTATGGGATAGCAGGGATCGGAAAAACCATTACACGGACAAAGTATGGCCCAATAGAACAAATCTGAATCCTGGAGCACTCAACATCATCCAAAAACCTTTAGTAGAACCCAATAGAATCTTACTACCCCTTTTGCATATTAAACTTGGGTTGATGAAGCAGTTCGTGAAATCTTTGAATAAAGAGGGAGATTGTTTCATTTATTTACAATAGCAATTCCCGAACATTTCGGATGCTAAGTTGAAAGAGGGGATTTTCGATGGGCCACAAATCAGAAAGATGTTGAGAGATGAAGTATTTGTCACGACAATGAACAACGCAGAGAGAGCCGCGTGGTGCAGTTTCAAAGAAGTCGTTGAGAACTTCTTAGGCAATAACAAAAGCCCGAATTACGAAGAAATCGTCAAGGAAATGATCATCAACTACGGTAAACAAGGTTGTTTGATGAATCTTAAATTGCACTTCCTACATTCCCACCTGGATGCATTTCCTAAAAACCTTGGCGCCTACAGTGAAGAACAGGGAGAGCGTTTCCATCAAGATCTCAAAGAAATGGAACATTGATATCAGGGACGTTGGAATATTAATATGATGGCAGATTTCTGTTGGATGTTGAAGAGGGAAACATCCAGGAAAGGCATAAAACGCAAAAGAAATTCATTAAATAGGTCGTTTGAAGAAAAAAAGGTGCGTTATAGCAGAAGGCAATAGACATTTTTAAGCGGTCCCAGATATTTTAGAGTGTTGTCGGTGGAGTAATATCAGCTTTCGAAAGTATAAAATAGGTCGGTGAAAAAATTTATAGATATATAAGTCTTAGAAGTATTTTTAACGTGTTGGCGTTAAAAAATGCGATTTTTTCGTAGTTTTCGCCAAATATACGGGTTCTGCAGGTCCTGGATCCGTGCTTTTTGGTTTCTGCTAAGTCTTCTAAGTACAATGAAGTCAACTGGACCCTCCCAAAGCGATCTAGTTGGCGCTAAACGAGAATAATGGCCTATTTACATCATTTTTTGAGGTTATCAAAAAAATGGTAAACGGAATCTCAATTTTAACCTCGAATATCGATTCATCAGCTCAAAATACGTAAGAAAAGTATAGTATCCGCCGCACAACCAACTTTTTTTTTATGTGCCTGTGAATTTAACCCAATAATTATTGTTTTTCCTCAATTTAAATCTTGAAGGAAATTTCAAATATCTACATAATTTTCGGAGTTATTGCTATTTGTTTATAAGCGGAAATTTAAAATCGTTGAAAAACGGTGTTTTTTTTAAATGAAAATGATAATTTTTTTAAATCGAGAATGTACATAATGAAACGAAGCTCCTGAATTTTTATCTGCTTTGTGGGCCTTCCTCATACTTGGGAATTTAAAAACTCCGGATTCTCGTAGATCGGAGACTGTTGTTTAACTATATAACGCAGGTCAATAAATCTTGCACGGATCTCTTGGGGAAGATTTGCCATAGATGATGTATGAGTTTTGAAATGATATGTTGATTAATTACCGCTCACAAATGCAAAATGCAAAATTCAAAATTTCTTTTTGAATTGCAAATAACTCCTTAAATAATAATTTTAGGAGATTCTTGCATAGGACCTTTTTTATAGAGGACATCGAGACGCATAACTTTTATCTATTACATTTTCCTGTAAAATGCATTCCAAAAAAGATATCATAGTCCAGTCACCTTAGACCATATTTTACGAAGTTCTATTCAAGAGACCCAGCCTCTGGCCAATTTTTTTATAGGTTGTTTGGATCTATAGGAATATAACCCTGACTCTTCGTAAAAATCCGAGTTGCATTTTAGCAATAAAAAATTGTTGAAAATTAAAAAATCGATTTTTTTGAGTTATTTCTTTTGAAACGCGTCTTATCGAAAAAAGTTTTAATTAAAAGTTATTCATCATAACATCCTCTATAAAAAAGGTCCTATACAATAATGAGCTAACATTGTTAATTAAGCGGTTAATTGCAAATGAATAAAAAAATTGTCAATTTAATTTTTGCAACCGCAATCGATTGTTCATCAACATATCGGTTTGAAGTTCATACATGATGTAGGGGAGCTAAACCCCAAGAGAATCGTGCAAGATTTATCGATCTGCGAGATATAGTTTAGCAACAATCTGCGATCATTGAAAAAACTTTGGCATTCAATAGAATTTCCCGACGAAGGCCCACAGCGTAGAAAAAAATCGAGAAACTTTGTGTTATCGTGCACAAGCGATATGGAAAAAAAAATTGTTTTTGTTGAAAATAAATACTGTTTTTTGACGACTTTCTATTTTTGCTTATAAACAAATAGCAATTCTGACCAAAGCTACAAATATATCCGGAAAATTCTTGGACCATCTAATGCGTTTTTGAAAAACGAACAATTAAAAAAAAAAAAGTTGCAATATCTTGATTACAGCCCGAGATATGGATATTTTTACGTTTTTTTCAATTTTCTATTGTTTGAATTAAGATTTTTGCAAAATTCAAATTCGTTAGCCTTCCCTACGCTTCCGGCTACGGGATTCAATAAAATACGGACCTTTAGAGGAATTATGCCATCACAGTTATCAACGTATTCCGATCGACGGCGCACGGTTGAACGCGCGGCGTCGGCCGCTCGGCCGGGCGGCGTGATGGGAGTACCCCCTCGCTCCGCAGCCTTGCGCGAGCGGCTTAATTAACAAATTTGATAACTTACTTAAAAATGGTCGTAGAACAATTTATTTTTTTTTAGTTTTACGTGATTTTTTCTCACGAACACGATGGTATCCTTAAAAATCATGTTCACCCCATAGCAGACCCATGACCATCGATTTTACAAATTTTACATATAACCATGTTTTAAAATCATTTTACTATGAATGGGAAAGGGTATCATAAATAAATCTTTTCTCCGACACTGTTTCATTCATTACAATAAGTTTATTAATGTGAAGGAAAAAATTTAGGAAAGAAAAATTCATTACAAAAACTCTCTTTTCACTCTTTTTTCGTTAGGCTCATATTCGTTGTCACTATCTACATTTGTTGGAGCCGTTACTATGGGATAGTCAATTCTAATTTCGTCTTCGATTGCCTCTGAGAATTTGGAAAATTCTTCCTCTTCCTCATCATCGCTTAAAATTACTTCGGCTTCGACAGCGTTCGCACAACTCATACTGTTACATTTTTTCCACAGAATCGTGCATTTCAGTTCTAATTTTCGACACGTACAGTAGGATGTGCAGCCACTCTTACATAGTAAAATGATTTTAAAGCACGGTTATATGTAAAATTTGTAAAAACGATGGTCATGGGTCTGCTATGGGGTGAACATGATTTTTAAGGATACCATCGTGTTCGCGAGAAAAAATCACGTAAACTAAAAAAAAAATAAATTTTTCTACGACCATTTTTAAGCAAGTTATCAAAGTAACTTATAAAGTTCCTCAATTTTTTTCTACGCTGTGGGCCTTCGTCGGGAAATTCTATTGAATGCCAAAGTTTTTTCGATGATCGCAGATTGTTGCTAAACTATATCTCGCAGATCGATAAATCTTGCACGATTCTCTTGGGGTTTGGCTCCCCTATATCATTTATGAACTTCAAACCGATATGTTGATAAACAATCGATTGCGGTTGCAAAAATTAAATTGACAATTTTTTTTTCATTTGCAATTAACCGCTTAATTAAGAATGTTAGCTCATTTTTGTATAGAACCTTTTTTATAGAGGATGTTATGATGAATAACTTTTAGTAGAAACTTTTTTCGATAGGACGCGCTCCAAAAGAAATAACTCAAAAAAATCGATTTTTTAATTTTCAATAATTTTTTATTGCTAAAATGCAACTCGGATTTTTACCAAAACTCAGGGCTATATTCCTATAGGTCCAAACAACCTATAAAAAAATTGGCCAGAGGCTGGGTCTCTTGAATAGGACTTTTGCTAAGGACTTTTGCTCTTGACTGGACTATCACTGAAAAATTGACTTTTTAATTTTTAATAATTTTTCATTGTTAAAAAACAGGGCGGATTTTTCTGAAAACTTGGATGCGTGTTCCTGTAGGCCTCAAAAACTTACAAAAAAATTGGCGTCGCGGTAGGCTCTTATGTTAGTCTAGGTCTCATGTCTATTCCGACTGGACTAGAATTGCCCCACATACATTTATTCATATATATATTAGGTGTTTCACGTGAAATGTTTATTTTAAAACCCTGACCTTTCTTTTGAATTTTTTGTTTTTCTATGCAAGGGAAAATTCAAAAACTTATTAAGCTGTACAAATCGAAATACTATCAAAATATTCCTTCTTTATTCTTCTAGAAGTTATTTTATGTCTACAAAAATCTATATGGGGTAAGGATTTCAGAATTAAATTTTTACGCGAAATGTCTCGTATCCATAGAGAAAGGCAGGAATATATCTGGAAGTACGTAGGTTTCACTACTGTGTGTGCCATCTCTCTGTATATTCGAGATACCAAATACGAATATAGTTCTGAAAATCATTAATTTGCAAGGTTTCGTGTTTCACCATCCTCACTGAATTCTCAATCGGAATCTGTATTAATAGTGCTTCCATAGTACAAATGCCTTTGAACCAGGACAAATACCTTCACTTTGGTATCGCGATCTCTATCTCTATTAAACGAAAATTGAGACAGGGCCCACGGACTAATACGGCCAATCAAAATATGGAATTAATTTGTTCTCTCAGTCAATCTTAATTACTTGTATTATTTCTTCTTTTCTGCAATATTTAATTAATTGAATGAATTCAATAAAATCCAATTTTCCTTATGTTTTAACAGAGCTTGATTAATAAAATATTTGATGTTTATCAAACCGTCATCTTTATGTTTTATTTTATGATCTAATTTTTTGTAAAATATTTCCTATAATGTTTTTTTATTTTATTTTCATGTTTATAATTGAGCTTTATATTACTTTATAGGTGGATAAATTAGTTCATTTTTCATTTATAATGATAGTTAGACGACATTTGTCATTCGGGACAATGTCACGTCTCATTTTGGCCTATTCAGTCATCCTTCTGTCTAAATTGATTACAATGTATAACAACGAGACGTCTCGGCCGATCAAAGCGAGGTTCTATCACTGCGTCTGAGCTTTCCATAGCTATTGACAATTCCGTCTCGCCAATCTCGATTTGCATGGGTCGATCGTGTACCATATTGTATTACGGGATTACCATTCTTTCGTTCCTCAAATTATCAACGTCCCATTTAAATTATATCTATTTATATTTGGACGATCACGTAAAGTGTTGCTATTTTTTTCCAAAATTAAGATATCGAGATAATTTAGAAACTATTTTCTCTGTTTCTTCAATAGCTCTTAAAAGGATTTGTTTTTGGACCAAATTACTTCGATGTAAGCTGTTTAAAAAAATATTGAAAATCAAAAATTTTTTACCAAATTGGCCATTCCTCCAAAATGCTCTCAGCACTTTTTTATTGGGAGTTCAGGCTCTAAATAGTGCTAATTCGATTTTTATTCAAATACACTTCAAAATGAAAATTGATTTTTCAAGATATCTTCGTTTTCGATTTTTCGAGAATTTATCATTTTTGATTGATTTTTCCACATCCTTTTTCGTTTTTTGGCTCATTTCCGTGAACGGTTTTTCGAATGGAACCAATTGACCTATTGGGATTAATTCAACACTATTTTTCATATCTATCAAAAAGCTCTAAAGCATCTGCTAATTGATGTTCTTCATGAGATTTTACCGCGAAGATATGACGATTCGAAAGATTGGAATTTATGGGTTTGTGAAAATGGACACCACATGGGTCCTTAAGGGAGGACAACCATTTAGAACCTTCAAAAAATCTATTTTTTTTTTTGCTTTAAAAGTTACTTTAATATTTGTAGAATACGAAAAACTTCATGATTTAGGCCAATAGCAGATTAGTTCGTTATAATCGTAATAATCGTAATAATAGTAATAATAATAATAATGGTAATAATAGTTCGTAATAATCGTAATAATCGTAATAATACTAATAACAATTAGTTCGTAATAATAATAAAAATAGTAATAGTAGTAGATTACGCGGCATAGCAGATTAGTTCGTAAGTGGCTTTATCAAACACTTTTCCATTGCCAAAACTTTAAACGCATTTTTCTCGAAACTTTTTTTTCACTATGTGTTTTTTTGGTGCCAAAGATTGTTCAGAGACTATTGAACCGATCGGGCTAAAATTTTGCACACGTTTTCGTAACATATAAGACCACGTGGTGAACCTAAACATATTTTTAATTTCTCAAAATAAACTAGTTTTTTTTATCAGCGAAGAAGAAAAAAATTATCGAAAATATCGATTTTTTTATATTATGTCTGCCATTTCTCCAATTTTTAACTTACTATTAAAAGATTAGGTTTATCAAGTGAACACAGGCATATACTGACCACATCCTTTTGCCCTTCTATTTCAGATAATTTTTCACGGCGCTACAATTGGCACCGTAAAAAAAATGCCTAATGCGTAAAAATGCTATATCTCCGTCAATTTTCAATCTTTTCTAATGATTAAAAATGGAAAATACTCGTTGAAATATTTATAATGAACTGTCAAAGTTTCAAAGGGATCCATTTATTTCTTCCCCTTAAAAAAATTCTTTAAAATCTGCTCAATTTCGGCGTTCTAAATGGTTGTCCTCCCTCAAGAATCGCCGTACTTCATAATTAATTTAATTTATAATTCATTTTATAATTAATGTTGTTTCCTCGAAATTGGAGATACCAGGTAAAACAAAAAAACGGTTACCTTCGTTTTTTCATCAATTTTTCATAATTTTTTTCGTCCGTACATAGAGATTTGGTTTAAGGCGATTAGGCAGCGAAAATAGGCCGAAAATGGGATAAAATTCAAATGGCATTTGTGAAGAACCGAAACAGCATACATACATTTTATTTTTGCAACGTTTTTATTGGAGTTTTGGCTATTAAATTCAGTGGTTGAGGTTTCAAAAATATAAATATTTAAGGGAGATATGGGCGGATAAAGAAGACCACGCGTCCCATGCACTGCTCCCTCATTGCCACGATTCCGAGTGGCCGGTTGAAGTTTTCGGCAATTCCCAAACGCCATTCTCTTCAGGGGATATTCCTCTACAGACTGAACTGAACATTTTCAAAAAAACATAAAAATTAAAAAAATGGCGGCTAACATTTGAAAAACATCGAAAAACGGATAACATTTGTTGTAATAACAATAATAATAAATTGATTTTTTTACATAAACATCGGTTCATTTTGTAGAGAAAGTTGATATCTTCATTTAAAAAAAAAATCAAGGCGATATCTTCAATCGTTCTTGAGTTATCGCGGCAAAACTAGTACAAAATGCTGTTTTTAGAAAAACGCGTTTAAGGAGTATTGGAGTTTTATTGCTCTCCTGAGCTCAATTTTGCGAATTTTCCAGTTTTCTTTGCGTCAAGATGTTTGGAAGAGATTGTAGTAATAGAACACAAAAAACGAAAAAATTCGAGATTTTTCAATGCTTTAGTCCCCTTAACTACCTACTACCTTCCGGTGAAAAGCTTACGTTCCCGGTCAAGGAGGTTTTAACTGCGCGGCACTTGGGAAAAAATGTACGCTGCAACGGGACCTTTTGCGCAGTCATTTCTTCTCAACGAAACCTTTCTTAGGGTTGGTGCCAATTAAGGTGGGGGTCACTAGTTTTCCAGTACTCACATAAATTCAAATTGCGCGTAGACAACAGTGACCCCTCGGACCGGGTTAGGGTAAAAAAATTTCATTTCCCAACCAGTTATGACGACAACACTGAAAAAGTAATATTCTTGAGGTTCTTTCACAAATATTTTGAAGTTCTATTAAAATAATCTATGCTTTCCCGAGTTTTTGAATCAAAATACATCGAAATAAGCTGCTTAAAATCAACAGTGAAATTTTATTGGAAATTTTGAACACTCCACAAAAGTGGGCGCAGAATTTATTGTATTTAGAGTTCACACTCTACCGGATGCTCATTCGATTCGTATTTGAATTCCCATTAAAATGATGTTCTCTGCATCGATCCGCACTTAGCTTCATTTTTTTAATTTAGGCCAATCTTTGAAGTTTATCAAGAATATTTCACAACTATAATATATTAAACAATCTTTGGTGTCCAGACTTTACAGCTTTTCTAACTATTTTATCCAACGTATAATTTATAATTTATTAATATCATTGAATTATTTAGTTGTCAATATTCTTCTCTCTCGCGTTTGAACTCAAAACTTCAGTTGCCAAATTTTGACTCATGTGGACCCTAAAACGCTTAGGTTTATCACCACAAGACCCCGTCACCAGAGCATTTAAACAGGATCTCGCGTGTATAGGACGCTCTCGCAATAAAGTCATTTATATTCAACGACTCAACCAAGATTTATGAAAACTTTGGGATGACGATTGTTGAGGAGAAGAGAATTTGGAGGGTGATGAGAATATTCAGAATTTCACGTCGTTATGGTGGTCTAAAATTTGAAACAAAGGTTGTATTTATAAATTGAATGAGACATTTCGTAAATAATGTTGTCCTTCAGTAATTTTATTCAATTTAATTAATATTATTTAAAATATTTATTACATTTTGCAATCCACTTATTCCATTGAATATATCTGTTTTCTATGTGGTCTAGTTATTTTTATGTGTTTAAAAATAAAGAGCAAGAAAAAATTGTTTAGAAAAGCTATTTTAATGATTCTTACGCCTTGAAAAAACTTCTAGTTTTTTTTTAATTTCCTGCATTGAAAAAAAAAAGATTATTATTAAAAAAAAGAGAGGGTAAAATTATAGGGAGAAGAGTATATATAAAAACGTGAACACCATGAAAGTATCACGAGACTTAGCCACCTGGGAAATGATATCAGACGGCAATTTTTCAAAAAGTTTAATTGGATCCAACGGATAAATGCGTTTCTCATCTCTCTCTCTCTCTCTCTCTCTCTCTCTCTCTCTCTCTCTCTCTCTCTCTCTCTCTCTCTCTCTCTCTCTCTCTCTCTCTCTCTCTCTCTCTCTCTCTCTCTCTCCCCCCTCCCCCCCCCCTCTCTCCCCCTCCCCTTTTTCTGTTAATCGTCGTAGCTCTCTCTTTCCCGAGTTGTCACAGTAGCGAGAATTTTAATCGAAATTTTACGTTATTTTTCAACGAGAATTGACAGTGTGAAAAGTTTTTTTACCGTAAACACTTTTTTTTATCTATTTTTATCGAAGAGGAAGTTACATAGGATGGTTTAAGAGTGGGCAGTTAATCGAGTAGAGCTTCTGAAATCATAATGCATAGAAATTCGCTAAGCCTTTTTTTTTCTCGAGATATTTTTTTTCGTCTTAAGGAGAAAATTACTTGGTAATGTCTTTTTAATTATTGCTTAGTCGTCTCCTTCCTCTTTCATAAAGAAAATCCCACTGTTTAATATTTGTTTTTTCTAAATATTCCTCTTTCTCTTCCATTACAGTTACGAAATTATCGCCAGCCAAAATTACTCCGGTCGAGGATATTCAGCCAAAAGAAGAAATACTCGTTATCGAACCACCCAAACCGTGAGTTACACTTTTTTCTATTATTTCATCATTATTTTCTGAGTAAATACGAAAGAGAATTAATTTGTCATTTATGTTGATTCGTTCGATTTGCATCAACATATTTGCTCACAACAACCAGAATTGATTACAGGCAATCCAATTTCATTGAATTTACATGAATTTGGTCAGTTTTGAACGTAATTCACATATGAGTAAATAGAATATTAAAAACGAATTAGGTCATTGAAAATTTACTATCCTGTACGTAAATACTATATTAACTTTTATTTTCATCTATAAATAAAGAGTTGCACGTAACATTGACAGAATTCCATTCATCACGAATGACCAAACTTTTCCTCGTCAATAAAATTCCCTTGAAAAAAACCAACCCTTTTGAATTTTTTGTTTTTTAAAATCTTGTCAATTTTTCTTCATCATAAATGTTGCACATAACTCACGTCCATATTCGTTATTCATTCGGACTTTTTTTGCCTCTGATTCGCGAACAGGAACACTTGCGATATTGGACGAATCCATGAAAGCCTTCAGTTCGATTAATCTATTGGCTGTGGATGAATTAATCGATTTCTCACACTCAAATTGTTTTTTTTTTGCCAACATGGTATGGTCAACATGAAGTTTTCCTTTAACCACTTTTTTCATTTCAGTATTGGGAGAAAAATTAGTTTAAAAAAAATAGAAAAATCAATGAAAATATGACATTTAACGAAAAGAGAGAAAATCACTTTTTTATGAAATTTTTGTATTAACATGTTTAGATCGGTTTTTGCTACATCTAAACGATTCGAATTTCAATAATGTATGATAAATAAAAAAAAAAGTAAAACGTAATAAATAGTTTAAAAAAAATTATAATAATAGAAAATTATACAAAAATTCCTTCATTTTTTTCAAAATGGTTTTTGGAGCAGTCCATTTTACCCCAATGTTTCATTTTGCCTCGTTCTTCTCGTTCAACCCAACCTCAAATATTTTTACGATCACGCTCTCCGGGCTCTCCGGACTTGATTGAATAATTTGTTTTTCTCGTCTCCGCTTTTATGTGTGTGTGTATGTTTTTTTATTATGTGTTTAAAAAGGAAACCGGAACCTGGAAAACCAGCGAGTCGTGAGGGCGCCTGTAGGATATGTCTCAAGTCCTTTAAACCAGAGGATTTCTCAAGGACGTGCAACGAGTGCCATTACAAGGTTTGCGAGGATTGTGGTTACTCGACGAAACCCGATTCCGATGACCCGGTGAGTCTCTATATTCAATTATTTTTCTAAAGTCATTTGATCCAGTCGATCACAAACAAAATCATTCTTTTTGTTTGAGTTTGTTTGTTACAATATTGCATTGTCGATTTTAGAGACTAGGATCTGTATTTCGTCATCCATTTTATTATTTCAAATAAACTAATAAACAAACGTATACCCAGAAAAAAGAGCAACGAAAATGAATTTTTCGATTCCGAGTGAAAATAATTTGTACCTTTATTAAAATGTGGAGAAATACAATTATAACGTTTTTAATTACGAGAAAAACTCTATAGGAGGATTAGCTTTGTGGACAATTTGTTTTTGTGTCCATGGATATTGTTGAATCAAGAAAACGTATCAATTTATTTAATAAACCCGAGAATATATATGATTTTAAAAAATATTAATGTTGATCCTAGAAACTAATAAAATATTCGTAATTAACTATAGTTCTATTTGAAAGAAATGTCTACACATTTTCTCAAATTGAAATGGACGAGTGCTTTAAAAATATTGAAATATAGAAAATTGGTAGGATGATTGAAATTTGTATTTACGATTTTAAAACCCGTGGAAAAAGTATAAACATCTATATATGTATACAAGTATATGAACTTGAAGGCCATTTTCAGTTCATCCAACCGCAAAGTCTGATTAAAAATTCGCTCGGTTCTTTTTCCACTGTACGGATGAAAAATTAAGCTTTTTCCTCAGTTACTCTTGGCGTCCTGGCCAAAAGAGACACACATCCAAATATTATGAAGAGTCGTACGAGAAGAGGGGATGAAGAGAAAGAAAAAAAATTCTTTCGCGCACGCTAGACAGAGTTGAAAAGTTCGTTCGCCTCGTGGGGATTCGCTTAACGCGTTTGCGGGGACTCTCCTCTTTCAACCCTCATTCTCAGTCCATCCTAGTTTTCTTGTGCACTCTCTATCATGCTGTTTCCCATCTCTCTCTCGTTCTCTTTCCCTCTTTATTCCTCTTGTTGTACACGCCTGAAGAGATATTTTAAAGTTTGCATTTAAGCCCATAAGAATACAAAGCAGCCTGGGGGGTTCTCTCTCAACTTGTACTTTTGCAATATACACGAAAAATATATATCTTGATTATTTTGCATATTATCCGCGATTACGTAATGCATCCTTGCCGTAAAATTTATCCGACATTTTCATAATTTCAACTATGTACCCGAAAACTTTAACACTACCCTCCACTATTTTTATAATAAGAGTCTAATTATTGTAATGCCGAAAAGTTGAAACTTAAGAGAATTTTTTCATTTTTCATGACGATGAACAAGGCGGTTTTAAATATCATACTGTTTTTATAATCAACCTATTAAATTTTGATCATGAAATAAAATTTGACAAAAATTAACGAACCCTTATCATTTCACAGGGTCATAAATACATTTTCTACTTTTTCTCCGATCCTGCAGAACTTACTATAAAACCCTACTTTTCAAAAGTTCAACTCATGACCATTTTTCATTTACGGACGAAAAATAAAAAATAAAAAAAAATCTTCCGGTTTCTATTACGTCATTTATCAATGGGATGCTTTAACGATTTTTTTTTTCATTGCGTAGGCGGCGAGACAAAAGTTCAATGTGTGTATTTTGATCCTTGTTCTATCTTTGTCACTGTGATCCATTTCACACACACACACACACGCATTTCTCTCTCTCTCTAATGCGTTTATCTCGCGTACCACGTTGATCCATCCCTTTTTAATCCCTCGCGTAGGCCGCTGCACGCCATGAGGTTTTTTCTCCTCCCTTCCGTCACGCACCTAATCTCTATATCTCTCGTAGTTCTATCTCATCCTGTGAGAGAACTCCCCGGAACGCAATAACAGAAATAACGCGAACCTTCCAACTCCTTCCATCTCTCATTTTCTCTCTTTTTCTTGCACTCTCTCTTTTTTTGCTCTTTCTCTAATTTTCTCTCTTTATCATGCTGAGAGCACAGTTCGCGGACCATTCATTCCTTCTCGAAAGATCCCACGGAAAATGATGCTTACTACGTGACATTTCTCGCGCCCCTCTCTCTATATACGTTTTATCACGAAATTTGAGCACCCTCCTCCTTAAACATACTCAATGTCTGCGATCTTTATTTCACTTACAGATGATCCCAAACGGATATAAAAAACATATAATAATAACGCAGTTTTTCATATTTAAAAAATAGTTTGGCATTGAAAAATGTCTTTTTTTATATTTTTTTATTCTTTTGTTCCCACGATTTTCGAATGTTGATTTTTAACGTCAAAATCAATTATATCACGTATGAATCTTACTGAATGGTACATAGAAAAAGAGAATTCGTAAATTCAAAAACACCTGAATTCAATCAAGCCGATATCACGATAACGGATCAGTAAACAAATATAACATTAATTTAAATCACGAATTGAGTTCATTTAAATGTGTCAAAAAAATATTTTCGCATCCAGATGCAGTTGGCCTAACTATATATCGATTTGACTTACAAGGAACATCACTTTGATGTCCTCCTCCGATTTTATTGAAACTCCTGTATATGAAAGTGCATTAGAAACTAAGAGATACGTATTTTTTTTTTATCGGCGGAAAAACAGTTCTAAGGGGTGAAACCACCCTTCAAAGTAAGGCATGTCAAGGGGCGATTTCGCAGTTTCATCCACAAGCACGCCACCGATTTTGATAATACAAAAACCAAAATGTTTCTCATCTAAAACGATGAAAAGTCCACCATGAGTACGAAAAAAAAAAATAAAAAAATTAAGAGGCGAAGTACTCTTGCGGTTATCTATTTCTCAGCCCCCATTAAAAAACGATGGATCCATTTGAATGAAATGGGTTCTATTTTTAGAACAACATGAAAATAAAGTTCACGTGTTTTTGTATTTTTTCAAAATAGCAACCTTAAGGGGAAAATTACTCCCATTTCAATTTTTTTACAGCACTTGTTTTCTTCTGTTTGGAATGTCTCTGCTGATTCGAAATATTTCTACAAACTCCCTTTCTACTTTCCCTCCATCGAAAATACGAATTTTATGATTTTAGGCGGATATGCATATGTGCATTATCCTCAATAGAAGCGAGGGCAGAGAGCTACACCTTATTCTCTACTATTCCAATGTTTATGAGAAACTTGTATGCTACGCGTATACGAATATGTACTCTGCTGATTTACTATTAGTGTTACCATACGACACTTTTTTAAATTTTAAGAAAGAAATACAGGCGTGGAAAGGGGAGAGCGGTTGGTCCAATGGATAAGGACTCGGACTCGCACGCCCTGGGTCCCGGATTCGAATCCCGGCCAAAACTCCAATGAAAATTTGAAATTTTTTTCAAGTGTTTCTGCTGCACTCCCGGGTGGTTCGGATTCCACCTTCATAAATCCATGGCCAACACCTCTCTGTGATGCATGAGCGGTCGGTGTACGGCTTGGTGGCCTCCCTTGGACGGTTCTTATCGTGCGGATGGTGACTCTCCAGCCGTGTACTGGCTGGCTCATTGCATCACAGCTGAGAAGGTGCCTGCCTGAGCGCCTCTGGTGGCCGTACTTGAGCGTGCTCGCATTGCCACCCGTGGAGATTAGTCGGGCATCGGCTGTATCGGCAAGGTTTTCTGCAGTTTCCCTTCGCCCTTGGTGCGAAGGGAAACTGCGATACAGTGCGGGAATAAGTCGGCTCCAGCCGCACGTGTGGTAGAATGGAGGGAAGAGTAGAGGAATAGTTGGAAAGAGTGGGGGGGGGGGGGGGCTAAGAGGGAAGGACCCTGGGCCGTGGAAGTAACAATCGCGGGAGCGATTGGTTACAAAAACCCAAAGTTTTACAGGCGTGGAAATGCAATTACGGTATTTGTACTAGATAAGAATACAATCAGGTAGTCATGATCACCTAATGTTTTTATTGGCATTCTGATACTCGCGATAGACAGTTAAAATTAGTACAGTAAACTCTTGGTAATTTTCCGACCTAGGGGCTGTAGGAGTGGAAAATGGAGAGTTATCGAGAGTCTCTACTCTCTGTTCATTTATTTAACGATCGCGTGTGTTTTTAACTGTTTATGCATGCGCACCATATATGGATATGTGTATGTTTAAAAATATGCATACATGTTTGACGTATATAAAAATCAAATTGACATATGACATTCTTAAATTTTTAATTGATAAATGTGAAGAATGCTGTAATTTATTTTTTACTTTGGGTAATAGCAATCTTTTTGATGCCCGAATTGTTTATATTATATATTTACGAGTAACAGACAATCAAAAATTATACTAAACCCGTCAGCGATCGCGCTGCGTACACCTTAAACATTCGGCGAGCGATGAGAGATTTTCTCACATGTATAGTTTCAAGTGCTTAATTTAATAAATAGAAATTTGAAAACAATTTTACTACAGTGATTAATTACATAACCGAAAAACCTGAATATTTTGAAAATCCTGTCAATTTTGGTTTCGGTCAATCGAAAACACACCGTGAAATACCTGGTTGTAACAATATAGCAGTTATAAAATGTGCATGGTGTAAAAAGTCTTCATGTTTGAAGCATTTTTTTGATTATCATTATTGTACGACGTATAAGCCATGATTACTGAAAATTATGATGTAAATGAAACCATAGCATATGGTTTCAATAATATAATATACGACAAATATATGATAAATAATATCAATATAATAAGATATTAGGATTAAATATAAATACGATGTTTTTTAATAGACGCATCAAAAGCAGAAGAGTGTAACTTCAGTTTTCAATATAATCATCATTCAATAAAATCCGTTTCTACAAACGGATTTTATTTGATGTTTATATTTTGAACTTGAAGAGTGTTCATTCTACTTACAATTGATCAATTGTGAATATGTGTTTACGCTTGTAATAAAAATATGCTTCTGTATAGGCGAGAAAAATAGCGTGGAACGTATCCAGATATAAATATTGGATTAGTAGTGAGTAAAGGGAAGCTCTTCCCCCTGAGATTAATGCAAATATGGATGCAAGCTTAAAACCTTAAAATTCGTATTGTCGATGGAAAGTAAGTAGATTCAACGAAATAGATGGGCCAATTTCGAAAATACGAAAGAAAAGAAAAATAAAGAGCGGGTAATTTATCCTCTCAGGGCTCGTATTAATTTCGCAATATGAGAAAACGTCGATTCGAAGTTTGTAGAAATATTTTGAATCAGCAGAGACATTCCAAACAGAAAAAAACAAGTGCTGCAAAGAAATTCAAGTGTATCTTAAGTATATTCAATCACAAGAAAGTTCAGTTCTACTACACATATGCATCTACTTCTATTTATTTATAAAATTTGTTTGTATATTCAAATAATTTATCTATGAGAACTGTATTTGGGTAAAAAAAATTTGGTCTTTATCAAACTTCATATCTATTCACATACAAATAAATGAATTTCAGATCAACGAAAATAGCACATTCAAAAAAAATTCCGTACATAATGTCGCGAATAGACTAATTAAATATTTATCATTACTATCATGAGTCTGTTACTGATGGCAGGTATTCAAGATTGACTTCTTATACAGAAACAGTCAGTATACATTAATCACATTGGTTTCTATAATTAATATCCATCCGGAGCGTATTTTGTTTGTGAGAAAAGCTTCAACGCGTTGCGCCACACTGTGGCCGGACCGAGAAGCTTTCACACTCGAAATTCAGGTATAACAACCAAATCTTGAGTATCGATTGTTCACTGGATCTCGGCCGTCGAACCTGGAAGAGGGTAGACGTGTTTCCGCGATCCCACGGAAACGAAACGAAAGGTTCCGTGTTTCTTATCAAATTTGACCAATTGTGATTGTAAAAGTACCAGTATGAAACAAAATAATAATTGACAAATGATAAGCAAATTAAATAAACTACAAACACAAAATAAAATATACAAATGGCAATAACAACATATTAAGTAATTAAAATCAGAATCATTTCGCGACCGACCAGTTCCATTAATCCCTCTTAGTACAAGAAATATGAGTTGGAAGGTTGTGAGTAATTTTGCGATAAAAAGTACAAATAAATCAAAATATTATAACTAAATTAAAATTAACAAATCGATAAAATGACGAAATTTATCCTCCCGTATTCCGCTTCTCTCAAAAGAGGGACAAGTTTACGGGGGAAATAATAAAGAAAAAACGTAAACATCGGCATAGCGTTCATGCAGTGAGATAGAACAAACGATGTGTTTCACAGTCTCGGTGCGCTTAGTGACTTCTCTGAATCACCTTTGCTTGTTTAGTTCGTTTGTTTAATAACTTCTCTGAATCCTTTACTTGTTTCTCTCTCACTCAACAACGCCAAAATTTAAACAACGAAAATAAAATCAAATTTGAAAGCAAGATAAAAGGGAGCTTACATCAACCTTAAATAACGACCCTTGGCCGAAGCGGTTTAACCAGTGGCCAGGCTGGTAACAGGAAGATTCGTCCCCAGAAAATTCGTCCCGGAAAATTCGTCCCCGGAAAATTCGTCCCGGAAAATTCGTCCCCGGAAAATTCGTCCCCGGAAAATTCGTCCCTTGGAAAAATCGTTCCGGAAAATTCGTCCCCGGAAAATTCGTCCCCCGGAAAATCCGTCCCCGTTGGATATTTCTACAATTCAGTTGGATATTTCCGTAATTTTTTTGTTATTTGCTACATAGAGAATATTTCAAAGCATTGTACAGTAATTAACGCGTGATCACGCGGATTGTTGCATGTAAACAAACGCGACCTTTATTCTTTCAAACACATATACAATGTAAGCGATTGGTTGAAGATGGCCCGAACACACCCTACTATTTCCACATCTCCAACTATTCAAACAACAACCCAAAGATGACCTGAACCCACCCTACTATTTCCACATGTCCAACTATTCAAACAACAACCCAAAGATGATCCGAACCCACCCTACTATTTCCACATGTCCAACTATTCAAAGAACCCAAAGATGATCCGAACCTGCCCTACTATTTCCACATGTCCAACTATTCAATCAACAACCCAAAGATGATACAAACCCACCCTACTATTTTCACATGCCCAACTATTCAAACAACAACCTAAAGATAACCCTAATCCACCCTACTATTTCCACATGTCCAACTATTCAAACAACAACAAAAAAGACGAATTGTTATTCGATGAATTGTTTTTTCGACGAATTGTTATCGACAAATTATTTTCGACGAATTTTCCGCAAATCTCAGCACTCATTCCAAGATTTCATTCGCCTCACTATTCCATACGCACCCCGATTACATGCGCGAACCGATTCCACACACGTTTACTTAGTTGTATTCGGGGGACGAATTTTCCGTGGGACGAATTTTCCGGGGGACGAATTTTCTGGGGGACGAGTTTTCCGGGGGACGAGTTTTCCGGGAGACGAATTTTCCGAGGACGAATTTTCCGGGAATGAATTTTCCGAGACCAATATTCCGGGGACGAATCTTCCTAGATTCGGCCAGGCTAGTCCCACGAACGAGAGTCGGGGGACTAGCCAAATTGTTTGAAGAAGAAGAAGAAGACTGTTCACTAAACGTTCAGAGTGAATGAAAGGTGGTTAAATCTGGTTTTGTTATCAACAAAATATTTTAGTTAATTTAAGACACCGTGTTATTTAATAACATTATTTTGGTTAAATACAAAATAGCACGGTGTGATCAGTCCAACTCACGGGATTGGTCATTTTAAGTCGTGACATACTTATAGTCGTAATATTTGTCGTAAAATCAGTATAATATATGGTTTCATTCAACAAAGCACTTCGGCTAAATAATAAAAATATTTACTTAATATTATTCAGATTTAGTTGGATCTGAAAAACATCAAGTATGGAAAATGTTTAATACGTGATCGAACGTGGCCAATTGATTTTCAATGCCACACAATATACATTTCATTTCGACAAAATACATCGATACATCGGTTGCCATCTGCATAGTATATTGCAAAAAAATATTTGATTATCTGAATCGAAATATAGTTGGATTGAATAAATATTAGGTAATTCGCGGTAAAAAAGCTATACTTTTAAAATAACTAGACCGGTTCCGTCAGATCAAACACCGTGACTTAAATTCAAACTAATTTCGGTCAATTGCAATAAATTTTCGGTGATCCCCAAGCTTTTTCAAAATTAAGCTCAATTATTTGCCTATTTTTCAACGAGAATTATCGCTATATGAATCTATGGGAATTTTGACCAATTTATCGCAAACAATGCAGGCGAAAATGCGTTTGTTTGGGGTTTTTTTTCAATCAAAACTCATACAACAAATATTTATTTTTATTTTAAATATAAAAACAATAATCATTTTTATCTATGGAATACATTGGATTGGAAATTCGTTTCAGTCTTTCTTGGAATTTGATTGTATGGTATTTAAGTTTCAATATAGTAACAACTTTGAAGCAATGTAATTTATTAGACAATAATAGGTAACATTTTTTAACCTAAACAATAATTTTTTTATCATTTTTTCACTAAGATTGATATAAGTTCAGCGATAAACTTGATAATTTTTCAATCATCGTTTGTTTCAGTCGTGTGTCATAAAATCAATGAATTTCTAAATTGAGAAGCTCGAGGGTTAAATTCAAATTTAAATTCGTAGACTTACGACATTATTGTAAATAACTTATACACGTTCTAGATTCTAGTCAAATATATTCTTTGTTGTTTCCAGTCGACATGGTGTTGCAGTGTTTGTAAGAGAAAAATGTCGAAGGGTCAACCACTGTTGAACGAGGATTCGACGGAGTCTCATCTCGATATACCGAGTCAACCGATGAGAAGGAGGCACAGTGACGTTAAATTGGACTCACAGAATGACAATCAAATATGTGGTCTTGGGCGTGGTCTTGCACCACCCAAGAATTCGGATGCTGGTAGAAGACATTCGGACGTGTCACCAGCAACGCTCAAAGAACTTGAGAAGGTGAGTAACGAGAACTTCTAATTCCCAATTGAACGAGAATGCAATGTGCGTAATTTATGTGACGCAGTAAAATAGTAAAACAATATTAACCGTAAAAGAAATTAGAACAGTAAAACTTTTCACTTAATAAAAATATTTAAAAAAATGCAATTCCCAAAAAGTTTACAGAAGGATATTTTTGGTATTCTCTGACAAAATTCTGCCATATTTTTTTCTTAAAAAAGAAAGATTATGTTCGATGTAATTATTGTAATTTTAAAGGAAACTTGAAGCCGGCCATTTCACGCGTAAATCCGGCTTGAATGTGATGTGCTGTGTTCAATTATTCACGAAGAATGCGATCGTGAAAAACACTTGCTATCGAATGTTCAGCTATGGAGAGGCTTTCGCTTGAATGCAAAAGATCTATATATACATTTATATACACAAGTATATACATGAACATCCAGAAGAACAGGGACAAAATGAGGTGGTAGGGTAAAATGGACCATTTGAAAAAATCGCGTGGCTCTAATTGTTCCGATTGTTTCTGGAAAATTGAACTGAAATAATGATTTTTGAGGCACACCTGATATGTCATACGTTAGAAATAATATATGGTGATAAAAAAAAAAAAAAAAATTGAGTGACAAACAAATATATTTTTTTTTAATGGCTCATTTTGCTTCTTATTCCATTTTATCCCAAACTTCTCTATACACATGCATATAACTATCATGCTGTGAGTTATTGACTCGACTGTTGGTACACATACATAAATTCATACATTTCTTTCTATACGACGTAGCTCTTAACGTGTTTACCTTTGTGGAGAGAAATACGCAGCGAGACAAACGCGTACTTTTCTACTCGACAATACCAGCATTTATCCAATTGATCGTTCCCTTATATCCATCAATTTTGATACATTTGCATTCTTTAAAAAAAATTCTCTAAACATATACAACGATCCAATGAAAATAGAAATCAAGAGGAAGTTAATGGTTCAAAAAACTCAGAGACGTAGGAAAATTTGGTTGAATAATTTACGAAATTTTTTATTACGAAAAAGATTATTACCACGTCATAAATTTGGCTTAATTTTGAATAAAAATTAGACACTTTACTGTTTTGAAACCCGGAATAATAATGCATGATTATTTACAGCTGTGCATTCATAATTAATACTTGTTTTTACTCACACTTTGGAAAGTTGCCAAAGTAAAATAGTATCGTTACAAAAATGGGGAAAAATATATCAAGACTAAAAAATAATAATGAGGTTTACGTCAGGAAAAAAGTTGCGAAAAAAATGAGCAACTTCGTAGGAACAACAAAAAAGCAAGAGAGAGAAGGATTTATTCTTCACAATGAAGTTGAGAGAAAACGAAATGTAACGAACTGCCTCGTTAGCCAAACTACGAGGGTTGTGGACGTACAGCCTTTGAAAACGTGACTGGTGAGAACGCGGAAAAATCGTTGAACCTTCATAACTGTTCTCTCTGGAGAACTAACTGGATTTTCAAAATTAACTCTGTCTCCATGCTTGTTTTCTCTCTCTTTCTCTTTTTTGCCATCATGGCAGCAGTATACTCGCAGATATAAATGGCTCGACCTCTCTTCTTTTCGTAATTCCTGCTAACGAGTTATAGATTCAACGAAACTCTTGCAAATCTTCGTGTTACACGTTCATAATTATTGTAACGAATTTACTAAAAAAAAAAGCAGTACATAATGTCGAAAAGATAAATTGTACGAAAAAAAATTACAAAATATTTAATCACAGCTTTTATTCACAAAAAATAGAAATTTCCTGCATTGTGCTGGGTCTGTAACTATAATAATTCGATGTATTTTTGTGGTAATTAGAAAGTTCTTAAAATCGACACAATTATATAATTTTTCAGAAAATCTAATCTATAAATAAATTTATAAATGTTTTTTACTGTGTTCGTTTTTCAAAAATTATTTACAAGCTTTTCGAGACATTCGTTGCCTCGAAAAACCTCATACACATAAATATATTATTATTATTCCAATAAGTTGATGAAAAGCTGGGTACACCAACTTTCGGTCTACAATTGTGGTTTATGTACGAATTTCTCAATTCTATGCAGCCGGTTTCTCAGGTACCTTTCGCACATACACGACCGAGTTCAAGTTTTACAATATTCGACAACCGCGAACACTGAAAGTTTAAAATGTATATAGATACGTACTCGCAGTTTTCGCAATAGAAATAGCGGTTTTTCGCTTACAAATATATATACATATATACTATATTACACAATCTGCATGCACGTGTAACCAGAACATATCATACGTACATACAGAATTTAGAAGCTAACGTTGCACTACGATCATCACCTAACGCATAGATTCCATTCTATATTTAGGACTGCGTTGTGCATATGAACGAAGTTTTATATCCATAGGTAATCGTTTGACTTGAAGGTTTGTGTTGCTGATAATTGTTATCGTTCCCGATGTTAATTTATCTTATATATTTGTTTATTTCTTTATTTTATTTAATGTATACAGACTTTTGTTCAAAAGTTTGGATATTAAAGAGTATTAACAAAATAAATGGTAAACGCTCAAAGATAAAATACACTTCAATTGTGTAAACAAAAAAGAGAAATAGTAATTATTTAAATAAATTTACAGAATCGTTTTTATTATTTCGGTAAAATCTTTAAATTTTGATTAATAATTCCATTAATCAGTTTTCTTTTCAATTCCGAAAATTGGATTATTCGAGTCAAATAAAACAATACCATTTTTTCAACTTAATTTATAAAATTTATTGAATCAAAGGATTTCAGGACTCTCTACTTATACTGCAACCTCGATTTATCGAATCTTGATTCATGCAATGTTCACCCACTATCCGATCCGTATCGATCGATCTGCGCTTGATAGAGGAAGCGCCCGATCCAATCCGGCCAACAGAAAAATAAAGTGTGCGCAGGGTTCTAATAGGTGTGCAAGTAGAAACTCGGCTTTTTTTTAGTCAAATTCAACTTTATCGAAAAGATACTTGTTAGAAAGATTAATAATCGAAATATTCGTTCTTCGTCTTCAAATTTTTTTTACTGCACCTGGACGTGGATGGTCCTCAAGACTAAAATTTTCATCACGAAATCTTGCAAACCACTTTTTTACTGTTGAATGATTCACAGAATGTTCACTCAAAGTCAAATTAAGGGGCCAGTCCACTTTGGAGCCAGGAAAAAAGGCTATTTTCGCGATTTTTTTTTGAAGATTTTATAAAAGATATGAATATAAAAGTTGTTGGGCTTGATAAATAAAGTCTAGAAATACATTTAAAAAAAAATTTAATTCATTTTTATTCATTTTTAAGTACAAAAACTATAGTTTAACGTATCGCCTCAAAAATAGGTGGGCTAGGTAGCTCCATCATAACTCGGCAACGGCTTGTCTGAAACAAAAAAATTAAAGTCCATTAGATTTAGCATGACACCAGCTACAAAATGACCCTCAGATATAAAGTTTTATCAAAAAATACAAAAATGGCAGATGAAAAACGAAAAAAAATAAAAAAAAAGCGCGTTTTTTTTCGCAGTTTTTCACAAAAAAAGAGTAAAAATCAAAATTTTAAAACCATCGAGGGTCATCTTGTTGCGAATCATGTTTACAATATGTGGTTCAAATTTCAAGAGTATCGGTTTATTAGTTTTAGAGATACGATGGAGCTAGATTTTGAAAACGTTGTTTCGAGAAAAACGCGTTTGAGCGCACTATACGCTCAGGTAGACGAAATGAGGTCCTGACGTTCAGGTAAAAAAAAAAAAAATACTTAGAGAGCTCGGATTTTCATAAAATTTTGACACAATATTTCTGAATGTATGTACTTTCGAAAACAGTAAAAAAAATAGGTTTTTTGAAATTTTCAATGTGGACTGGCCCCTTAATCAATTCCATAGTTTGAGCAGCATTTTTTTTTCATTTGAAAACAGAATAGAATGCAGAGGCGTAAATGTTGCTTATCGACATCCGTCTCTTATAAAATTGATACACACGGAATGACAGCTTGTAAATGACTGAAACTTATGTCATAAAAACAGCAATGACTAAGCTACGTATATCCAAAATGGCGGGCAAATTGGATGCATTCAAGTATAATTTTGAATGCAACCAACTTCAGAGCTGAGTTTCCACTTGCACACTTATTATATTATTAATTACAAATGTGATTCGGAATCGGTCCCACCGCTGTTCGAAGAATCAAGATTGGAGTGTAGTTGTAAATTGAAACCTGCCTTTTTATGCAAGATTTGTTCAAATGAGAATAATAACATTTTTTTTTTAATCTTTAAATTGTTAAAAAATAATGCTGCTTGACAAACTTTTTGAACATTAGAGTGTATATAGAAAATATATCGTAAATTGCTGCGAGAGTAATTGGTATATTGAGACGAAATCTATGTACTAATGGCTGCTGTGGGTATTGGATTGCCATTCATCAGCAGATTAGAGCACACGAGCTAATACATACTGCTAATCCGTATTTCCTGTCTGTATTTGCATTGTTACCTCTTGAGCATTTCCGCAACAAACACCATCATCAGAAACACTAGGAAAATGATTTGCACATATATAATTTGGATTTTTGTAAGGGTTATGAATGAAAACCAAATTGTCAAGTGAAAATGAATGAAAAAATGAAATTTACTATTTTTCAAATTTTGCATTTATACATTTTTGTGATATATTAATCGGAAGATTTGAGTTCACACTGGAAATTATTCAAATAGTTACATTCACAATTTTTTTCACAATGTTTGAATTCATAACTTTCATAAAAATTTGAATTTATTTAATAATAATAATTAAAAAGACACTAATATTGAAATAAACACTGGGACAACTCGACACTCGCACTCACGCATTGCTGCTGTTGTTGGATGCCCAGCCGATTGAGATATGAACGTTGCTTTAGCCATAACTGTGGTGGAGTCCGTAGTTTCGAGCCCTAATGGCTCTCGTAATGTTGTAGTTTCGAAAGGTTGCAGGAGAGCGTCGAGGTACGGAGGAACTTGGTTGGGAGTGGAGAAGCAAATCACGGGGTGGTTCGCCCGATCGTCATCAGTCGGACAGAACAGAGAGAAGCGATAGAAATGAGAGGGGCGAAAGAAAAGAGAGAGGAAGAACATCGAGTCCTCAGAGAAGCGGAAAAAATTCATCGGTTGCTGGTGCGTATAGAAAAATGAAATAAAACCTTTCTTTTTTCTCACTCTTATCGAGTACTTGATACTATTTATTTTTTGTAAAAACATTGACTACGAATTTTATTTTGAAGTAAAAAATAATAGAAATCTTATTCAATTCATTATTTACTACTCGTATTGATATTAATTAGGTTCATTTGGAATTTTGAACATTTAGAAAAAAAATAGTAATAGTGTTTGGCACGTGTGCTCCAATAGAAAACACAATATTATTCTTTTATTTATTACTGTTCAATGAACATAAACGAGTAGAAAGTTCAGGATAATAAACTGTAATAAAAATAATTTTATTCTTACTTTTTTGTATAAGACATTTTATTAATAACATGAGTTATAATATTTCTTATGATATTGGAAAACAAAAAGAAACATTAACACTATAATTAACACTATATTTCTAGAATTAAATCATGAACGCTTTTAAATTAATAGTGAAAATGATATAAAAGAATAACAGGTTTTGATTTTACATCCACCGTGATTTAGAGAAAATCAATACTATTATGTGTCACATCTACCATGATAAATTAACCAACAAGTGATTAATTTAACCAATATTCGTAAACTTTGAACAAACGAAATTGAAAAAGAATCACGACAACAACAAAAAAACCAGAAGCAGCTTTTAATATATTAATAATCTCCCATAGACAATAAAAATCGATTACTGGATTGATCCCGCAATCAAAGAACTCCATCGTGGCATCGAACTAAATATCAAGAAATTTACTTGAATTAGCTCGAACGATAAAATTGAATAATTATATGAATACCCAAAAATAGATTGATTCGTTGAGTTCTTTTATATTTTTTTCCGAAACAAATGTTTTTTCTCAGTTTTTGAATCGACGTGAACACATCGCGTTCAGTTTCTTTTCATCTCAATGAAAAAAAAAAAAAAGACAAACCTCAAAATCTCATAGCTTTCGTTTTTTTTTAAATATTTCTTTACGAGGGACGATTCTATATAGAAGTTTGGAAACATTAATAATATGCGTATAGATAAAATCAATCAGTTTTTCCCTTTTTGCAGTGATGGAGTAAGCTTTGATTGAAAATTGAACAGGGTAAAATAGTTCAGCAATAAAACATATATTTATTAATGATTTTTAATTACATTTTAAACAATGGCTCTCCTGCAAAAACATACGAAACATGCACAGAACGCACCCTTTATTCGTTCGTAGATATGAGACTGGGAAGTAGAGCGAGCATGTAATGCATTCTCCAGGGGGAAGGGGAAGGGGGGAAAGGGGAAGGGGGGGAAATAAACTGTTTATGCGTTGCATATTTACACATGGCAGAACTATCACGATTCCCGTTTAGTGTTTTCCGCGGTGTATCGATTCTTCTCTCCAGCTCCGGGAGAGGGATCTCTGTAAACTCGTCGAATGAGAAAGCAGGACTAACTTTATTTACGTCATAAGCTTTGTGTTTCGATATTCTCTGCACTCTGTTTCGTACAGTTTATTTACGAAAATACAAAACACGGTTTTGAATTTCGTCTGCTTCCGAATACTATCTCATTATATGCGATTCATTCGAAATTTTGTTTTGTTTCTATTTTGAATGGATTTTTAAATAAGTTCGAATATGTTTTTTTTTGTCATTGATTCATCTTCCACTTTTGGTTTTCGTTTCATCCCGTTTATTTTTTATTTTAAGGCTGTATTGTTGTCTAGAATTCTGTTTATTCCTAGGATTTATTCGTAGGATGGAATAAATCTAAAACTGTTCGAGTTTTCTTTCTGAAATTTTGTACACAGATTTAGTGAATCTTGAAGAAAACGTACAAATTTTTCTGAAAAAGAAAACAAATATATAAAGAACTGCAGAGTTTTTTTTTTTAAATATGCTTTGTAAATTGGCGACCACAATATCTCGTTTTTCAGCAACGGCACCAGAATTGAGTCGAAATAATAGTTACTTTTTTCCCTAAGACCAGTAGAAGGAGACAAAGAATAGGAAAAATCGATAATCAAAGTTTATCATGTCATCATTTTGTGAAGAAATGTGTTTTTTGTCTGGTTCTGGTACCATTGCTCACGACACTGATACAGATTAAGAATACATTTGGTTTTTATATTTCGGATACATACAACGTCCGGCACGCTGGTTGCCAATCAGAAATTTTTCCGTGCACCGTTTTACTCAATCATACAAAACTATAAGATAAATTTTCTTTTTTCTCAAAAATTTGTACGTAGTTTTTTTTAAAGAATCCATAAACACATGAACAAAATTTCAAATAAAAAACTCAAACAATTTGAGAATGATTTTATCCTAAACATCGCCTCTGAAAACAGCAATCTAGACAACAATACGGTTTTAAAATATTTAAAAATGTTATCATTTTTGTTTTTTACTTTCGGTTTTGGTGTCTTCTCTCCTATTTCCGGTTATAGTTTCTTTTTTTATTTACGGTTCCGTTAATCTTCTTTTTTCTCGAAACTATGAGCAATTTACAAGGTTACACTATTTTGGGTATTTGCTTTCTTTTTTCGGGAAAAAAAAATAGATCAGGACGCACAACTCGATCTTGACGATGAGGAAGAACGTCGCCGACGTGCGCGTCGTGGCGGTGGAACGGTACGTCGAAAATCCAGGGTCACAAGGCAACATTCGTACGACGATGAGATCAAAAGTTCAGGATCTGTGGGAAGTGGTGGTGGTGGTGGGGGTGGACCCTCCTCACACGGAGGGGAACCAGGGCTCGGTGTTACATATCAGATAACCCGAAGATCATCGGCTTATGACGTTTACTCGGCGACCGGAAGCGGCGGCGGTGGTGGTCTCAACGCAATGGCGATAGCTGCGGCTCAACAGCAAATGCAGTGCAGCCGAGATACGGACGCCATGTACACGAAAAGGTCCTCCATTTCTGCTCAGGGTAAGCCATTTTGTTTCTTTTTACCACAGACACTGACGTTTAAAAAAAATACTAACAATTTTGACACAATGTCGCAATAAAACGCTAAGAAAATAATGGAGATGAAAACTGAAATGAACAAAAAAATGGGAAATTTATAAATGCCCTGGAAGAAAGAATATAAAAATTAAATCAATTAAAATGTCCAACGAATCAAAAAAGAAACAAAATCAATTTTTTAACACTCTCGAAAAAGGGGCTAAAAAAATTCAACACTTGAGGAAGAAAGACAAAAGACGAAACTGAGAAAAAAAATTGTGTTCTCCCTTCGATCCCTCAACATTCAAAATAGTAATCCATTTTTTTTTTTCACTTGGATCAATCCATTATTTTCTTTTACCTCCGTCTTTCTATCACTCAATGAAAATAGGGTAATTATATCGAATTGGGGCTCCAATTCCATATAATTACCGAAAATAGTTCGCGATTTCTGTTTTGGTACTCTTAGTAGTTTCTACCGAAACAAATTGATGAGAACAATTATCCCAGCTTGATCCTTAAACATATGCACGAGTGACGATTCAACCGTTTTAATTGATTTGTCGTTCGGTGGTTTTGAGTTTGCTCTCTCTGACGTGAAATTCGGTGGAAAGTTTGAGACAAGTTCCCGGAGGCCACTTTGTGCATATACGGATATAAAGTGGTGCACCCGTTGATGGTTAAGGTTGAAACATTTTCGTGTACAAGTGGCAAACGATTCCAGCCACCACAGCATCATTCTCAAATCCAACACTCCGAGTTTACTTGATCACGTATGAATATATATATATGCAGATTGATTTATGTAGAGAAGTTTGTTTTGTGAATATACTAGTTGTTCCACCACAGACAGTTCAAGGATCCGACCACAGGGGTCCAAAAAACCGTTCTTCAATTAAATTTATCCTGACGAGGTATTTAATCATTGAATTTTGACGAATTCGCCCATTTAACCTGCGTATACTGGCAAACCCGTAAGAGATGAAGTAAAAATGTATATGATCAATTTTGTAGAGTAGAACATTTTCTATAAATAAGTCTTTAACGACAATTTCTTCTTTTCCTTAGTTTAGCCCTGAGCACGAATTAAAGAAAGACCTTTAATGTTTGATGTACTTCTAATCCTCGAAAACTAGATCGTTCTTCGAGCCACTCTCAGGACTAAACTACTAAAGATAGAAAATAGCCTTCAATAACTTTTTTCTCGTAAATTTTATGCTCTATAAAATTGGTTCTATATATTTTTGCTGTATTTCCAACGGTTTTAACACTATATGCTTTACCAGTGAGCTGTGTCTTCAACTTTAATCTTATCGAAGTTTTAGTTTTTGACCATTTAACCTGGGACCCCCTGTATAATATGATGACGGAGAGTTCCTTTCAGAAATAGTAACAGGGGCAAGTTCATTTAGTCAATGTATGTCTGACGCAATCACACTTCCTGCCAGATTTTCTCCAGCCAATAATTTACCATTTACTTCTCATTTTCACTTTCCTCTTCTCTCTCCCTTTCTCTTCCTTCGCCAACTTCCAGGTCACACGTAAATGATCCTCCATGCTCCACGGAAATTTCACGTCTCACGATGATGTTGAAGTTTGGATTGTTGCCACGCAACGATTTGTTTAAATATTTTATATTTTTAACTATTTCGCACTTGATTTCAGTTTAAATATAAATTATTTAATGTTCTTTTTACCAGACTTTTCTAAACTTTATTCGTTGATTGGTATCGTTTGAAAAGTTTTTTTTCTCATTGAAATAAACCATTTGGTCTCTTTTCCCTTATTCTCTCGCTTTGAGCTGTAGTTCGTAATAGAGTATAACTTTGACGTATGTATCGAACTCCCAAAACTCTGCATATGGCCAGTCGAAGGGTTCAGGTCTCCGTATTGAACGTCCCAGCGTTAGGAGAGTTTGTACCATCGAGCTTCGAGCGAGCAAATAAAATCATGGCGTATCCATGAATCGTCTATTCACAGAATATTCCTTGTATATATTCATTTGTTGACCTTATGCGTATAGCTTTTCTAATTTTTAACAAATATCATATTTGCTAAAGATACACATTTCCAAAGTAAGCAATGAAAGCGAAAGACTATCAAAAACGAAATTCTGTTGAAAAAACGATGAAAAAAAACCAACGGAATTCCGATAAATAAAATAATATTAATATTTCTTTGGAGTTTGACAAGCTTTAAGAAATCGGTACTAAACTGTAAAATATTTGAAACGAGACGCTTTTGACAAAATAAACAAAAATGTTTGTAATTAAAAGGAAAATTTATTTTATTCATATTGCAATTTTTTTGTGTTTTATGCTTCAACAGGAACACGAGAACCGGAAGAGGTAAGACCTTCCGGTAGAAGACCATCATTTCGAGCTATTATACCAGTAATGCCATACGAAATGGCGGGAGACGATGAGAAAATGATTAATCTTGATGCTAATTCCTCACCGGATGTTATACCACCGACTCAACTTCAGAGACGAAGGGGATCACAATTGTAAGTCCATTTTTATTACGATTCATCATAAATTTAGCATTTTACATTATTATCGCTAATTTTTTTGTGCACTATTTCACAACGTTTTCGACAACATTAAATTTATTACAAAATAATAAAACAATTTTTCATCTTAAACAATTATAATTTCCAATCTCCTCTTAAATGATTTTTTTTCGTTATTTTTAAAAAATTTTTTGCAGTAATTAAGACCACCATTTTCTCACGGTACCCGCATGTTGAATTCGATTCCTGAGTACAGTTGCCAAACCCTCAATTAATATTCGCAAATGTTTGCTTCTCTTTTTTTCACGTTTTTGTTCTTTTGTCTTTTGTGCTTTTTGCAAGTCGGGTGAAATACAAAAAAACCAATACAAGGCAGGAGAAACGACCGCGAATAACCGTAGTTGGTCGCACTCGAGTGTTCTGCAAACTTGCACACACGCATTTAGCTCGCAATAAAAGGGTATTTAAACACTGATGATAGTCGTTCCCTCACTGTTAGTAAAAATCAAAATACAAAAGATCTGTTGTTCGTTTTTGTTAACGGAACTTGCGAATTTATGATGGAAATATTGTTATTAGAAATTTTGATTAAATTATTATTGGATTTTTATTTCTATCATAAAATTTTTTTTTAACTAGTTTTGAACAAAAACGTCCTCGGGAAAAATTTACTAAGTCGATTTTTCTTAAATCAATATCACTCTATGTTATAATTTTTTATAAATTGTTATTATTTATTTCTCGTACTATTTTTGCAATGAATAAATAACAGATTGCTAGCACTCGAAAAGCTTTCGATATTAAAACATTGGCAGATGAAAAACGTGATAAGAAAATTTTCCAAGTACTTCATCTTTCCCGTACGTTTATATACGGAATGTAATTTCCGGGAGACCTTGATTAAAAAGTGGAATTACCGCAGTAGGACAATAGAAAAGTGTCTCGATGGTGAGAATTCCCACCGAGAACGATTTATTGCTTCAAATAACCTTGCACAATATTTCAGGGTTAAAAAAAAAATAAATTATTCATTAAAACTCGAATGGAGGAAATTTTTAGTGAATTACAGAATAATTATAAAGACTATAAATAAACACAGGCTCGAATTTGATTTTCATACAATTTGGAGATATTTTTATTTACAAATAGTAACAGATATGAATTTCGTTGAAAGGGAAAAAAATGTAACAATTTTAAGGAAAAACATTCTATAAAAGTGATGGAATATTTGGGCAAACATATTAGTTCATCGGTGTGAGATATGGAAAGTGTCATATGTATAACTATGTATAAATCTATTCGGTCGATAGTTTGATGGAAAATGTGTCAATTCGTTGGCGGACAGATTGTTATGGCGTAACCAGGATATCGAAGGGAATGATAAATTGGTCCTAAGGTCATGCAAGAGTCACAATGAGAAAGACAAAGTGCCGGAGTGAGAAACGGGTGGAAACGGCGAATAAAAAGAGACACATCACCGGATATCCAACGTAAACGTTCCATCTTCGTTTTTATCCGAATATGATGTATCACTCTATGCCAAAATTGGCTTTTTCTTCTATAGACATACGTTTACACACCAGGTTGACTACCTGGAGTTTTCCTCGTAACTGAGCAACGATAGATCGGAATGACCTTTTCGTTCAAGTCCGGAAAAACGTCAGTTATTCGAGAAAGAGAAAATTAACCAGTGCTGACAAAAGATGAAGTGAATCGTTTCGATTTTTTAAATGTAATTTATATACTGAATTAAAAACATTATTTTGGTTTATTAATATTATTATTTAATTAAATTTTTATTCTAATGAAAACAAAACAAAATTTATTCCACATAAAAAAATTTCCTGGATTCAGCAGTAAATTTGGATAACCAATAAAATGTTGTGAATATATATATTGAAAATTTTACCGACCACGTTGGGTGCGCGGTCGGTAAGTGGCTTCGACCATCTCCCAAGTTAAGCAGCCTCGGGTGAGGCCAATATTTGGTTGGGTGACCGCTTAGTCATGAACCGGCTCGAGCATTAAGGGGCCAGTTTACTTTGGAGCCACGAAAAAAAGCTATTTTCGCGATTTTTTTTTAAGGATTTTATAAAATATATGAATATAAAAGTCGTTGGGCTTGATAAATAAAGTCTTAAAATACATGAAAAAAAATTTTTAATTCATTTTTATTCATTTTTAAGTACAAAAACTATAGTTTAACGTAACGCTTAAAAATAGGTGGGCTAGGTAGCTCCATCACAACTCGGCAACGGCTTATCTGAAACAAAAAAATCAAAGTCCATTTAATTCAGTATGACACCAGCTACAAAATGACCCTCGGATATAAAGTTTTATCAAAAAATAAAAAAATGGCAGATGAAAAACGAAAAAAGTAAAAAAAAAACGCGTTTTTTTCGCAGTTTTTCACAATAAAAAAGAATAAAAATCTAAATTTTAAAACCATCGAGGGTCATCTTGTTGCGAATCATGTTTACAATATGTGGTTCAAATTTCAAGAGAATCGGTTTATTAGTTTTAAAGATACGATGGAGCTACATTTTGAAAACGTTGTTTCCAGAAAAACGCGTTTGAAGTTTATATTATGAAAGAGGATTAAAAGGCCGATGGGTCGGCCGAGCGCGCTATACGCTCAGGTAGACAAAATGAGGTCCTGACGTTCAGGTAAAAAAAAAAATACTTAGAGAGCTCGGATTTTCATAAAATTTTGACACAATATTTCTGAATGTATGTACTTTCGAAAGCAGTAAAAAAAATCGATTTTTTGAAATTTTCAAAGTGAACTGACCCCTTAATCGTTGATCGGGAAGCAGTTTTTCTGAGTTTCCGATGGTGTTAACCAACTGGAACCCAGTAAAAATATAGCCGCCTGTATCGACCGGGTTTTCTTCAGTTTCCTTTAACCCTCATGCAAATGCGATATAGTAGTGCATTAAAAAACACTCTTGGGGGGGTCTCACAGGAACAAGGAAATTAGTGAAGTCGGGGAAAAGTGAGGTCAAAGTAATGGGATAGGGTCGTGAAAACCCGCAAGGGTATATGCAGGAACAAAAAAATATATTGAACATTTTTGTGGTTCGGGTACAATTAATAAAAAAAAAAAAAAATATTGTATTTACATGAAAATTTATATTATTCTTTTTTCAGTGTTAAAATCAATTTTCACTTTTTTCCCCGTAAATTTTACAAATGGTTGAAATTGGATTTTTTAAAATTTTCCTTGTAACCAAAAATGAATAATTTCTTAGGTAAAAGTTTAATAAGAATATTAGCACTAATACTAACTAAGAGAATTAATGGATAGGAGCACGATATTTAGTTGTTAATAGTCTTACTGATAAAATTAAATTAAATGAGAAATTAAAAAAAATTAATACATAAGAACACTGATTTAACGAGAGAAACCAGTTTAGGAGGCCGAAATTTTGGTGTTTTTCGTAAATTTTTTTAACAGGGAAGGAATAATCAGAATTTGTTTAAACTTGGAGGATATTTTATTCATGTTTAGAAGTACACTTTGTAATTTTTTCAAGTCATTTCCGCCGGAAATAGTGGAGTTAGAAGCTGCTGTCTATGGACGATCGCCATCCGAGTTTTTTGCTGGTGGGCATTCCTGAAGTCACAAGTTTACCTGAAGTTACTGAAGTTTTTATCTGTAATCATTACAATTATCTTTTTTCGTTAACAACATATTTCATAAGAATATGAACCTAATTGTGATCAAAAAAGTTGAAAATTACATATTTTTGAGGTGTTTGAACACAATGTCATGTTTTTATACCATGTTTTTCACCTTTTTTGCATTAAAAAAAATATTTTTAATATCATCCAAGAGTTAGATTCATATAGATTGTAATTGAATAAAGAATATTCACACAAATTTTCAGAACGATTGGTCAATAACTTTTTGAGCTAGAATGCCCACCAGTTGAAAAAAAGTCGTCCATGGACAGCAGATTCTAACTCCACTATTTCCGGCGGAAATGACTTGAAAAAATTACGAAGTGCATTTCAAAACATGAATAAAATATCCTCCAAGTTTAAACAAATTCTGATTATTCTTTCCCTGTTCAAAAAATTCATGAAAAACACCTAAATTTCGGCCTCCTAAACTGGTCTTAACCCGTCAGCAGGCGCGCTACATAGACTTTAAACATTGGGCACGCGATGAGAGATTTTCTCACAATATAGCTTCAAGTGCTTAATTTGATAAATAGGAATTTTAAAAGAATTTCGCTATAGTGATTGTGGCTATTAAAAATTTTTATTAAAAGAAAACCATAAATACAACGATAATTTACACTAAAAACCAAAAAAATAATAATTAAAAAAATTCAGAAACAAAAATTCAAAATTTTTTTTAACTATTCTATCATACAGAAGAATAAATTTGGTGAAGATAGAAAAAATTTTAATTGCTTATGCCATTTGAAATTTTCGAGTAATCATTGTTTTAATATAAATGTGAGAAAAAGTCTCATAGCGCGCGTGCTGCGACGGGTTAGTCGATAATAGACTCGATTACACAATGTCCACGTTCCAATGCCACTAATAAATAAATTTCAATAATATTCTTGTATCCAATAAATAAATCACAATGGAATTGAATTGAGGTAAAATTGAAGTACTCGAAGCTGATTTAATCATAACATGAAATCTCAAAATGGTGGGTAGTTGGTTTGAGCTTCATGGGAAATTGTTTAGTATTTGGTACACATCGAAGATCGAAGTGGTATGGTCAATTTGAAAATATATCTCGGTTTGAATTTCAAATGTTTGGATGTACATTGGAGTCGTGGGATGGATAATTAAACGAGAAACAGAGCGTACAGGGATCGTGGGAAGGTCGAAGACTCTCGTAAATTTGTGCTTGTGCGACGAGTAATGTAATACATATACATATTGATATATACAGGTATAATCTTCCTTGTGGTACTTGCAAATGTACATAAATATTTGTATATATGTATAGAAATAATATATATATATTCTCTTTATAATGTAGAAAAGGGTATACAGTGCTTTAGAAACATTGGATAAAACTGATGGCATATATTTCAGTATGAGAGTGAAAAGTTTGACTTGTGCTCGAGAGGGCTCTGGTTTTCACGTTAAACTCACAAACCCATCCCGCCCATCCTGTGCCCCATCTCCATCGCCCTTTTTTACTCTTCATTAACAAGAATGTCCCTTTGACCTTTCCCAATTATTCCCACAACGCCTATTTATGTCTGTATATATAATATACATAAATATCTATCTTTTCATAGACGAGTATAAACTTTTTTGAGTTGTAACCTTTCGCAAAAAGAAAGTGCAGCTGATAATGTTTGTTCCATTTTTTTGTACAATTATATTCCACCATTTAAAAACGTTGTAACTTTTTGAATATCGAAAAACATGCTTTTCCCTCGGGGAAAATCGTGAAACTCCAAATAGTCTCCATTCAACGAAATCAGTTGATTATAATAAAATAAATAACTCCCATTTATTTGCCTAGCAAGTAGTAGAAAGTTAAAAAATCTTTGTGGAATATAAAAATAAAAAAAAACATATCTCGAGGAAACAAAAGAGATTTGGATATAAAAGACAAAAAAATACCATTGTTTTTTCTACTTATATCCAACAAATATAAATATTTAAAATGTACATTGCATACTGGAGAGGCAAAGAGCTTCGTCATATAAATTTTTGGAGCTTTTTCGAAATGTACGTGTTTTTGTATACAAATAGAGAGAAGGTTGAAATCTTTTTGGGTTCTTTATAGTGAATAAAAAAAAAATATAAGAGTGAGAAAGAGAAAGAAAGAGAGGGAGATAAAAAGTCACCAATTTCCATTTACATCGACGATTTTTCCATAGGCAAGACAATCTTCTCTGTGGCTGAGGGTTACGACCATAACATATTCTCCTCTTTCTCTTGCCCATTTTATTGCTCATGCCTTTAACCCCATTGCTCTCTGCTAGACATATTTACCTTTTTTTCTTCCTGCCTGCCTTTTTTTCTTTCGTTTTTTTTTCTCTCTACGACTATCGTTCGTTTGCAATCTCCGTATATATATTTTCTTTCGATCACTGTCACAGGATCATCGGTCGTTTCTCCCAATGTACGAGCAATAGAATCTTTCTCTCTCTCTCTCTCTCCCCCCCCTCTCTCTCCCCCCCCCCCTCTCTCTCTTCGTCTTCTCTTTTTTACTCATCCTCTCGAATCGAATTAAGGTCAATGGTTAAAAAATAGAAAAAACGGTTACTCGTCTCTTTTTAACGACGATTAAGGCCTCCTTATTGCAAACTACTTGAGATTCTAATATATGCTATGTAGGAATAATGCAAATACTTGAAAACAAGTTTGCACTAGGTGTGTGTGTGTGTGTATAGATCGACAAGAAAAAGGGTCAATTTTACGTGTAAAGCTTTGAGGATCCTGCCCTTTTTCTTTACACACAATTCTTTATGCATGTATACATATATTTTCTGCTGTTGTTAAAGTATAAGTACGAAACTACGTGGGGAAAAAACCCTTGAATATTTCCAACACTACGTGAACGATATAACTCGAGAAGCTCGTTCTAACCTTTCGGAGCTTCGTTAAAAACTGCTACCTATATCCGGCCTCGAAACCACCCCCTAAAACCTTACTCTATACTCTTCTTTTCACACTGTTTTTTTTTTTCTCTCTCTCGCCTCTCTCGTTCCTAGAAGGCTGACAATGCTGGCGCGAGTAAGTCGAGAGTCTCTTTCTCTTCGTTTTATTCGCCTCAATCTTTTGCTTCTATTCATGATAATATCTCTAATAATAAATTATCTCTATATCTGATAATAAATTTTTATTCATCATTTTTTTTTTTTAAAGTCACCAATCATTTATTGCAGATTACTTTTTGTAGTTTTTGAAAATACAAAATAATTCAAAATAATAAGAATTGATAATAATTTTTTCGGTTTTTATGTACTACATGAAATAATAATTCAAAAATATGAATTCACGAAGACATGAAAATCTGTTATCCAATAACGAAATCATTCGTAGAACGAGCTCGAGCACTTTAATAAAAACATGGCCAATTGAAGGACGAAGGGAAAGTTGATGAATTCAACTTCCAATTCCTCAAAGTTAATCTCTTGGGTAAAGCATCGTTTGCCATCTTTTAGCACTTACTGTAGATAAGGCAAAAGCTCTGGTTCATTATTCTCAATTCCCCGTTAATTCCGTACTAACAAATAACGTTGGCTTTCTCTTTTTCACAAATAGACGAAGTTTTGTATGTCATTGTTCGTGTGTTTTGTGGCCATGTAGTTCCCGCGAGTTTACCAGTGTTAGCGTTACCGGTTGCTGCTGCGAGGTCGAACCAGGACACGGTTACGTAAGCTCTAGAGCATCGTATTGCCTGCTTCGTTTTGTCCCTTCCCACTCTCTATTCGGTAGGGAAACATCAAAATGAGAGAGAATATGAGAATATATGTTGGGTTAAAGTGAATAAGAGAAAATAAGGGAACAGGAAAATTTTCATACCGAGTGTCTCAAAATTTGAGTTTCAAACTCCCAGATTGGGTAGAACATAAAATTCTAAAGACAAAAGTCCTTATCCATTTTTCTTTCTGATTCATCCTTGATGAGATATTGATTAATTAGTAATGAGCCAATCAGGTGCATGGTGCAGACGACGCTTGCCACTTCCCTTTTCCTTAATGACGCACCCCATTGGTCACTATCTAATTATTTAATATCTCATCAACGGTACATAGTAGAAAAAAATGACTGAGGACTTTTCTCATTAAAATTTAAAAATCTAGCTAGATCATCGGATCTTTCATTACTTGAATGTGATTTTTGGAACAGCCTCTATGTGTACATCCAAGAAAGTTGAAAAACTTTTAACCCAGCTGATTATGTTCATGCCTTAGCACATCGGATGCCTGACTCGTCGCGAACCTCCCGTAGTATTTCTCACTTCGTCTCATCTTTCGCATCATCGCTTCGCAATGTCGAGGCCTTTCTTTTTTTCTCTCTTTCTCTCTCTTCATCTTCCTTTCTCTGTATTACACTTTTCTGTGTCTTTAGCCATCTTGGAAAGTTCGTTCTCGTTGAACTCATTTCCAAAATCACCAACGACGACTACGACGACTAAGACGAAAGAGAGAATAACGAGTGAATGAATAGCCTCAGCCCTAATTTCAAAGTTGGTTTCCCAAACTCCTCCCTCTATCAAGCGAGTTTCTTGTATACGAGCTTCACTGCGAAAGCAACTTTCCAAGTTTCATATTCTCTCCTGATAAATTACGACCTACCGAATTCTTTCAGTTTAATGTCCATCATTTTCGACGACAAAAGGCAATGTTATTATTGGCGATTGCTGTTGGTATAAATAACGTTTCCAGATGGTGAACTATTTTTATTTCGATATTAATCTTAATCTGGTACACAGTCACTCTGTTTTTTTGATTGCTTCAATTTAAAAAAATGTATGAATATTAATAAAAATAATTCCTTTATTATTTTGGGTCATTATTTGAGAGATTAAGGTATATAATAACTAATTAAATTTGATAAAACGTAAACTATGACGAATTTAATTAAAAATAAAATTAGTTCAATCTTCTTAATGTGAAAATGAATTCTAAATATTTTGAAATCTTGAAAAACTTTCAACAAGGTATATACTTCGATAAACTTGTTATTATCATCTTTGATAATACGAATAAAATCATAAGCCCGTGTCGTATCTGATACCGTCGCTTCATAAACTTTTATGCACAATTATCTTTCATCTCTCTCTCGCAGCAGAAGCGGCAGTGAGGCAGGAGTTTATAGGGCATCTTGTTGAGCGTTCTCGAGCCCTTGGCGATAACATATATTTATTTCTTGTTCTTTACTACTTTGTCACTATTTCTTTCATTTTATAGAAAATGTGCATGCGGACTTTTCCGATCTCTGGTATTTTGCGAGCTAATTCCAAAAGATTTTCATCCCTCGAGCCATTATCTCTACTGGTTGGTGCGAAATAATCGTGCACTCTTGACAGCGTAATAGCTCCAGGCTTCTCATTAATAAAATTTCCTATAACAATAACAAGAGAGAGATAAAGCATTAATAAAAAAGACTATAAATTGTTATCTCGATGGACAACAATTTATCGATGTTTCCGGTGAATAAATCTGTTCCTCCGGTAATCTAATTAACAAACTAAATCAAACGAGAGAATGGAGTTAAATAAATTACAAACATTTTCTTTCGTTCCGTTCAATCTTAAATAGTATAAAGATATTTTTTTTACAAAAATAGTGATCTTCTTGACCGGAAATTAAATCATTTTTCACTTTTATTCAGCTTAATCTGGACTCGATTCCTTTCCCTTTATCTAAATCTTGCCCAAGAGGTGAATAAGGTCCTTTATACCATTTATCTATTGAATCCACGATGAGATCTTTAATCTTCGTGTTTCACACGATCCTCCTTAATCTACTGGGATAGTCTATCGTAATTGTTCGGTTTCGGAGTTTCGTAGTATTGGAAGCTTTATCTCTGTCTCTCTTGTTTCTGTATATATATATATATGTGAATCTACGTAACATACATCAGTATGTGCATATTCATCTGATAATCTTTGATTATGGGTCACCCTACTCACAAGTGAGACGATCCGAACAACTTGCTCCTCCTTCGAAGTTTAACCGTAATACGAGAGAGTCAAGAAGGTATCTATCGATTTACGATGACAAATATTTATTATTTCTAGAGACCTAAGCTCGTTATTGGTGCGGTGGATATAATTCCCCTCTATCAGATTCCCCCTCGTATCTATCAGATTCCTCGTTTCTCCTCCCTCTTCGTCACGATGGGTTATCGTGGAAAATCCATCACACAATACTCCAGGGAAATTTCTTCAATCTCATTTCCATTCCTCTCCCAGAATCCCAAATAACAACTCGCCTAAAGAAAATTGCGAATATTTGCGGAAGCTCGATATCGTATCAGATTACTGACCGATTTTCATTAATGGTTAATCGCCATTTTTATCATCATATTATTTGTACATCAATTCGTTGTTTACTGCGAATTTGAGGCTATGTTGTAGGACGATTTAATCAAATCAATTTGGGACGATTTAATCAAATCAATTTTTCTTTTATTGCCTTTTTGATGAATTATTCACCAAAATCAATCGATGTTTCATCCTCGTTATTTTGCAACATTTTTTTATGATTCGCTACTTCAAATTTTTTATCTTTCAATGATTATTATTATTTTTTTTTTTTTTCAGACCCGATATCAGTGCCCTAAGGGGATTGACATCGTCCCCTGGATCAGTGAAGGCCACACAGCCAGCTGTGACACGTGTAGCCGCACAGGACGATCGGGAATTGCCACGACAAGGCAGTCTCGTCGATGGTGAAGGAATTAAAATCGTCATTCATGACGTCGACAGTGAAATGAGTGAGTTGCAAAAAAATTTTATTCAATTCCGTATTGATTTCAAACTCAAAATGAAGGTTTTTATAAAAATATTTTTGGTTTTTCGATTATTATTTATTATCACTCGAACCTAATGATTCATAATTATTATTCAAATCGAATTAATTAGTTTTTTTTGTGAAAAAGAAATTATTATGAAAAAGTACTGAAAAGTGGCTTGATGTAATATTTTAAGGTACCGTAGACTCAATAAAATTGACGGGAGTTTAAGTGCACATAAGGAATTTGCAAAGGTTCATTTTATCGAAGCTACAAAAGTGGTTTTCACCGAGTTCATCTCAAATAGATAAAACTTAGGTGAAAATCTTACTCTTGTTTTCTCGCTTGTACCAATCGACGTTTTATCCTATACATAGCCTCACTGTATCTAGGGATTTTATCACCTCGTAAAGTTCAATGCTTCATAGCGAGACGCGAACATTTGAGGAAAGCAAACAAATTGTCTCGCACAATAAATTCCAGGCAATATTTCGAATCATACATTTGGCACGAGGAGTTGAGAAAATACGTGCGGAAATTGTAAAAAATAAAATAATTGAGTAAAGCATTTTAACAGTTATTGATAGAATAATATTTATTGTTGAAGAAATTAATACTTTTTTTTCATTATAATTAAATTTTTTATATTAAAATACAGAAATAAAGAATTTCCAGGAGGAGACCAGTATTGTTTGAATTTTTTGTTTTATTTCGTAAGGTAATTCAATCATTATTTTCTCGATATTTAAACAAATTAATACAAAAAATGCAATTTTTTCAAAGCTAAACGCTCAGTTGTCCCTAACTAAAGCCCCTTGAATGAGTTTTTTCACCGGAATAAATAGATATTAGTTTAGGCTCTGATATCATCTCGTATAACCAACGACGAGAAAGCAGCGGTGCAAGTACGCCGAAAAAAAGAAAAATCCGCCGTTAGACCCGAAAGTGTGAGATTGAAAAAAAAAAATCACCAATCTTTCGTATCGATCGACGAATAATCGCGCTTTACGCTCGACCGAGTGTAAAAAATTGTGGGGCATCTGTGAAAATCTTGTGAAATTCTGGAAAAAAAAAAAAAAAAATTCTCCTGTCCCATTTTTCGCTCTCATAAATTTCGTCGACGTTTTATATTTTTACGAATATTTTCGTTTCTAAAAATCATTACATAAAACGGCCATATCCTCGTTGTTGACTGAAAAATGAAAATGAAATAAAAAATAAAATTTATTTTCATCGAAAAATTATTTTCTTTTCATTTTTTAAATTATTATAACTCGCCATTTAAATAATATGCTTTATAAGGTAATTAGGAAATATATTGAAGAGGGTTTTTAATAAAAAATGGTTGCATGGAAACAAATTCGATAATTCTCATGAATTTATCGAACGATTTCATGATAAATTTTTATCTTCTGAGTCTCGGAGTTCTCCCTGAAGCTCATTGACTGTTAAAAGTAGCGGTACTCTCGAATTAAGGGGGGGAGAGAGGGGGGGGGGGGTAAAGGATTTGCTCTGAGCGCACTCACGCTTAATCGGAGTAGAGGCTTTTCTCGTTAACGATCTCGATATGCTTCAAGACTCGTGTGTACTATCGTGATAAAATATCGTGAATAAAAGATCAAAGTTTTTTCTTTTTCTTATTTCAGCGTCGAGGGTGAATCCAAAGCGAAGGGTCGTTCTTCGAAGGGATCCTCAGCTTCTGGATAAAGGACATAGAAGTGAGTAAATATATATAAATATAGATATTTATCAATATATATTTGCTGCTTAAGTGTATGAGAAACTTTTTTTCCTTTTAAACATTTAATTATCACAATAATTATTCGTTCGATCGACTCCCTTGAATACGCAAAAATGTATTCAATTACTCATTTTTAAAATGTAATAAATAAATAACAAAAATAATATAACTCATTATTTTTTAATGTTTATTTTATTCATTATTTTCCAATTTTTTGTGAACTTTATTCCCTTTAACGTTATTTGCAAAAGTACAAAGCATTTTGTAATCTTATCCACGAGCTGAACAAAAAAACATGGAATAATGTCTTTATCTTTTATTTTCTCTTTCATTCCATTTTTCTTTCTATGAGCTTTCTCATCCCACAGAATGTTCCCATTTTTCGCTCAGCCAGTCTTCTATCGTATATTGTCGTTGAAACTTTATTTTATAACGAGTCGTAAGTTATAACCTTACACAATTATAACCACCTTACACGAGCTCCTAACTTTTTCATCCCATATATCTTTCAAGTTTTTTTTTCACCGTTGATTACGTACTCCAGCAAATACACTGTAAGTTACTAGAAACGTAATTATGTCGTGCAATAACCAGAAGGGGGTTATTAAAGTTTGTCATCAATTAATCAACTCACCAAAGGGAAGTTTGTGTATAGACTCAAAAAAGTTGAAATAGAATTTTTTCGTAATTAATTTTTGTATTTTAATAAAATTTTCTAATGGAAATGTGGCCGCGAATGTTAATCATATAAGGTAAACTTCGACGAACCATAAATGAAGGACATAGCCGGAAGGTTCTCTGTCAAACTTCAAAAGTTGCATCGAAGATTCGACGTTGAAAATTTTCGGAATCGATAATAACGATGAATTTGATGACCGTAGGGAATGTGAGGGGATTTGCAGTTTGTTTGAGATTCTCGAAAATGTCTCTAGGGGTTGTTGGTAAATTTATTCTTGGACGTTACGGCGCACGAAATGACAAGTAAAATGATAGAAAAGATAGAGAACGGAAGAGAGTGAGAGAGAGAGAGAGAGAGAGAGAGAGAGCGAGATGAAAGCATTGATGGTTATCCGCTCGAATTAACTAACGTTTGAATAAGCCCCTGTGGCATGGAAGTTATGTTACATCAATGTCTGTTACAAATATATCCATTCGCTCCAGTTATCACAATCGAGCCAATGAATCTTCGCATTCACAGTCTGAATTATACAATCTTCCTATAAGAATTGTTCGAGCGAAAATAATTTTCCGTTAAACTTGAGGAACTGTCATTTTCATGTGTCTCATAGAATCCAAAATAATAATCCTGAAATATGACGAGGCCACAATTCCAAACCATTCTCGATTTACCAAAATTGTTCTTTCAATGAAATTTCTATTAAATTTACTATGTAGAAAGTATAATGAAATCGAAATAATAATAAAATTTAATTGAATTCGAATCGAATTTAATTAACGGATTACATCATTTATTAAACAAATCATTTTCAATAGCGAATAATTTGGTCATTTGGCATTTGCAGAATATTTGAATAATGGTTGTATGAGCATCAATATTTTGTAACGGCTCATTGAGGCGAGGATGAATATGTATGAAACAATTGTGCGTAATTGTGTGTGACAGGTGTCTGTGTACGAGTGCGACTGTGGCCCGATTATTGGCCGTGCGAGATCCTTAAGTAGTTCGTCGAGAGATGCCGGAGAGTCCGAAAGTGTTCGCAATATTCTGTACTTACAACGGAGAATAAACTCATAGACCTCGGATTTTTTCCTGTTTTTCAAATTTTACCTCCCTCTCTTATTTTCCTTACAATCTCAGAAGTGGAATAAAAGAATTAAAGTGTTCACAAAGATATCCGGGTTCCTGAAAATCTCGCGAAACTCGTGGTGTCAAGAAAGTGAAAAACGTAGTTGCAAGTTACATAATCGTTAACGGGGTCATCCCATGTGACAGCTATTTTTTTTTTGCTTTTTTGGGAACTTTTTTTGATGAACCATTAAAACACAATATCTTTGAATTTTTACTACACATTTATTAACATTTTTACAGTCCCTCAGAATTTTATCAAACAAAAATAACGAGTTGAATCGACTTTACACCGTTCGGAAGACACTCATGCGTTGGTTGACGGCTGCCATGATTCCGGAGGTATTGCTCATCTAAAATCAAAAAATCAAACGGCATTTTAATTTGTAGACCTGGAGCTATCGCTGGAACTAGAATAAAGTAAAAATATCGAAAATTGAATTTTCGGCACGGTTTTAAATGTTAAGTTCCAAGTTTCGTCGTTTTTTTTCGACTTTTAAAACCGTGCCAAAAATTCAATTTTCGATATTTTTACTTTATTCTAGTTCCAGCGATAGTCTCAGGTCTACAAATTAAAATGCCGTTTGATTTTTTGATTTTAGATGAGCAAAGCCTCCGGAATCATGGCAGCCGTCAACCAACACGTGAGTGTCTTCTGAAAGGTGTAAAGTCGATTCAACTCGTTATTTTTGTTTGATAAAATTCTGAGGGACTGTAAAAATGTTAATAAATGTGTGGTAAAAATTCAAAGATATTGTGTTTTAATGGTTCATCAAAAAAAATTCCCAAAAAAGCGAAAAAAAATAGCTGTCACATGGGATGACCCCGTTAACCGTGTCCGAATTCGAGAAATTTATAACGAAACGCGCCGGACTCGGCGGTCTCGGAAATTCGTGTATGATTTCGACTCAAATTTCATCGTAACTATTGAAAACGTGTTTCATTTCTTTTTCGAAACACCGTATAGTCAGAAGAGCGAATTCCGACCCAACGGATGTTGTTAAGGAGAAAGGTGATTGAGAATATTGCAAAACATTATCGATGGGGTCGCAGAGATCACAAAGCTGAGAACGAACGGTCAGCGGGGAAAAAAAAATTAGCGATTCAATTCATGTGAAGAGAAGATTGGAAAAAGAACGCCATCACCTTCATCTAAAATTGAAAAGTTTTGTTGAAAAGTTTCATCTAAAATTGAGACAGGTAATAAAGAGCACACGAATCTTGACGAATCGCGTATATGAGTAATTAACCAGCATACGTCGAACTTGGTGTACGAGTGTGTCGAATTTATGTATGTAAATGTATCACGATAGTCGGTGTATACATTTGTGAACGTCGCCGATAATAGCCGTTTGTGTACATGTATTTAATGACTTTTAAAATACAAAAAAAAAATATATTTCGGGTTAGTGAACTAAAGGGTTAATTGTCAAGAGATTTACCAATATAAAATGCAAGAATCAAGCGAGTTTACGGTCCTGCAATTGAAAGAGAAGCTCCAAGAATGCGGACATCCGTCAGCCGGTTCGAAAAGCGAATTAATTGCTCCTTTACAAGAGAGTGATGCGGCCGGGGAATGGAGACAAGATTCAGAGGAATCACCGATCCTAGGGGAATCATCACAACAATATGATTCCGTATGCCTTGCGCCGACGATGAACCCGCAAAAAGAACTCGATTTATTAATGCGAAAACGTGATCTTATACAACGGGAACTCGAGTTAGCACCACGAGAGCTCGAGCTACTTCGCGCTAGTACTTCCCCGGCAACTGTCGAAAAACCATCGAAAACCAATATTAAACCCCTTTCGAATCTATTAAGTGAATTTAACGGAACACAAAACACTTTCTCGAATTGGGTGAAACAACTACAACTACTGAAGAATTCATATCATTTGGACGACCACTCTAGTCGAATTTTGGTGAGGTCAAGGCTTAAAGGCAAAGCTCTCGATTGGTTCCACTCGAAACCCGAGTTTATTGAGATGAGCCTTGAACAATTGCTAGAGGAAATGCGGATAATGTTCGATCATCAACCGAATAAAATCGCATTGCATCGACAATTCGAAAGCAGAATCTGGAAAAGTGAAGAAACTTTCAACGAATATTATCATGACAAGATCATACTGGCTAATCGCGTAGGAATACCGGAGGATGAGATAATTGACTACGTGATCAATGGAATTCCGGATCCACGACTTCAAGATCAAGCCACAATGCATAAATTCGATGGTAAAACTTCGATACTAGAAGTCTTCGAAAAAATCTCGCTTCGTCCGTTCAAAGGAGATGGAAAGGGGGGGAACAGACACGATAACATTTGTAGGACTGGGCAAAAACAACCATCAGCATCGTTCGGTACTAGCGGAAGCACACGCGGAGATACAACGGATCTTAGTTCAATACCGAAGTGTTTACACTGTCAGGAGGGAGGGTATTTGAGGCCTCAATGCCCCGAGCTTCCGAAGAAAGAAGTTTTTTGTTTCATCTGCAATGGATTCGGCCATTATGAACGGGACTGTCCGTATAAATCAACTCAGATGAACATGTATCCAAAGTCCATCGAATACGATGATTATCATAAAAATGTCATGTATACTATGTATGCTAACGGACAAGAAGAGCATGTTCAATTGTTAACTTTATTAGATACCGGGAGTCCTGTTAGTTTTATCAAATTAAGATACGTCTCGGATAACACAGTCGAACTTACAAACTATCCAAGTGATAAATTTCGGGGAATGAATAACAGTAAAATAGTCATCCTTGGTTCAGTTCATCTCGATATTCAAATGAATGGAAAGTCACGAAGAGCTAAATTAATGATTGTCCCTGACTTTACGATGGTATCCTCGGTCATTTTGGGTCGCGATATTTTAAAGATATTTCATCTCAGTTTAAGAGAATTGACTACCGATCATAAAATCGAATTTGCGAACATGCCTGTCATCGATGTTTCTTCATTCGGACAAAACGGGTCCGATCAGTTAAAAGTAAATTCCATGCTATCGATCGACGTACAAAAACAAATCAAACGAATATTCGAGGAAAAGTACTTGATACCTGATCGTCCTGAGGTACCATCAGTGAAGGCGGAATTCTCATTAACGCTAACCAGTAAAAAACCGATTCGTTTCGCACCTAGGAAATTGTCGTATATCGAAAAAGAGAAGGTACGCGAAATAATAAACAAACTACTCGAGAGAGGGATTATCAGGCCAAGCGAGTCAGAATACGCGTCGTCCATTGTACTGGTGAGGAAGAAAAACGGCGAAACACGTATGAGTATTGATTATCGCGCTTTGAACAATATCACTGCCCGAGATAATGATCCCCTCCCGCTGATTGAGGACCAACTTGATGTTTTGCAAAGGAAACGGTATTTTACGATATTTCATTTAAAAGACGGTTTTCATCACATAAATATCGCTGATGATTCGGTTAAATATACCGCATTCGTAACCCCATTAGGCCAATATGAGTACGTGAGAATGCCGTTCGGACTCAAAGGCGCGCCGACCATGTTCCAAAGGTGGATCAATCAAGTATTGCAAAAATTCATAGATCAAGGTGATATAATTGTATACCTCGATACTTTTATGATCGCGACGGAGTCCGTCGAGCAAAATTTGTGCATACTCGGATCCGTCCTCGAGACGCTTGTAGCCAACAAATTGGAACTTCGCATCGATAAATGTAAATTTTTATTTACCGAGATCGAATATTTATATTACCGAGTATCAAACGAGGGAATTAGCCTGACGAACGACGGAAGTTCCGCAATTCAGAGGTATCCAATACCATCGGATATACGAGGCGTGAGAAGCTTTTTGAACATGGCCTCATACTTTCGGAAGTTCGTTGAGGGTTTCTCATTGATAGCGAAACCTCTGCACGAACTATGTAAAAAATACGTACCGTTTCAATTTGGAGAAACCGAGTTAAAGGCATTCGAGACGTTAAAAGGAAAGCTCGTTGAAGCACCGATCTTGGCGATTTATAATCCGCGCGATGAAACTGAGCTACATTGTGATGGAAACTCTCGGGGCTATGGTAGCATTCTATTCCAGCGAAAATCGGATAATAATCTTCATCCTGTGTTCTATTTTTCGAAACTCTCGAGCGAAGCCGAAAGTAAATATCACAGCCTTGAGCTAAAGACTCTCGCTATTGTTTACTCGTTGCGGAGATTTCGAGTTTATTTGCACGGAATTAAATTCAAAATAGTAACGGATTGTAATTCTCTGACAATAACTCTCAATAAAAAAGAAATTAATCAAAGAATCGCGAGATGGACATTGGAATTACAGAACTTTCATTTTGAGGTCGAACATCAGTCGGAAAATAGAATGCAGCATGTAGATGCGCTCAGTCGTGCGAGAAGCATCTTAGTAATCGAAGATAATCCGTTTGAGGTGAATCTCGCTGTTAGTCAAGGCCGTGATCCTGCAATTAAAAATTTGAGACAATTCCTGGAGAAAACCGAACACCGGTATTTCGAAATAAGGAATGGCCTCGTATACCGCAAAGACGGTCAGGATTTAATGTTTTATGTACCGCAGGGTATAATTACACATGTTATACGAAAATGTCACGACGAGATGGGCCATTTGTCAGTAGAAAAAACGTGCGGCGTGATAAAGGCTACGTATTGGTTTCCCAAGATTAAAGAAAAAGTTAAAGCTCATATTCAGGATTGCCTAAAGTGTATCACCTTTAATCCGGCTACGGGAAAGGCTGAGGAATTTTTGCATAGCATCCCTAAAGATAACGTACCATTTAAAATGGTACACATTGACTATTATGGACCGATCGAAAATGAACGGCTGATTAAACGTCACGTCCTCGTCGTGATCGATTCGTTTACGAAATTTGTGAAGCTGTACGCGACGACCAAAACTACATCGACTAATGAGACTATCGATTGTTTAAAACGATTTTTCGCCGACTACAGTAGGCCGAAATGTATCATATCTGATCGAGAAACGAGTTTCACCTCCCACGAATTTAGCGAGTTTATAAAAGAAAACGACATTAAACATATCGAAATCGCAACCGCATCTCTGCAAGCCAATGGGCAGGTTAAGCGCATAAATCGAGTATTGGGACCAATGTTGGGAAAACTAATTGACAATGACTCCGGCCAGTACTGTTACAAAATCCTAGATCAAGTAGAGTTTACTCTGAATAATTCGATTAATAAGTCAACCGGTGAAACACCAGCGAAGCTTTTATTTGGTATTAATCAGCGCGGACGAATTTCCGATGCTATAAAAGAGTATACCGAAGATATAAATACGACTAAGATGCGCGATTTCAATATATTACAAAAGAAGGCTGCCGAGAACATAGTCAAATCGCAAAAGGATAATGAAAAATACGGCGACAAGAGACGTGAAGAGACACATGAATATAAAGTTGACGATCTCGTTATCGTGAAAAACTTCGAGAGCGCGCCAGGCGCACTCCATAAATTAATTGCGAGGTTCATCGGCCCATTCCGTGTTATTAAAATTTTGCGGAATGACCGTTACGTCGTAGCCGATGCACAAAACCATCAGGTCACCAAAAAACCGTATTGTGGTACTTGGGAAGCCAAGAATATGGAACCCTGGTGTTCTCAGGAAGTTTTTGAAAATGAGACTGACGGTTCGAATGACTAATTGTTGAGGAATTAAAAAAAAACAAAAAAAAACAATAGAAAACGATACAAGAAATATACATGCAGTAAAACAATAAACCAAAAAAATTTACGTGGCAATTTGATTAAAATAAGTTTAATGTTGTAATGTAACAATACAAGTGACGTTCGAGGCGGACTTGTGTCAGGAGTGGCCGAACTATGAGCATCGATATTTGTAACGGTTCATTGAAGCGAGGACGAATGTGTATGAGACAATTGTGCGTACGTATGTATGTAACGAATGTCTGTGTACGAGTTCGACTGTGGCCCGATTATCGGCCGTACGAGATCCTTAACGGGAGAAACCAGTTTAGGAGGCCGAAATTTCGGTGTTTTTCGTGAATTTTTTTAACAGGTAAGGAATAATCAGAATTTTTTTAAACTTGGAGGATATTTTATTCGTGTTTTGAAGTATACTTTGTAATTTTTTCAAGTCATTTCCGCCGGAAATAGTGGAGCTATTGTCCATGAAATGGAAGCTGCTGTCCATGGACGATCGCCATCCGAGTTTTTTGTTGGTGGCGAATTTCCTGAAGTCACAATTTTTATCTGTAATCATTACAATTTTCTTTTTTCGTTAACAACATATTGCCTAAGAATATGAACCTAATTGTGATCGAAAAAGTTGAAAATTGCATGTTTTTGAGGTGTTTGAACACAATGTCATGTTTTTATACCATGTTTTTTCACCTTTTTTGCATTAAAAAAAATATTTTTAATAATAATATCATCCCAGAGTTAGGTTCATATAGATTGTAATTGAATAAAGAATATTCACATAAATTTTCAGAACGATTGGTCAATAACTTTTTGAGCTAAAATGCCCACCAGTTGAAAAAAGTCGTCCGTGGACAGCAATTTCTAACTCCACTATTTCCGGCGGAAATGACTGGACAAAATTACAAAGTGTACTTCAAAACATGAATAAAATATCCTCCAAGTTTAAACAAATTCTGATTATTCCTTCCCTGTTAAAAAAAATTCACGAAAAACACCAAAATTTCAGCCTCCTAAACTGGTTTCTCCCGAAAAATCCCGGAGAGTCCGAAAGTGTTCGCAATATTCTGTACTTACAACGGAGAATAAACTCGTAGTCCTTGGATATTCTTCTGTTTTTCTAATTTTATCTCCCTCTCTTATTTTCCTTACAGTTAAATGTTTTAATTCAATATTTTTAGATTTTTGAATCTCGAATAAATTGAAAATTTTGAATTTTTTTACGTTCTTACGTAAATATGAGAGTTTTCGTTGTGACACTTCACGAAATTTGCATTTGAAGTGCAAATTCCCTTGGACGTTGAGAGTCAAATGGAAAAGTCGTGATTCAACTTTGTAAGTAACGACCGTGAGACTTGCATGGAGATCTAGACGTGTTTAAGATCGCACCTAACAAATGAGGAGAATAAATTAGGAGAGGAATGAGAATTTACAATTCTGGCTTTCTATCTTTCACTACCCCACGATTTACACAGTCTCATGCATATATATACAAATTCCTGGTGAAAAATGATGGCTCCATATTACCCCCCTTATTCTAGTTGCTTGATTTCGTGCAGCTGGAGCTTGCAGCAAACTGCAGCTGGTGCATGCCCTCTATTTCTACGGTTCGTGCAGGACCCTCTCGCCACAATTTCGTTCCTCATAAATCTGTTCCAAGACGTGTTCCTCGTGTTTTACACCCCGAAATTATCTCATCGTAAATTTAATCTGGGAGAAAATCACGTTTTGACTCTCGTTTTATTTTTTGTTTCTTTTTCTTTCCTTTGGGATTGCATGTATACATAAATGTTAGCTGTATGCCAGCGTTAGTCGTACTCGAAATCACGTCCAGTCAGAAGAAAATTTCTCTTCGGCATTGAAAATGCTGCCACTTCTTTAAAAATTGAGATATCAATATAAATGAATAAACGTTTTCTTATTTTTTGCGTCAGCTTTTCAGAGAATTAAGTAATAAAAAATTCGTTTATCCAAAAAAGAGTTGTTGTGGAGTTTTCTCACAAAATTTTGAAGTAAAAAAAATTGATCGTTATTTTCGGTGTTTTTGAATTTAAGGGAGCAATCTGCCATTTTCAATGATTTTGTTAATAAATTTTTTTCTCATAGTAAACTTGATTTATTTATATCTACTTTTAATACATGAAAGTAGACATATGAAAGTAATACAACAATTTTTTTTTTTAATTTAAAAAAATTCAAAAAAAAATTTGTTAGCCGTGTTAAAATCGGGCTGACACGATATCTTGACTTTGGTTCATTTGAAACAAAAAAAGTGACGAAATTAGTAAAGTATAAACTTATCGCTATCATTCGGCCTAGAATAATTCACGTGTGATAACAAAAAACAAAATGGCGGACTTTTGAAATTTATGACCTTTTTTCCACTTTAATTGTTTAAACAATCGACTAAACATTAATAAAAATTTATAATTCTAGGCCAAACGGAAGCTATACATGTGCAGAATAAGTGTACCAAATTTCAGCTCGATAGGTGCAAAACTTCTTTTTCTAGAATGTCAGCCAGGTCAAAAAACGTTGTTTCGATAAAAACGCGTTTAAAGACGCGCCAAACGCCTAGGCGCATCTGAGACCCTCGTCTTGCTATGCGTATTTCTACCTGTTCTCAGTCTTACTTTCATAAATGACACTTTGTATAGTAATTCTATATATATCTACTACACAAATCAGTACTTTCCAGAAAATTGATTTTTTGAAGAAAAAAAAATAGCAGACTGACCTCTTAAGGTATTCCTTTCACGAACTCGAATATTTGATAATTCACGGATTTTTTTGTACATAAAAGTAAAAGCACATCCCAGTCCACTGGAAAAATATCGAGCCAGGTTATCGAACCTTTAGAAAAGAATTATAACTTTGAAAATCGTCTAATTTACACGACACTTTATGGAGATGACCTGTTGCTCACATTTCTATTTAATAATTCATATATTAAATAATGATAGCTGTTTGATATAAACTGTCTTGCGGTAAATTAAATTCTAAAGATTCCGTAGCAACGATAAAAACAGAGAGTCACCGGACGTTTGAAGAAAATATTCACGATAGAACTTGAAAGAATGTGATCAGGAGACGATTTTTCGTAGCCATGACGTTCAAGAGGTTATGTTATCTTCGGCAGTTTTTACAATATTTTTAACGCTATTCTTGTTTTTGCCCGTTACAAATTGGCTCACATTTTTACCAATGTCACTGCGTACTTTATACGTATTTTCACTCATATTTCACTATTTTTTTAACCAATTACAATAAGTCCAGCTTCTCTCTTTGACAGTGCAGTTATTGACATTTGTAGCTCTCCAAAAAATATCAAAAAGTTTCATAATTTACACAATTAAGCTGAAATTTTCGATTTATGTTTACAGTTCGGACTAATAATTGGTTGTAACTTTTTTAAACAAAATGCAGCCTAATTTATGAACAAATGTGGAGGGCCCTGCTTATGCACCCAAAAAATACGGCCCTCCGCGAAAGGAATACCTTAATCGAAAAACACATCAAAATAGGCTGTTAGAAAATAAAATATTTGAAATATACAAAATTTTTGTATTTTTTGCACTTTGCGAAAATAGCTGTGCCATTTTTTCAAAATGATAAGCCAATTTAGTGCCTTATTTACCAAACAAAATACTTTCACAATATTTTTTGAATAAGAGATTACTTGTTGCGATTCCGGCATTTCGTTTATTTGATATAGAGATAATTATCTTGAATTCTCCGATATTAACACGATATTGAAGATAATTGAATCTTAAATGGGATTGTTTGCCTGTAATACATGCAATATTAATTTAGTAGCACTTAAGGTTACCACAACAGTGAAAAATTCTTCATAATTTGAGTTAATATACGATAATGTATATGAGGGGTATATATTGCTCGCAGTATGTGCCTGGCAGTCACTCTCGAGTTACATCTCTGGAGATTCGCTTCGTACTCGAGCCATTAACCTCGTTGTATTGCATTTCGTATCGTATCGTTCCTCATCGCTGTACAGGAATTGCATACTTGTCAGAAATACCCTACCGCTTTATTCGTATAAATAAATATATACATATACATATATATTTATATAATAAACTTCGAACGAGACCAGAAAATGAACGGATCCTTCGTGAATGCGCATCGAATAATTAAACGTCGCTCACATGCCTCATTCTGGCTCATGCGCTCCTTTCTCATACATCGGTATATCATATAACGTATGTAGATTTTTCTTTTATTATTAATACCGAGTCCTTATGTACGTCTATATTTAAAGTACATGCCGATTCTCTATTCTCTATGTACTGACAACTGACGTCGAAAACTCCGATTATAGAGACCTACTTTGGGTTTCCCTGTACACAGATATATATATATATAAGGTATTCCACGCCATTTCGAGCAGCCGTCGCCTCGACCATTTTTAATTTTCCTGAAATTTTTTTATAATATAGTACCCCATGGAAGAAATATCCACACCAATTTTTAGATTTTTATCTCACGTCTTTCAAGAGTTACAATTTTTCAAAAAATCCAGATTTTAGAAAGTTCGAGATATCGAAAGTTAAGAGATATCGACAAATGTCAATGTATCGATTTTTTTTCGTTTAGGTTCTTACTTTCATAAAAATAAAGGAAAAAAAAATTATCAATCATCGTTGTCAACGTTTTTTCTGCATCTGATGTAAAAACTATTTTTTTAAGAGTATTTAATTTTTTTCGAAAAAATCTCTAAAACGGTATGACCAATTATAGGATTTTTAATGCTAGTCCGATTGTGAGCCCATTTTTCCTTCTATTTTTTGTTAATAAACTATATTTTTTTATAGAAATTTGAAGTTTTTTGTATGAATCATATTTTAAGGAGTTTCGGTACAAGTGGCAAAATGTAACCATTTACTTCAAATTTACAGAGTATTTTCTTTGACATATACTGGATGTGTCGTCCAAATTTTAAATCGATCGTCTACACCGTTTTTCTGAAATTAAATATCAAAAAAAACTTTTTAACATGGTGAGATGCCTACGGTCATTGGTGAACGACAGTTTTACAAATGGAATACTGAGAAAAAATGTTAAAAACTAATTGAAAAACCGCCAAACCACTAAGTATACTATTGCAATTCCGGTATCCAAAAAATAAATAATTCGTCTATATGGTTTATTAATTATTCATTTATTCATCAACGAAAACGGTGAGTTTCCCCCCATCGACCGAACGAACACGCTTTTTTTATTTGCTTTCGACGAAATATTGCTATGTGAAGTTGGCGCTTTGCTTGAATGCAATAGAATTGTACCGAAACCCCTTAATCAAAGATATAACCAATTGCATAATTTTTAAGCCTAGTTTGATTGTGATCAAATGGATGTTTCCAATTTTCGTTGAAATTTTTTTTTATCACCAGTAATACTGGCAAGTATTAATTATGATACACATTTACGATTAGTAATTATAGTACTCATTTTACAATTTTTAGTCAGATCCAATAAGTTAAAAAATTTTTTTCCTTTACTTTCTTAGAAGAAATAATATAAATTCTAAAAATTTTATTTGTTTCATTCATAAATTCTAATATAATTCATAATTTCTATTATTTTTTCTAGGAAAGTAATGGGAAAGAAATTCTAAAAAAGAAATCATGGAAATTCTCACATAATTTATAATTTCTATTATTTTTTCTAGGAAAGTAATGGAAAAAAAATCTTTAACTTATTTAATCTGACTAAAAATTGTAAAATGAGTATTATAATTATTAATTGTAAATGTGTACTATAATTAAAAAAATGATAAAAAAAAATTAACCAAAAAAATTTTGATGAAAATTGGAAACAACCATTCAATCACAATCAAACAAGGCTTAAAAACTATGTAATTGGTTATATCTTTGATTAAAATATGATTCATACAAAAAACTTCAAATTTCTATAAAAAAAAATGTTATTTATTCAACAAAAAATATTAGGAAAAACGGGCCCACGATCGAATTAGCGTTAAAAATCGTATAATTGGTCATACTATTTTAGAGATTTTTTTGGAAAAAAATAAAAAATGGCAATTGCCTTTAAAAAAAATAGTTTTTACTCCAGATGCAGAAAAAACGTTGACAACGATGATTGATCATTTTTTTTCCTTTTTTTCATAAAAGTATGAAGCAAAATGAAAAAAATCGATATATTGACATTTGTTGATATGTCGATTAGTTTAAAATATATCGGCGTTAGATGGTTTCCGAACTTTCCAAAAACCGAATTTTTCGAAAAATTGTAACTCTTGACAGATTTGAGATAAAAATCTAAAAATTCATATTAATAATAATCTATAATTCACGGCCGCCCGAAATGCCGTGGAATGTCTCATATATACGAAATAGATATAGAAGAGACTGGGGCAAATTGGGACACTTGAAAACGACAGACTCCAGAGGGACAGTATTAGCAATGCGGAAAAATATATCGTTTCGGGGTTTCTGGCAGTCTTCGATCTATTCAAGTAATTAGTTTAATTTGATAAGGATATTTTTTCAAGTTACCAAAAAATATTTCTATTTTTTTCGAAAATGGTGTCTCATTTTTCGTCTTTGTTCCATTTTATCCCAGTCCCTTCTATACATATATATGAAAGCAATATGCAGCTCCACAGGAAGAATTAATATAGAAAAAAATGTGGTGAGAAATATATTTCACGCCCCTTTACCGTACACCAGTTGGTCGAGACCGGAGGGAATTGAGCAGATTTTCTCATTGTTCGAATCTCATTTCTCTTATGGCCTCGTCTCTCCCTCCCTCTTAGCCACGCAATCTCTTCCTTTCCTGTTTAATTAATTTTCACGGACGGAAATTCCGGTATTAACGAGAGAAATGCTCGTTTCTTTTCTTTCTCTTATTTTTTCTTATGTTGATTTTGCTTTTTCTTTTTTGGGGTCTTCTGCTTATACCACGATCAGGATTCTATCATTTTTTTTTTCAAGCTTAGGGGTTGTTCTTTTTGGTGGGAATGTTGCGGAAATTGAAGGAATGATTACCAGATTGTTAATACTATTATTAAAATACTTGTAATACTCATTTAATTAATTTAGGATTATGATTAAATGTTCTTTTACAACACAAATACACACAGATTTAATAGCATTTTTTTTAATTGAAATTATCCCTTGTGGTAAACCCTCACTCTAACGTATTCCAGTCTCTTTAGCAATTTCATATTTCGCTTTTTTATTTCTCTCATTTCCTCTTGTCGTTGAGGTATGTGGTAATGCCGAGGTTAATTTTGGCTCTTAGTAAATTCATAGGGCGCGCATGTTTCGTTTATTCTCTCTGCGTGTGCAGCCTTGTGTGGTTTTTCTCGAATGAGTGCGTGTCCTCCTAACCATGTTCAACAGGTAACACTGCATGGAACTAAGGCTTCCATGTATAGAAGGGTAGAACACCGGAATGACGTACCATATACCATTTGGTGTGAAGCCAATGACCCCTTTCCCTCTCGACACAGTCCTCTGTATTTACAGAATTTCACAAACAGGGTGAGTCAGCACGCGACGCACTATCGATGGTCACGTCAATGACCAACGATTATTCAGGCCATGATCAAGGAATTGTCATTGAATTACTTCGAGAGTCATTCTTCTCTTTTTAATCTTAAAAAATGCACCACTTTCAATTAAAGGTTTAAAATGGCAGTGAGAAACTAGAAAAAGTTTTTTTTTTTTGCGATTTGCTCAACACCATTAGTGTATTTTTAATTTTATGAACATTTTGCCAAGTAATTACACAATTTTTGAAGAGCACTTAGTGAACATTTCTTTAAAAAATATTTATTCAGGATGGAGTTATCCGCAGTGTTGTGGAACGGTTTTTTCAAATAACGTTTGGCGGTGACCCCTCGCACTCTCAACTGGTATGTCCGATATCTATGGAACGAAAAAATTCTTTAGTTTAATAGTTTGTCTAGTGCTTAATCGAAGCTTTTAGACAACAATCTTTTTAATCAAAATGAAGGCCTCTGAAAGGGTACTTTTGGATTTTCAGGCGAACTGTATAAATTTCATTCGATTCCGAAAAATAGCGATCACCAACTTTGCAAACATACTTTGAGAAAAACGTATTAAAAAATAAGTGTTGTTATTACAAACACGATTAATACTTGCTAGCTGTAGATCGCTATATGCCCTTAGTAGTTTGAGGGATCCTTAGTTATTATTGTATATCTCTAAAATTATACATTGGATAAACTTGAAATTTTTGGAGAATGATCTCGAGATCTTATACTTAAAGAAAATGCGATAAATTAAAAATCGATTTTTTCAAAACTTCTGACTGCCCCTAAGCCTTGAACTCTTAAAATCGTGAAAAAAAACAATTATTTTCAAAAGTTATCAGCACTCAAAGTGTCAGTCTGACTCATAAAGACTTAGATAAAATAGTAGCATCCTAAGACTACGTCAAATAGCACAGAATAATTAAAAAAAAAAACATCGAAGAAATCATCTTTTATCAATTTTATTAAAAAAAAAAGTATTGATTATTTTCGTGCATAGATCACGGGACTGAGAAATGAAGCGTGACCTACAAGGTCAAGAAACGGTTGGCCCTGAATGAAAAAAAACTGTTGTATGGATAATTAATTGCCTGAAAAGGATGCGACTGATGTGGATCTCGTTTTGTTAATAATAAAGAGGACAGATCGAGTAAAAAATAAGCCGAAGAGTGGTAGAAAAAAAACAAACAAGAAAAGAATCTAAAGGAGGGAAAAAAGGTCGCAAGAGACGCAGGACAGAGGGCGGAGTTTCGATTCAATGAAAATGGAGGTTAAGTACTCGACATGGCCACACGATTTTTAGTGTATATGAACATACATATACATACGTATGGAGTATATATAAAATATATATATATATGGGTCATTCCATGTCAAATCGACCAATGGTTGAAATCGACCCCTTTCGATTTGGATAAATTCTTGTCAGGAGTTTTCTTTTATCATAAAACGAATTCCTACGAAAAGAAAAAAAATTTTTTCTAAAGTTATGCGAAATTCAAATTTTCAACATTTTTCGAATTTTTAAAGTTTATTTGTTAAATATCTCAAAAACTACCATAGTTACTAAAATGGGCTTGGGTTTGTTTTAAAGAGGATATTTGGGGCTATGAAAAAAAAATATTTTGAAAAAAATTTACGAAAAATGATGAGTTGGCAGAATTTTGAAATTTGAAAAATCATAAAAATCGAAGGTCAGTATTAAATTTTTGGCTCCATTTTTTTAATATAATGACTTTCATTGATCCAAAAATATCCTGAAATTTTCAAGAGGGTGTTTTTTTAAAATATGAATTTTTGAATTTTAATAAAAAAAAAAATTTTTTTACAACTTCTAAATAAAGTTAAGCAAATATTTAGTTTTGTAATTTTGAGCAATAAAAAATTACATCTACGACATAAGCATGTAAAAATAATAACATAATTGAAATTACTTTTTTTATTTATGTGATTTTAGTTTGAAAAACAAATCAGTTAAGAAGTGGCACATTCTTTGTATCTACTACTAAAGTTTATCCTACTAGATAATTACCATGGAAGATAGAGACCTTCAGAGAGGTCTCTATTCTCCATGATAGTTACACTTGTAGAGGTCAGTGAATTTATTATTATTAACGGGGTGATCCCATGTGACAGCTATTTTTTTTCGCTTTATTTGGGAATTTTTTTTTTGATGAACCATTAAAACACACTATCTTCGAATTTTTACCACACATTTATTAACATTTTTACAGTCCCTCAGAATTTTATCAAACAAAAATAACGAGCTGAATCAACTTTACACCGTTTGGAAGACACTCATGTGTTGGTTGACGGCTGCCATGATTCCGAAGATTTTGCTCATCTAAAATCAAAAAATCAAACGACATTTTAATTTGTAGACCTGTGGCTATCGCTGGAACTAGAATAAAGTAAAAATATAAAAAATTCAATTTTTGACACGGTTTTAAATGTTAAGTTCCAAGTTTCGTCATTTTTTTCGACTTTTAAAACCGTGCCAAAAATTCAATTTTCGATATTTTTACTTTACTATAGTCCCAGCGATAGTCTCAGGTCTACAAATTAAAATGCCGTTTGATTTTTTGATTTTAGATGAGCAAAACCTCCGGAATCGTGGCAGCCGTCAACCAACGCATGAGTGTCTTCCGAACGGTGTAAAGTCGATTCAACTCGTTATTTTTGTTTGATAAAATTCTGAGGGACTGTAAAAATATTAATAAATGTGTGGTAAAAATTCAAAGATATTGTGTTTTAATGGTTCATCAAAAAAGATTCCCAAAAAAGCGGAAAAAAGTAGCTGTCATATGGGATGACCCCGTTAATGTACTAGCAGCCCCCTGGCCCAGGCGAATAATAAAGTTCGTGATATGTCCTTACCGCACAATGGCGCTAGTAGTCATCTGCTCGGTAGTTACCATTCGGTGTATATACAGCGAGCAGATGACAGCTAGCGCCATGGTGCGGTAAGGACATATCGCGATTTTCGTTGGTCCAGGGAGACTAGAGAGAAGGAGTGGACACAGCGTGCTTTAGAAGTGTACACGGAATCCCGGCCTGAACGGGCGGCGCTGTGATCAGAAATATCATAGCTATACGTATAATGAGATGAGACTGCGCAAGCGCGAAAGAACGGTCACTTTCGGCACGTGGACTAATTTTATTACTATAGTTACGATCTTTCCGGCCCATGCGATATTGGTGGCAGAGTGGAGAACTAATTCAGGACGGGATTTTGAGGACGTCTCCACCACTTATTTTCCTATGCTGTGTCCACTCCTTCTTTCTAGTCTCCTTGATTAGGTCAATCGCCACCAAAATGCGCTAGCTGTCATCTGCTCACTGTATATAGATATACATTGAATGGTAACTACCGAGCAAATGACTACTAGCGCCATGGTGTGGTAAGGACATATCACGAACTATTTTTATTCGCCTGTGCCAGGGGGCTGCTAGTACATTAATAATAATAAATTCACTGACCTCTACAAGTGTAACTATCATGGAGAATAGAGACCTCTTTAAAGGTCTCTATCTTCCATGGTAATTATCTAGTAGAATAAACTTTAGTAGTAGATACAAAGAGGGCAGAATGTACCACTTCTTAACTGATTTGTTTTTCAAACTGAAATCACATAAATAAAAAAAGTAATTTCAATTATGTTATTATTTTTACATGCTTATGTCGTAGATTTAATTTTTTATTGCTCAAAATTATAAAACTAAATATCTGCTTAACTTTATTTTATTTAGAAGTTGCAAAAAAATTTTTTTTTTTTATTAAAATTCAAGAATTCATATTTAAAAAAAAAACACCCTCTTGAAAATTTCAGAATATTTTTGGATCAATGAAAGGCATTATATTAAAAAAATTGAACCAAAAATTTAATACTGTACTTCGATTTTTATGATTTTTCAAATTTCAAAATTCTGCCAACTCGGCATTTTTCGTAAATTTTTTTCAAAATATTTTTTTATTCGCAGCCCCAAATATTGTCTTTAAAACAAACCCAAGCCCATTTTTGTAACTATGGTAGTTTTTGAGATATTTAAAAAAAAAACTTGAAAAATTCGAAAAATGGTGCAAATTTGAATTGCGCATAACTTTCGAAAAAAAATTTTTCTTTTTTTTTCTTTTGGCAGACTTCATTTTATGATAAAAGAAAACTCCTGACAAGAATTCATCCAAATCGAAAGGGGTCGGTTTCAACCATTGGTCGATTTGACATGGAATGACCCATATATATATATATATATATTTATCGGGCAACAGGTCTTTCTATTTCACCAACGTTATATGTATACTTGAAGCACTATTTAGGTTTCTGTCTTCTCCGCCTCTCCCCCCAACCTTCAGGAAGAGCTCACTATGGACGAGCAAAAAGGGAGGCTTTTCCTTCGACAGTATAAACCACCCTCGCAGTCAAGGTCTGATTCCATTCCCTGGAATTACTTCCTATTTCATATATATATATATATATATATATATATATATATATATATATATATATATATATATATATATATATATATATGCGTGTACATATACATAGATATACAAACACGTTGCAGAAATTTTTCTATGGAATTTTCTGAAGGGGATCGTACTTACTCCCTTTTACTTTCACATAGTCCTGTGCCAATGATATATCCACGAGCATTGAACTTCTTTAATGATCCGATGTTTGCTACAAAATTTTATTACTTTTTGATTTCTCTTTTGGACATTATAAATCTATGAAATATGAGATTAAATCGATGAAAATTGAAATAAAAATGACAAAAAATGATATTTCGTACTTCTTCGTAATTCATTTATTTTATATGAGGTTGTCGATAATATAATTAAATAACCTAAATTCGAAGGTTGAATGGTTCAATAATTGCACTAAACTCGGTCAAAGCGAGATGGTTTTGGCCGAAATAATTTCTGATTGTGATGGATTAATTGATCATTTCCACGTACGTCAGAAAATCCGTAATCCTTACCCCCTCGCCTCTTAATTTCTGTTTCACATACATGTATGCAACTTCGGCATTTCACCCCATTAGTCTCTTGAGGATTTCCGGAAACATCGCATTACGATCGGATATCCGGATCCACACGTTTTCCACTTTAAAACACGCATGATTTGTACTATTATTATTCCCATATGATATCTCAATCTGCATGGGTTGTCTATAGCTAAATTTTAACAATGCTGGTGAAATGTTATATACGATTATGTAGAAATCGCAATTCTATGAATAGTTAAGGCTTCAATGGAATTTTCTTTGAAATGTATTTGGGATGTATAGGAGAGCCTGGAGCAAAAGGGCAGTAACCACTTTAGGAGACCGAAAGATGATTTTTTAGATTTTTTTTTATTGTGAAAAAAAAACGGAAATTTCCGCAACTCTGACAATAATTTATTCATATTTTCATCCATCTCTGGTAATTTTTTCAAGTTATTTCATGCGTTAATTAGGTGTAATCCGCTGTGTCCCTTGGCGTGTCCTCCGTTAAGGGGAGCAACCACTTTAGGAGACCGAAAGATGATTTTTTAGATTTTTTTTATTGTGAAAAAAAACGGAAATTTTCGCAACTCTGACAATAATTTATTCATATTTTCGTACATCTCTGGTAATTTTTTCAAGTTATATCATGCATTAATTAAGGTGTAATCCGCTGTGTCCCTTGGCGTGTCATCGTCGTTGTCGATTTGCGGGAATTGTGCAGCTCGCAATTCGTATCTGAAATAGTCTAACAAATTTTTATACATTCTCGAGATGTTTTTTGAGAACATGAACCTACATTTTGAAAAAAAAAAATCGAGAATTGAATGTTAGAACGTGTTTGAAAAAAAATTATCGTTTTTTAGCATTTTTTCCCGGCATTTTGCAATAATAAATATGTTTTAAACAATCTAATCTTTCCAACTTTAGGTTCATGTTTTAATAAATTATATTATGTAAACGTGATCCAAATTTGAAGATGATCGATCAATTAGTTTTTGAATTATGATTCCCGCAAATTGATAAAATGTTGTTTCGAGAAAAACACGTTTAGGGTTTGAGCGCGCTTGGGAGTCGAGCGGAGAGTCTTTATCATTTATATACATACCGTTAGAAGGAATTCGAATATCGTTTTGAAATTTTCAGGGCGTATTTTCAAGATATTTTGCTAACGATTTATGAAATTAAAAAAAATTGATATTTTGAAGCATCTAAAGTGATTGCTCCCCTTAAAAAATAACAGGGTGTAGAAATTGATCAAAGCAACAGTACGAAAAAAAAAAAATTCTTCGCAATTAACAATTAATGTGCTAAATGCATGTAAATAAAAAATTATGTTATATTTTGCAAGTCGTATAATTGATTATCCACTTTTAAGTAAAAATTGATGGAATTTACTATTGAAAATATAATAATGTAAGCACCGACAGCGATAGGTGCGCGATCGATATGTGGTTTCTGCGATATCTCCAAAGTTAAGCAGCCTCGAGCGAGGTCAATACTTGGTTGGGTGACCGCTTAGCCATGCACCAGTTCGCGCATCAATCGCTGAGCGGGAGACAGTTTTTCTGAGTTTCTGATGGTGCTAATCAATTGAAACTCAGTAAAAATATAGCCGCCTGTATCGGCCGGGTTTTCCACAGTTTCCCTTGGCCCTCGTGCAAATGCGATACAGCCGTGCATCAGGAAAGAGTGGCTGTGGGCAACACTCTTGGAGGGTTTCTCAGGAACATGGAAATTAGGAAATTGGAAATTAGTGAAATTGGGAAAAAGTGGGGTTAAAGTGATGGGATGGGCTCGTAAAAACCAACAAGGGTATACGCAGGATCAATAAAAAAAATAATAATAGTAATAATGTAAGTAATTAGATGGCAGTTATTAATATTCCATTAATAACGTAATCCCAAACCAAAGTATGAAGTTAAAAGGCAAAATAATAATTAATGAAAATGACGTCCTAAAAGTAATAATCTTTCACTTTGATTAATCTGCTTTTTTGCCTCTAAACAATTCAATGAATAATGAACACGTATATAAATGAAGATTTTTGATAAATATTAAGATAACTTTAGTTATGATTTTTCTGGATTAAGGTTGATATTGGAAAAATTGGTAGGATATTATTAATGAGAGATTTAACATGGGTATATTATATAATACAGATTTATGTACATGCACATAGTTTCATGTGGTATATAAAGTACATAGTAAGGGTTAAAGGATGGAGTGAGTGCTTGAGAAATTAATTCCTGTGTATCGGAATGAAATTAAGCCTTCTTCGTTGCTCGAAACATCATTCTATTCCTGTTTTCACCCCGTTCTATTACTATATTATTCGCTTCACTTACGCAGTGCTCCATATTCTCTCTCTCTCTCTCTCTCTCTCTCTCTCTCTCTGGCTGCGATAAGCGCTTAATTAAGCAGTCCTTCTGAACTGGGTGCCCGATGTGCTCGAATTTCCATGCAAAACCGTGATTTCATGAGGTCATCATGTGTCGACGGAGAACTCGACACACCTCAAAGGTCGAAAGGTCCATAAACGTTAATCACAAATTTCGTTTTAGCCATGATATTATCGTAGAAGAACAAAAAATGTGAAAAAGGATTGGAGTATTACGTGTAAAACAGAATGAAAAAACAAAAATAAAGGATAAAGCGAAGAGCAAAAAAAATACAAGAAACGAATTCGGTTTTTTCAATCGTTTTGGTGAAAAAAATTATTTTATTGTATAAATTTCGATTATTAATACCGTTATATAATAGCCTTAAGGGGTTTCACCAGGGTACCACGCCGAAAAGCATATGTATATTTTTGAGAATTTTTTCAAAATAAACAGTATCATATATTAATTTTCAGTTTCGTGACATGTAAACTATAACTTTCGAATAACACAATATAAAAATTTGAGTCGCTCTGGTGATGTATAAAGGTGAGATAAAAGAGTTCCAAAGAGACGCCTTCAAAAAAATGCTGCCGTGCGGTTGCGACAGCACATTGGCAGTACGTGTCATCGGAAATCAAAAAACCAAAAAAATTATAAAACAACACATCAGTAGCTATCGTTGTACGATCCGGAATTTCGAAATTTTGAAAAATAGCAAAATGGCGAGCATATGAAAAAAAAAAAAAACATTAAAATTGTACTCCCTTCTCGTGTACAAAAATTTCAATAAAATTAAGTCGGTTCGATCCATCAAAAAACGGCGACGTAAGATGATAACGTCAGACATTTTTTATTCAATGGAAATTTCATTAAGGCGATCGCATCGTTAGATTTTTTGATTTGCTGTCAACGTAGTTGTAAAATGTAATTTGGAAAAAAATGCTTTTTAATTTTTATTTTGAGATTACTTATACTTAAGAATGCAAAATTGCAGTCCTTGGACCACAGAAAAATTCTTCATCCATTTTTCGCCTTTGTGATTGTAAAAATCTTCACGAACAGGCATCGACTTTTTACCCTGGTGAAACCCCTTAAAGGTAGTATTGAAGAGTGATAAAAAAAGAGAAGAAACCAAAAGATTTGGTATCGTATAAAAAAATACAAAGTATTTCGTTACAATATTTCAAATGTCAAATAATTAATATTAAATAGTTTTAATATCAAAGTATTTCGTTTTTCTTGTTAAATTTTTTTTTTCAAAATAAATGTTTACCCATTTTGTTATAGCCTTGAATTTATTATTGAGAAGTGAAAAAATAAAAAAAATAAATTTCGGTATCGGAAAAAAAAATACGGAATATTATTTTCGTAATTTTGAGTTATTCTTATAATGAATAAAATCTTAATTGATCCTTATACTCTTTAATGACTGTCCAATTATTATTCAACGTGTTATTCGATAAATAGATTTGAGTTTGAAGATTATTCTATTTTGTGTGTCCCTCGAGAATGAAGACTCAACGCGAAATCCCTTAATTCAAGCACAGGCCACAAACCCTCAAGCTCTTCAATTCACCTTGTATGAATTCAAGCGGTACTCCAGCAACGATGACCTCATGCATACTTGCAAAAGTTGTGTAGTACGGAACGAGGCTCGAACACGAGTCGAAAGGATTGAAATGTATGTTCAGCATTCCCCATGCCCTAAAAACCACCCTTCACGCAACCACTAAGTGTGCGTCTTCATGATACTCGTATTTCTCTTGGTTAAAGCACTTTCCCAAAATTTAGTAGCCTCATCCGACTTCCAATCTAGGGCCATGAGCCAAAATTATTTAAATCTTTCTCTGCAGACTGAAATCGACAAATATTCATATATTTTTTTTAACAGCAAATCTATTTTTGTATTATAATTCCTTACAATTGTTGAATGAAATATTTAAAAAACCTAAAGATATTTCTTAAGGCGAGCAACCACTTTAGGAGACCGAAAATTAGATGATTTTTTGAATTTTTTTTATTGTGAAAAAAAAACGGAAATTTCCGCAACTCTGACAATAATTTGTTCATATTTTCATACATCTCTGTTAATTTTTTCAAGTTATTTCATGCATTAATCAAGGTGTAATCTGCTGTGTTCCTTGGCGTGTCCTCATCGTCGTTGTCGATTTGCGGGAATTGTGCAGCTCGCAATTCGCATCTGAAATAGTCCAACAAATTTTTGTATATTCTTGAAATGTTTCTTAAGAACATGAACCTAAATTTTGAAAAAAAAAAATCGAGTATTGAATGTTGGAACGTGTTTGAAAAAAAATTATCGATTTTTAGCATTTTTCCCCCGGTATTTTGCAATAATAAATATGTTTTAAACAATCTAATCTTTCCAACTTTAGGTTCATGTTTTAGTAAATTATATTATGTAAACGTGTTCCAAATTTGAAGATGATCAATCAATTAGTTTTTGAGTTATGATTCCCGCAAATTGAAAAAATGTCGTTTCGAAAAAAACACGTTTAAAGTTTGAGCGCGCTTGGGAGTCGAGCGGAGAGTCTTTATCATTTATATACATACCGTTAGAAGGAATTCGAATATCGTTTTAAAATTTTCAGGGTGCATTCTTAAAATATTTTGCTAACGATTTATGAAATAAAAAAAATTGATTTTTTGAAGCATCTAAAGTGGTTGCTCGCCTTAATTCAATTTCTGTTACAAAGAATATACAAATATTTTTTTCCCATCCGTGAAAGTCCTCTCAATTTTTTTAAATTCTATTCAGCAAAATGTACATTAAATTGCAAAACGCAGATTAATTCAATTTTTGTCAAAATGTATTCATAAAATAAATACGTCGTTGACTTTTATAACAATGTATCCAAATTCTTTAAATTCCATTTGGCAAAATTTTAATTGAATTCAAAAATACGAGTTGATTTATCTCTCAGCTAATCGCGAGAGAGAATTACATTCTATCTTTAGCCATATTTATACAAGCAGTAAATATTTAGCTGCAGACGTGAGTGCATGTTAGAGACCCAGAATTTCTGATACTTATCGATTGCAACAGCTTATAGAAGGATTTCCCAATGCGAATGAGAAAGAGGACGATGTTTTCCCGGTCTAATATAGAATGGCGTGTTGCTGTAGAGTTAAAAGATTCGTGGAAACCAGAACATTGTGAAAATTGCAGAACGTCATTTTCACGAAGATACAATGTTAATAATAATAATTGTTAATAATAATAATAATAATAATAATAATGACTGAAGAGGAAAATCATTGATAATTCAAAAATTAGTCACGGGTCATTTATCTGCTGTATTATTCAAATACAGTTGATAACTGATTAGATTTTAATAACAACACGAAAGGCGGATCGATATTGCATCGCGGGTAGTTTGATATCCTAGAACGATTAAATTAATGAGGTGATTATCGCAAATCTGCCAATCAATCTCAAACACGTTTTACACGAATTAATAAGTATGTCGGTGTGTGTGTGTATATTGAGGGTGGACATTTGGAATTATGGGAGGAAAGGGGTTGTCCGTGCGGTTCACCAAAACTCGTGTTTCATGACCTCCCGTGGTTTTCATTATCAGACTACGAAATTATATTGTTGAACAATTTTGAAATGTACCGTAATGTTGACTGCTTAATTGGCGTTATTCGAGAATTTAACAGGGCTCGACTATATGGTATTGACTTTTTAACCTGGGAATTCCAGACGAGCTACGGGTTTCATTGATCAGTAGTTTTGGTCAGTGTATGGTCAGACTCCAATTTTTTCAATGACTCAATATTTTTTGTAATGATATTAAATATAGAATGAAATAATAACTAATTTTTTTAGAAAATTAATTGTCGAGTTATTCGGTGTAGCAGTCGTTAAAAGATGATGAAAATAAAGATGCCATACGTTATAATAATCTTTTGAGCTAATTCAATTCGTGGAAAAGTGAAATATCATTATCAAGACATCTACGGGTCTGTTGTCAACGCTAATAAATCATTATCACCCTTGATCATCGGGTCTGCAACATTTTACAAGGGCTCATTATTATCACCGTAAAAAAAAAATAACGATCTTAAGGGTGATTTTTCATATTTATGGATGATTATGACGAATTCCTGCGTAATCGAAAACATCGAGGGTCAAGACTCTCTTAGCTCTATTATTATATCTCCCGTAAAAAAATTTTGTATTTCTATTTTCCGTTCGTTTTTTTTTATAGCACGCCCTGCCGTCGTAAATTCTTGTAACCCCCCCATATATGTACACCGAATTATCTACGATCGCACATATATATATATAATATTCTCCCTCGATACCCTTAATAATCGCGTGTTCAGCTTCGTTCAACAGGCAGCAATCACGAAAAATATGGAAACAAGCGAAACGGAATCTTGGGTTCAACTAACTATAAAGAGCTGTTCTAAATGTAGACATTTCATCGAAGTTGAGCTAATTCCGACTTTCAGATAAAACGTACTTCAGGTTGTTCATAGATTTGTACTTTTTTTCTGTTTTTAATTACTCTTTAATTTAATACATACATCAAGACCCGTCCTCGTGTTGATGACACGAAAAGTTTAAAATTCTTTCATCACTCCTAATTCGAACATTTTATTTTTTAATGGAACATTACTTAATTATGTCTGTCAAATTAACGCTTAGAGAAAACATCAAATAAACAATAGTTAAGATATGACGATTAAACTAAAAAAAACTGCAAGCTAGGGGGTAAAATGAACCACCGATGAATGAGAGATAAAACCATTTTTTTGTCATTTGAAAATATTGATTTATGACATTTTACATTCAAGTTTTTTTATTGTATTATAATTAATAAACTTGTTTAAGCGATAAAAAAAATATATATATATATATATATATTTTTTTTTTTCAAGTGTCGTTTTATATTTCCCTCTTTACTCCCATTTTGCTGCATCTCTCCCCTGTATATGTTTAACAGATCGATAGGATGCTTTTGGCGTTTGAAACACGGAGAATCCGTTGAACATTCTCGTTTGAAACTTCAAGAGCGATCGCCTATTTTTACGCGGTACATTTCTTTCGCAACATCATCGACATTGGCGTGTCAAATCTGTTCTCACTTTTACGCAAGAGTGAGTTTCAAGCCTATAGTTGGGTTTTCCCTTTGGGTTGTCTGGTCACGCATAAATTCGCCCACGCAATATCTATATTATGGATAGAAACATCCATCTATTGAATGAAACTCAGGAGGGCTTTAATTCCCTACTTAGTTACAAATTTTATACGCCCTTCTAAACTTCAACCTAATTCGTCTCTTCGCAACCCCTCGGTGAGGACTTTGTGTTCGTGGCTAATAACAGGGCATCTATTGAATAGGTCGGTTAATGGAGCGACGTTACTTCGAGTAAGGTTACCCATTCGATGTGACGGTCGAATAGAAATCGTGGGACCATGAAAATCAACGATCATGTACATATATATTATATACCACCTCGAACCAAGTCTGTTACACCCGCCGTCAGCTCAATCTTCAACCGTATTATTCTCAGCTGTCATACTCTCAATGCGCAATTATTTCGGATTTTGAATCGGTGCACAAAATGGCTGACTCTTACGCTACGATTCTGTATTAACGGGATCATCCCATGTGACACCTATTTTTTTTTTGCTTTTTTGGGAATTTTTTTTGATGAACCATTAAAACACAATATCTTTGAATTTTTACCACATATTTATTAACATTTTTACAGTCCCTCAGAATTTTATCAAACAAAAATAACGAGTTGAATCGACTTTACACCGTTCGGAAGACACTCATGTATTGGTTGACGGTTGCCATGATTCCGAAGGTTTTGCTCATCTGAGATCAAAAGATCAAACGGCATTTTAATTTGTAGACCTGAGACTATCGCTGGAACTAGAGTAAAGTAAAAATATCGAAAATTGAATTTTTGGCACGGTTTTAAAAGTCGAAAAAAATGACGAAACTTGGAACTTAACATTTAAAACCGTGTCAAAAATGCCATTTTCGATATTTTTACTTTATTCTAGTTCCAGCGATAGCCTGAGATCTACAAATTAAAATGGCGTTTGATTTTTTGATTTTAGATGAGCAAAACCTCTGGAATCATGGCAGCCGTCAACCAACACATGAGTGTCTTCCAAACGGTGTAAAGTTGATTCAGCTCGTTATTTTTGTTTGATAAAATTCTGAGGGACTGTAAAAATGTTAAAAGATAGTGTGTTTTAATGGTTCATCAAAAAAAAATTCCCAAAAAAAGCGAAAAAAAATAGCTGTCACATGGGATGACCCCGTTAACTTTTTTACACTCTTCCCTTTACTCTTCCTAAACTTTTTCTGAACTTTTTTTTTATCATCTTCCGAACGGTCTTTTCCCAAAATTACCAACCCAGAAACCTCGCGATTAACAACAAACATTTCAGTTGCCTTTCAGAGAGTTATTTGTATATAAGTTTATTTTTGTGTTCGTCACATCAAAGAGGTTTCCTCTGTTTCTGAGAGCAACGAGAGAATCGAGATGTTCATAAGAGAGGCATAGAGCAGAGAAAGCCGCCGTTAGGTATGAATGGACCACACAAAACTGGAATGGTTGAGGGGAAAGGTGCTAGAGAAAAGCAAGAACTATTAGAGATGTTCCGTTGCCCAGATGCGTATTACGCGAGAGAAGAGCGAATGTTCGCGACAGGTCTGAAGGCTTGCCAGAACGGTGGCGGTTTGATAGGGTTATCTCGCAACCACAATGCTCGTGGACTATTATATTGAAACACGCGGTGAGCAAATCCAGTAGTTTTGTAGGCTACGTTCGAAAACGTTGTATTCGTGAAGTTCAGATAGAATTCCGAATAAATAGATTTCTTTATATCCAACTAATACTATAAATACATTTGTAGCATTTTATTCCTTTGCTAGGATGCTACAAGAGAAAACTTTGTATCTATATTATATAGTGGCTCTTGTAAATTTGATTCCTTTATGTGCATTAACAAGGACGTATTACGGATCAACCGAATGTCTCTTTTTCTTTTTTTTCTCTCTCTTTTTTACATCGAGTTTTCATTCTTCGTCGTAGCTCAATGGTATAAGCAACGATAACCGAGAGCTTTCGTCCTGCAATAATCTTCTTCCTCTTGTACATCCGATATTGCATCGTGGACACACTCTTGTACTTTGAGCCATTCGACTCTGTAGCTCAGTGAAAAGATTAGTTCACTGGTAAAGTGACGTAAAGAAAAGTGACCACTCTCTTTTCTTTATCAATAAGAAATCTTTCGCATCAAGTGGATAGATTTTTTTTTTTTTTTTTTCAATAAAAGAGCCTCGGGACCTGGACAATTGTTAAAAAAAATCTTTGGGTCAACAAAATATTTGCCCGAAGAGGAAGTTTCATTTTCCAGGAATCCAAGGATTTGACACGCAATTGGCAATTCCAAAAAAAAGATTGACAAAATCAACCATCTTTCACTTGTTGTGGAGATTAATTTTCAATAATTATGATACGACACAGTTGTTTAGAAATGATTAAACCAAATTAAAATGAATTTGAAAAAAAGTATAAATTAAAAATATATTAAAACTTGTTAATGATGGATGATTTTCTCGTTTTCACACTGTCACGGCCATTATTATCACAATAGTTTATAATTTCCGGACGGATGCCGTGTAGAGTTGCAGCTCAGTTATGTCTGAACTTGTTAAATACAACACGTTGATGTGTATATGAACACGTTGTTGTTATTATTACTGTTGTGTTGATGGAGTTATGGCTGAACTTGTTTATTTTTTTATTGAACCGCCAAGTACAGAAATTCTGATTGATCGAAAATTTTGGATAAGAATATATAGTCTTTAAAGGAGGAGCTTGGTTTAGAAGATAAAAAAAGGGATTTTTGTTAGCTGCACAAATCAATAAAAATATACTTTAAAAATCATATTCCAACGTTATAGAACGAAATTATGAAAACTTCCCATGTGCTCATGCACACTCATGTGTACATGTGCTCAGTACAGCTCAGTACAGTGTGCTCAGATACAGCCCATGCAGCAAGTACGGAAAAATTACTAGTTTCTTTAACGCCTTACATACGTCCAGCAGCGCCTAAAACGCGCTAAAAGAAAAACTGTTTTTAGAAGAGATAGCAATAGAAATTAATAAAAATAATTTTTACACATTGTTTATTAGTATTTAAACTTTATAAAAAAATTTATTTCATTTTTTTTTTCAAAAATTACAACATAAAAAATCACGTTTCCCGAAGCACTATGAAAAAAAAGTTGCTCCACGGTCTGCATCATTTCTTCTTGAAATGCTGATGGATCTGCAAAACGTAAAAAAATTCTTGTAAAATAAAGTTGTAGTTATAGTCTGTCAAGCCGGATTTTTGAAATTCGAAAAATTTTGGCAATTTACGGCAGTTTAAAAAAAAGTGTGCATTTTGTGTCATAAATGTCACACTTTAATTATGTTTATAAAATTTTTTAATCACAACATCAATAATCCGACTCGACAGACTATAGAGAAAACAATTTCGAATATTTAAAAAAAAGCATCAAAAAATATTAAAAACTGTATGAGTTATCATGCAGACCGTGCCAGAAAAAGTAGTTTTGAGAAAAATGCATTTAAAGTTTCAAGTGCGTTTCGCTCGAGACATCTACCTGCGCGCATCAGACTCTCGTTGGGCAGTCACGTTTTCTATAATAACTTTCGATCTATGGGGAATTTGTACAATCGACTTACACAGAAATATGCCTAAAACTATAGAGAATAATAATCTGTAAAAAAAAAATCGATTTTTTGAAAATTCTGGACGTATGTAAGGCCTTAACGAGAACTTTAAACGCGGTTTTCTCGAAACCTTATTTTTCGAACGTGTAGGCATGATAAAAAAGAAATACTTGATCGATTGACTGCATCCAAAATTTTTTCAAGATAGCTATGTTCTCTTTCGGAGGAAAAATAGAAAAAAAATTATTATTTCAATTGTTTAAATCGTCAAAATTAATTTTCAATCGATCGGAATTTCGTTCTTTTATTCAATTACAAAAAATTTGATTTCACAAGTTTTCTTCATTTTTTTTTCAGTTTATCCAAAAGATACTTCTTCTAGTTTTGTTTCAGATGAGAATTTCACTTGTAACCCTGTTCGCAGTTGCGCAACTCTGGCAACGAGGTGGCATAAAATTCAATAAAATTCACTATTTGAAAGTTGCTATTTTTCATTATATTCCATGCCAAACCGGCCAGTCCGTAACCCCGACCATTTTTGATTTTGTCGAAATTTTTTCATTTTCAAGTAACTACTGAAAGGAGTTTTTAGGAATTTTTTTAGATTTTTATCTCAACCCATTTAAAAATAATGAATTTTTCAAAATTTCGCACAAAATTTTTTTAAATACTCATAACTTTTTCAGCAACAGAGATATCAAAATAAAATAGAAGGTAATTTTTTTCATCTTGAATTGTAGTTTCGTAAAAAAAATACAAAAAAATTATCAAAAGGCAAATTCATATGTTTTTTTTAGTTTTAATCCAAATTTTTTTTTTTCAAAACTTGAACCTTGTTGGTTTTTTTGAAAAAAATCACCTTTTTTGTAGACATATTTCTGGAAAAATTCACAGCTTGTGATATCCATCCCTTCTATTTTTTTCTTATTTTTTACCACGTGTAAACCAATAATTATTAGTTGTCAATCCTGAATTATTTTTTGTTATTGTTTTTTTTTCACTCATAATTCCATTCCTCAAGAAATTATGGATGAAAAAAATTAATGAATAAATATTGGAACTGATTTCTATGTTTTTTTCAGTTTTTAACCAAACGTATACTTTCACATTTTGGGCCATTTTGATTTTTCTGAAAAAATTCACCATCTTTCACGACACATTTTTACATGACCCACAAAATCCGCAGCGTGTGATATTCATGAATAAGGATTAATAATTGATAATCATTGGTTCACACATGGCAGAGAATTAAAAAAAAATATATAGTTTATGGATATCACACGCTGTGGATTTTTTGGGACATATAAAAATATGTTATGAAAGATGGTGAATTTTTTCAGAAAAATCAATATGACCCAAATTGTAAAAAAAAAATGTTTGGCTGAAAACTGAAAAAAAAACATGAAAATCAGTTCCAATATTTATTTATTAACTTTTTTCATTTATAATTTCTTGGGGAATGGAATTATGAGTGGAAAAAAAACAATAAAAAATATAATCCAGGATCGACAACTCCTTATTATCGGTTTGCACGTAGTAAAAAATGAGAAAAAAATAGAAGGTATGGATATCACAAGCTGTAAATTTTGCAAGACATGTGAAAATATGTCTAGAAAAATGGCAAATTTTTTCAAAGAAATCAAAACGGTCCAAGTTTTGAAAAAAAAATATTTTTGTATTAAAAATAAAAAAAGCATATGAAATTGACTTTTGATAATTTTTTTGTATTTTTTTTATGAAGCTATCATTCAAGGCGGAAAAAATTACCTTCTGTTATATTTTGATATCTCTGACGTAGAAAAAGTTATGAGCGTTTAAAAAAAATTCTTGCGAACTTTTGAAAAATTCATTACTTTTAAACGGGTTGAGATAAAAATTTTAAAAAATTCCTAAAAACTCCTTTCAGTAGTTACTTGAAAATGAAAAAATTTCGACAAAATCAAAAATGGTCGGCGTCACGGACTGGCCGGTTTGGCATGGAATGCCCCATATACTCGCAAAAAACCGCGTAAATGTTGTAAAAAAAGTTGAGACAAGTACATTTACTTCCCCGAAATAGTTGTTCCGGTAAAAAATCTCCTTCTCAACACAATACGGCCACAAAAAATTATAAAAGAGATTTCCTCGCAAAAAAACCAATCTTGCAAAAATTCTCTGATTCACATCAAATCTCTCAAAAAAATATAGGAAAACCCCACAAAAATGTTCTCAATAAATTAGAAACTCACAAAAAGTTATAAGAGCCTCGCAAAAATTTACCAATCAAATCATAATCTCAGAAGATGCCAATTCAAAGCAGCCCAAAAATGAAGTCCAAACTTCACAAAAAGTCCTTAAATAAATTAAATCTTTAAAAGCATTAATAGTCAAATACATTAAAACCTATTAACATCTAACAAAAAATCTTTCAACTGATTGAAAATACAATTATTCCACACAACAAGAATAATAATAAAAAATAATTATGAGAAAAAAATTCAATACAAGAAAACTTTGAAAAGAAAAAAATAGATTAAAAAAAGATTTCGGCCGAAGTACTTGGCGAGTTGTTTCGCTTAAGACCATATGAAAGACGTTCAAGGCAATGTGAAATACGCTCGGTCAGTAAAAATTCCGTAACCAACTTTTCTCCTATACAGATTATATTTCGAGCAAATAACGAGAACCACTCTGTTTGTTTTTCAACTGAACGGTAGGTGATTCTCGTTATTTGCTCAAAATATCATCTGCGCAGGAGAAAAGTTGGTTACAGGTTTTTTATCGACCGAGTGTTTTTCATATTTTTTTGAACGTCTTTCACATTGCCTTAATTAATTTACATAATACATCACTCATGGTTACAAACTGGCCAAGTACTTCGGCCGAAATTTTTTTTTCAATCTAATTTTTTCGTTTGAAAGTTTTCTTGTATTGAATTTTTTTCTCATAATTATTTTTTATTCTTATTCTTGCTGTATAGAACAACTGTATTTTCAATTAGTTGAAAGATTTTTTGTTAGATGTTAATACAGTCGGCTATCCCACTTGTCAACCGGTCGGGATCAAATAAGTTCCCTTGTGTCAAGTTCTCCTCCATCCCCACTTTTAAGACTGCTGACACCACAGCGCATGCGCAATGCGCAAAGCGTCTGTAATGTTTCGAACAATGTGTCAGAGTGGCTATTAATGCTTTTAAAGATTTACTTTATTTAAGGACATTTTGTGAAGTTTAGACTTAATTTTTGAGCTGGCTTGAATTCGCATCTTCTGTGAGATTATAATTTGATTGGTAAATTTTTGTGAGGCTCTTATAACTTTTTGTGAGTTTCTAATTTATTGAGAACATTTTTGTCGGGTTTTCCTATATTTTTTTGAGAGATTTGATGTGAACCAGAGAATTTTTGCAAGGTTAGTTTTTTTGCGAGGAAATCTCTTTTATAACTTTTTGCGGCGGTATTGTGTTGAGAAGGAGATTTTTTATCGGAACAGCTATTTCGGGGAAGTAAATGTACTTGTCTCAACTTTTTTTTACAGCATTTATGCTGTTTTTTTTAGGGGATTTGTTCATTTTTTGTATGAAATTTATAGCTTGTCAATTAAACATGTCTATAGTGTGTACTTACTTGGGTGATGCAAAAAAAACAGCATTTTATTCGGTGTTGCAGCAAAATATAATAACATTTGATCAAAAAGTGATTCTATCAAGAATTCGATACTTAATAAACATTTTAAAGGTCGCTCAAGCGATTTTTTTCTGATCTCGACTAAAAATGGGTACATGATCGAATTTCGAGCTACTGTATCACGATTATATCGGAACTAAAAATGCATTGTGAAATATTTCTCTAAGAAGTGTTCAAATGAATTTAAACTTCGTAATTAACCGTCAGAACTTATAAAAATATTAGATTACTTGAAAACTTGCAGTAGTTTTGAGAAGATACCATGCATAAAATAATCAGGAACAAATAAGAACTAAATTTTTAAAAAATTCTGTAAGAAAAATTGTTTAAAAAATATTACACCGTAATATACATGCCAAGAGAAATAAAGTACACTAAAAGTTTTCGAATTGGATAAAAAAATCTGATTAAAAAAAATTCTCGGAGCAAAAGAAAGTATGTAAAGTAAACGTCGAATAAAAAAAAAAATTGTTAGGAAAGAAATATTTCGTATCGAAAAATATTCCATAAAAAATTACACCGAAAAAATAATTCAATAGGATCAAAATGCAATGAAAGTTTTTAAGGTATATACTGTACTGCATGCTAGTCAAATGAGTGCTAAATTTTCACAATTGTTTTATGCCAAGCTTAATACACAATTGAACGTAATGTTAGTGGATTTATATCACAGCGTGTCTTATTAACGTAGAAAATTTAAAAAAAACGATGGATTTGCGAAATCATCAACTGATAAATGCAAATTTCCATGATGGCACATTTTTATCGGAATTCATCAAAGAATAATCCGTAATTTTTAACTAATTGCAATGTACCGCGTCTTATTTTGTTCCTCAAGAAATCCTTTACGAATTCACCACGTAGATTTCTTCTAAGTTTAATCGTTCTACTGTTGCAACCAATTGTTTATTTAGCGAAAAAAATCTTTCATAAACAAATTGCTATAATTTCCAAACAAATAAATTTCGAAAAAGTCTACATAGTGAATTCGTAGAGAATCTCTTGAGGAACAAAATACGACGTGGTACATTAAAATCGGTTAAAAAATACAGATTATTCTTTGAAAAGTCCCAATGAAAATGTGACATAATGGAAATTTGCCACTATTAGTTAATGGTTTCACAAATGTATCGATATTAATATTTTTCTAGGTTAATTAGACATGTCATCTTATAAATTCACCTCCACTATCTATAATTAGTGCATTAAACTTGGTATAAAAACATTGTGAAGTTTTAGCACTCATTTGACTAGCATGCAGTACAGTATTTACCTTAAATAAAAGAAATCAAAACGAAACGATATTTTGAAACAAAAAAAGGTATGTGCACAAAATATCGAGAGCAAACGTTCGATTAGAAAAAAGGATTTCGGCAGAAGTACTACACCAGTTTTTTTATAACGTTTATTGATTACGAATTGTATATCATCAGCAATTGGTAGAAAAAAAAAGAAATTGTTGAAGTACTTATGAAATTCTTTTCTTTTAGCTCAAAATGGTTTCGCATCACTTGCTTCCGTTTTGAGTTGAACAAAATAAAAGTATGCGCTCAAAATATCGAGAGCAAAAGTTCGATTTGAAAAAAAATTTCGACCAGAATACTACACCAGTTTTTTTATAACGTTTATTCATCACGAATTTTATATTATGAGCAATTGGTGAAAAAAAATTGTTGAAGTACTTATAAAATTGTTTCTTCAAATCAAATATCGTTTAACTCAAAATAGTTTCGCACTACTTCCTTTCCTTTTGAGTTTGTTTCATTCTGATTGTTTTTTTTTTTTTTCATTTCAAAACTTCAAGTGTATTTTATTTCTATTGGAATATTTCTTCGTATGCTTGATCTCTTTTTGAATTTGCGAAACAACCAAATTTATGCTGACAAAATTACCGACTAAAAAAATTTGGATGGAAAAAAAAGTTTCGACCGAAGTACATAACGAGGTTATGACAACGTTTATTAATCATGCCTAGTACATTGTAAACATTCAGCAATAAAAAATGAGCGAACTAGTTTCAGCCAATTTTTTTTCCATTAAAAATTATTTTTGCTTAAAGCAATATAAAGTACCGACTGAACTGCCATCAGTGCGAGAGATATAGCTGTTTTGACGTTTCAAATTTTGCTTCTAAACAAAATATATTTAGAAAAATATAGAAAACCACAAAGTGGTTCTTGTTATCTTACTCGAAATGTAATCCATGTAGGAAAAAAGTTAAAAATATAATCCATAGTAGAAATAGTAGAAATGATACTTGACTCTCGCACTATCACTTTAACTAAATATCAAAACTTATGTGATGAGGCTAGTCGCATATTAATATAAATGAAACTTAATTCTCGCACTATCACTATAATTTACCAAAAAAAAGTTACGACGGTCCCACTAACGAAAAGTCAAAACTGATTCGAAAAAAATATTCGTCAATTCAGCTGTCGCATCCACGCTCATAATAACCGCTCTATAATAATCGTAAAAAATATTGCTCCGCTGTCACATTCACGATCTTTATAACCTCATTACTTTCACTCTATAAACGAAAAGTCAAAGCTGTTCAGAAATATTATGGGTCAGCTGTCATATTCACGAACGATAGTTTCAAATATCATCAAATTTTTTACCAATATTACTAGTATCACTAGACAGCAACTGCGAAAATAATATGTAAGCATCAAAACGTGTGCGAAAAAACTGTCAGAAAAAATGATCATTTTTTTGATCGAACGAAAAAATAAAAAATGAATATCTTTAAAACGCTTCGAGCTACAGAGTTCCAATTAGTCACGATCGAAAGAAAAAAAAAATAAAAAAATACTTGTGGTGCTCGGAGTAAAGAGTCTTGTAGCAACCATTGTAGCGAATCTTGTAGCGAATGAAATAAACGGCTCTAAAAGTTTCGCAATTATTTATTCATTATTACTTCTTACTTCAATAAAGTTATGAAAATCATGCATTTTTTTACCTTCTAAAAACCAGGATCTCATGCAGAAAAAATGTAGCACTCAATGTGGACAATTTCGGTAATATAAGCGTTAATATATTTATAGACACACAATATTGATTACTATTTTCTTTTTTTTAATGAACCTGTTGACGGGGTTGAAACGAGTCACGGAGGCGAAAGAGAAGAAAGACAAAAAAACAATAGAGAAAATTACGTTATCTAATGTAGCTAATTCTCGTCATGTTTATCGACCCTCTTCAATCGCCCCTGATTCATATAATGCCAACGAGATACATGGAGGCTGTGAGTGGCAGCTCTAGTGGAGTGTATACATATGTGTATCAAGGCTTCGTTCTGGGGAACAAGGCGTGTATAAATACGCCAAAATACAAAGGGGGAAAAATGATTAATGAAAAAAAACACTTCTCGATTTTCATCGACTCTTTATTTTCTACACTTTTTTTTCCTTCTTCGTTACAGCACGAGGATTCGGGATGCGTGTTGTTGGTGGCAAGAAAAGCCTCGATGGACGAATGTACGCTGCGATCGTTTGCACTGTTCCCGGTGGACCAGCAGAGAAAGCCGGACTGCAAAAGGGCGATAAGGTAACATGAATTACGTTGCATAATATTTATGACCCTGATAAACTTGGAATCTACATTCGGCTCCTTCATACATAAGAGATATCCCGAAATGCCAGCTCATATAAATAAATTCAAATAAGATACAAAACGGTTCATTGTCAGATTAACCTTTGTATTTATCCTGATTGTTTAAAATTCTCCCTTGTTTTTCCATATTTGACAAAATCGTTAACAAATAATCGTATAGAATTTTCAGATTTTTCTAATTCTCTCAATTCAAACATTGATAAATTTGAAAGTCGTAGAAAAACTCTATATATATTAAAATACATCAAACAAAGCTATTGAAACAAAAAATGAAAATCAATGTTTCGAAGAGAAAAGTATGACAAAAAACGGGGGGGAAAATTTCTTTTCAAAAATACTTCGATTCAGTATTCAGACTATTTTTTTATTTTCACTCTTCAACGTATATTGATAGATTTTTTTTTAAGAGGAGCAACCACTTTATGAGACCGAGAATTAGATGATTTTTTGGTTTTTTTTTATTGAGAAAAAAATCGGAAATTTCCGCAACTCTGACAATAATTTATTCAAATTTTCATACATCTCTGGTAATTTTTTCAAGTTATTTCATGCATTAATCAAGGTGTAATCCGCTGTGTCCCTTGGCGTGTCCTCATCGTCGTTGTCGATTTGCGGGAATTGTGCAGCTCGCAATTCGCATCTGAAATAGTCCAACCAATTTTTATACATTCTTGAGATGTTTTTTGAGAACATGAACCTAAATTTTGAAAAAAAAAAATCGAGAATTGAATGTTGGAACGTGTTTGAAAAAAAATTATCGATTTTTAGCATTTTTTCCCCGGCATTTTGCAATAATAAATATGTTTTAAACAATCTTATTTTTCCAACTTTAGGTTCATGTTTTAATAAATTATATTATGTAAGCGTGTTCCAAATTTGAAGATGATCCATCAATTAGTTTTTGAGTTATGATTCCCGCAAATTGAAAAAATGTCGTTTCGAAAAAAACACGTTTAAAGTTTGAGCGCGCTTGGGAGTCGAGCGGAGAGTCTTTATCATTTATATACATACCTTTAGAAAGAATCCGAATATCGTTTCGAAATTTTCAGGGTGTATTCTTAAGATATTTTGCTAATGATTTATGAAATTAAAAAAAGAAAAAATGATTTTTTGAAGCATCTAAAGTGGTTGCTCCTCTTAATTGAAAAAACTGATAATCGCACAAATTTCGTTTTAGGGTGAAATGTTACTAAAATGTAGCTACGATATGAAAAAATCTGAAAATTGAAGATACAGAGAAGTCGAACTAGGCAGTTTCGCGTCATTACTATTTTAATTAATGTATCGACAGGCAAAGTGTCGTTATTCCAACACGTGTGTACGACAGTTTTAACGACATTTGCTGTGACAAGTGGTCCATGACACAAGAGAGAAATAGAGAGGGAGGGAACACAGAGATGTGAAAATATGTGACAGTTTCCATGTACGTTATTTCCACCCTTCGTCGAGGGATGGGAACGCGTGTATTGTTATTTTCATAAACAGTAGGGGATGAAATTGTGTGTGTCCAATATGTACGGACGCGATATATATTTTAATTGGTCAAAAATCATTTCTCAATTATAAACCGACGTGAATGATGATAGTTTGATGGAAATTTAATCGAAAGGAATTGATAATCTCGACAATATATAATCTCCTTATTTTTATCGATTTCCCCATGCATAACACTAAAAATCAATAATAATATTTTGGTCCGCGATGAAAATGGTTTGACATTTCACTTTCCTGCGAAGCAATCTATAAATTGTTTCAAATTAATTTCGTAATTTTATTTTCATTCTTCCTGCGTATACCCTTGCGGGTTTTTACGAGCCCATGCACCCCATCACTTTATCTCTACTTTTTCCCCACTTCACTAATTACCGTGTTGCTCTAAGACCTCCCGAGAGTGTTGCCCACAGCCATTTTTTTCCCCAGTGTACTACTGCATCGTATTTGCATGAGGGCCAAGGGAAACTGTAGAAAAATCGACCGATACAGGCAGCTATATTTTCACTCTATTTGGTTCTCTTTTTCAATTTTTAAATTTGGTTCTCTGGGGTTCATTGATGCGCGGGTCGGTGCATGGCAAAGCGGTCATCCAACCAAGTAATGAACTCGCCCGAATCCAATTAACTTGGAGGATCACCAGAGCCCCACTCCGACTGAGCTGTCGGTTGTTTCAAATTACACTTTACTTAAATTTTGATAGATAAAAATTACAGAAAATTCAAATTTTCTTTCTTATTTAATTTTGTTTGCTAATTAATTAAATGTATTTTTGTTTGTTTTGTATTTACTACATGTTATCAATGTATCGAAGGTTCCAGGGGATCTTTTTTTTTTTTTATCATTCTTTAATGAAAGTCGTGAAGGATTTCAAGGAAATCCACAAGAACGTATGCAAGCATCAGAATACATAAGAACAAGCGTGAGATACTTGTATTTCGAGAGAATTACTCGAAATCCAATTCCCCTGAGTCTTGTATTTCATTCTTGTTACGCTCTTTTTCAGCTTATATAACTTTTTCTCTATTTGATTTTCATTTCGTGGCTTATTTGGTTATTCCACCAGTGTGGAAGAATGTGCCCACGTATATATAAATAAAAAGCCTCATGGAAGAGCCTTGAATGCATGCGATCGTTTCTTTTCTCTACTCAACTGGAAATATTTTTTTCTTTCTTTTTCCTCGTTGCTTTTTCTTCACGTACTCTCTTTCAATATGTCCCGGATAAACAGCTAGCCAGAAGACGCTTCAGGACACTATTGAAAGTACGACCGAGATATTCTAAGGAGAATGAAAAGTGAAGAGAAAGAGTAGGTCGAAGGAAAAAAAAGGGAGGAAGAATGCGGGAAAGGAAATAGTAATTCTATAAAGGAGCATCTTATAAGTACGAGATAAAAGCATCCATAAAGTCAGCAAAAATTTCCTTCTGTCTCCTCAATTTTTATTTTTTTTTTCTTTTCCGTAAAAACTTTGTACAATATCCATGAACCACTAACTTTTCAGCGTGATTCATTTTCCTGTTCATCGCTACGAATTGAATTATATTTTCATAATAATTAGGAACAATTTAACAAAATTTCGAAAAACGGTAAATCCTTCCCGATATTTTGAACTTGTTTTTTAAGTCGTCCTATTTTTTTTGTTAAATCACATATTATATTTTTTATGGAAAAAAATCCTTTTTGTCGAATTTGGGCTCATGATCCCTTAAAAAATTCACTTTCAATGTCATTGGAAGAGCTTTTAAGTATGAAATTATGGAAATTACTTGATGAAACGTAATTTCTCGTTTCATTTCACGCAAAATGGTTTGATGTAACGATTCTCATTTGCCCAAAGTTATTTGTTATCGGTGAAGAATGATATTCGTTGGGGAAATTTTCCTGGATGTGTTGAGGAGAATATTGCTTGTCATGTTTAGCTTGTGAATTTGGCATTTTACCGGTTATTCCACGAATCCTGAGATATTAATGCTGCAATGATCCCTCTCCCTGTTCACCACGCCAAGGGATCATTTTGGATACATCCCCTTGACTCTCCCTCTCTTCCTCTATCTCTTTCTCTCGACATTGTATTATTTTTCGTAATTCGTAGGGAAACAATGCTTAACGGGTGTTATTTAATGGGCAGAATTGCAAGCTCAGATAATAAATTGCACGATATATTCAACGAAGTCTGATACAATTATTTTTACCAACTCGAAATAATCGCCACTTCTTTTGATAAATTGTATCGAATCATGATATTTCCTAACTGATTTCCTTGGAGTGCGAATAAGAATTCTTTTATTAATTATTTCTGCAAACATTTCAACAATGATACTCCCAATAATTTTACTATTTTTTGGATCATTTTAATCTGGATTATTTAATTGTTTATCAGGCTCGATAATGATCATTGGAAATTATTTAACAAAAAAAAATATTCTTCCTGCATATACACTTGCGGGTTTTTACGACTCCATCACTTTACTTTGGCCCACTTTTCCCCCACATCACTAATTTCCTTGTTCCTGTCAGATCCCTCAAGAGTGTTGCCCACAACCATTCTTTCCTACTGCATTACTGTATCGCGTTTGCCCCAGGTCCAACGGAAACTGTGAAAAAGCTGGCCGATACAGGAGGTTATATTTTTACTGAGTTCCACTTGGTTAGCACCCTCGAAATTTCAGAAAAACTGCCTCCCGCTCAGTGATTGATGCGCGAGCCGATGTATGGCTAAGCCGTCACCCAACCAAGTATTAGCCTCGTCCGAGGCTGCTTAAGGTAGTACTGTGGGTTTTAGAATTACCGTTCAGAATTTAATCAAATTTGGTACAGCAATAGATTATGATAAGAAAAAGATCCAGTTAAATTTTCAAGAGGCTACAGAGAACCAGAAAAAAGATATTGGTATTGGTAATTTCATACAGTTAACATTGAGTCTTATGAGAAATCACAGTTTTCATTGTATTTTACAAAAAGTACCGTTCAGATTTCAATAAAAAAGGGTAGAATAAGAAAAAATATTATAAGGAACATTTTAAATCCTTAAAAATACAGGATGAGAGCATGTGATAGTATATAGTAATTAGCAAATAAATATCCCAAATGTACGTTTATATCATAGTTCAGTATAGACGTGGCAACGTCGCGAAGAGGTTACAATGCGCGCGTAACTTAAAAATGTTCAATTTGTTTTCAATCTCTTCCGGTACACTTTTTCTGTTACTCCGCGGCCCTTCTTCCAGTGGTAGATTTTTTTTTCTTCTCGTTGTTTTGACTTTTTAAAGATATTTTATTTCGAGTTGACACACAGAACCGAATAGTGATGCGCCCTTCACCTGTCAGTCTTTACGCATAGCTTTTGCACACCTCTCGAGTGAAACAGACCATTCCTGTCTCTCTCACTCTATCGCGACGTTGCCTATTCTAAATACTACGTAAGTCATACATGACGGTGTATACATTTGGCTCTTGCAGTATCGACAGTACTATCTTAACTTGTGAGATCGTTGTCAATTCATTGAAAGTAATTTATTAATGGTTTCAATTTTCTTTTTTCAAATCATTTATTCTCTACATTTTGTTTTGTAAATTTAAATTCTTCTCTTTCAACGTTAGGATAAAATTAAATAAAAATTTTAGAGTTTTCCGTGACATAAAAAGTCGAATATATATATATTTCATATTTTGTTATGAAGAAACAAATACTTATGCTTGAAAGTAGTTTAGTCTGCGGTTGAGGAAAGAGTTATAAATTTATGGAGGGTCGAATATATCTTGAGGCATGCGTTATGAATTCGTTTCAAGTTGCGTGAGTGTGTGTTGCTTTCCCTCCGAAAGTGCCTTTCCGAGCAGAGGAGAAAAGTTGAAGGAAATGATAGGTAGATTGAGGAAAAAAAAGATAGAGAGAAGAACAAGGCAGAGAGAGAGAGAGAGAGAGAGAGAGAGAGAGAGAGAGAGAGAGAGAGAAGACAGGGAGACGAGACAGAAAAGTGGAACGAGGAAGAGGACATTTATTTTGAATAATGCGGGATGGAAGTATGTATTCAAGAACGATGCGCTTGGGCGTCGTAAATACAGGAACAGCCTGGCATGAAGATAAGAGTCCTTCCGCTTGACCTTTTTTTCGACTCATCCGTAGTAAGAAAATTTTCGCGAAAAGCCACGTAATATAAAAAGCTTATCGTTTGATGTAAAAAAAACTGTAAACAGAATTTCGTACGTTCTTTTGGATTTTATTTTTCTCAATGGACCCGAAAATAAAGAAATTTGGTAAAACAACCACCGTTCCCACTTTATTCAACAGTTAATTTTTTTTTTAATTCATTTTAATAAGATAAACAATTAGAAATACATAAACAATTAATTCGAATGTATAAATTATTAATTTTAGTAATATGACGTTGGTTTTAAACTTCAATTAAATGCATTTTTAAAAAGCACCAATAAATAATTGAAAATAAATAATCCATCATTTTTAAATCCAAAAAATAAAAAAATCCCATCGCTCAACAAGCCAAACGAAATTACATTTCCAGAAGCAGCAATTTTCGCAGATCAAGACAAATTGTCACTGATCTGTAAACCGAGAGAATAAATATAGAACGGCGAGTGATACTTGTGCAATTCATTTTCTCTGTTTGTAAATGGAACAGTTGGAATGTTATGTAAAATAGCACATAGCTGTATTTGTAACGTGTTTCCGTCATCGGATGTAGGTCGGTAGGATTGTATATATAACGGGTAGAAATGTTTGCACACTTGGCCGATAGGGCGTATGCCGAAGAGATGGAAAATTGTGAAATGCTGATGATACACGAGGTAACGATCCTATATTCCTCAATCAACCTGGGCTGCTATCGTTCTCCCACGATTTATTCGTGTTCCTTAAGTAATTCGATACTACGAAAATGTACTTATATATCTTTATATATAATTAATATGTCTATATACGTATAATAAAAAGACGGGGCAAGATGGGACAGTGGGGGGGGGGGGGAAATGGAACACTAGTTCCTTTTTGCTTTCAGAAAACAAATGTTTATTTGTCATTCGAAAAAATGTATTTATTAAATTTTATTATTATTAGGTGTATGACTTAATTTTTATAGATTTTTTCTTCGAGCTTAAAATTATATTTAAAATAGAAATATTTTCGCGGTCTTTTGTGGTTTTGAAAGGATCGGACGTAAGGTTTCAGAACACCGAACGACAATTCTACGTGAGTTACACAACCTCTCAGAATAACAGAGTTTACGATGGCAACTGATAAACAGCACACTCGGCACTGCATTCTATACGAATTCCAACAAGGAAAAAATGCTTCTAAAGGACGGGAATCAATTTGTAGTATTCTTGGTGCCGACGTTGTGTCTTATGAAACGTGTAATTATTGGTACAAACGCTTTAGAAGTGGTGATTTCAATCTTAGTGACCAGCCGCGCCCTGGACAGCCTCGAAAGTTTGAAGATGCGGAATTGCTAGCTCTACTGGATGAAGACTCGACGCCAACGCAACAAGAGCTTGCAGCTCAGCTAGGAGTCACCCAAACAGCTATTTCCAAGCGTTTGCACCAAATGGGAAAAAATCAAAAACTTAGAAGGTAGGACCCACATGTGTTGACCGAACACAACCTGAGTCAACGTACGAGCACGTGCCTTTCACTGCTTCCCCAGCAACAAAAAAAGGACTTCTTGTGGAAAATTGTGACGGATGATGAAAAGTATATTTTTTATGAGAATCCCAAACGTAAAAAGTCGTGGGTAGATCCCAGGCAACCCAGTACATCGACGCCAAAACAGGACATTCACTTAAAGAAGGTTCTCCTGTGTATCTGGTGGGACATGAAGGGTGAGCTTTATTACGAACTCCTGGAAACTGGTCAGACAGTGACTGCGGAACCCTACAGCCGACAATTGAACAAACTGAGCGAAGAACTTGATCAGAAAAGGCCATTTACTGGGCAAGGAAGCAGGCAAGTCATACTGCTGCATGACAACGCTGGACCGTACGTTGCTCGCGCGACTCAGAAGACCCTCTTGAACTTGGGATCGGAAGTTCTCCCGCACGCGGCATATTCACCAGACTTGGCCCCATCCGACTACCATTTGTTCCGGTCAATGCAGCACGCCTTAGTGAATAAACAGTTTAACCGGTTGAGTGGTAGACAATTTTTCAGTTTTCTGGCCAAAAGTGGTACGCTGCAGTTCTTTACTAAAATATATACGAATATGTTTTCTAGGGGGTTGTTTGGGCCGCTGAATCCATTCCCAGGATCAGTTTTGATATAGCACCCCACCGCAGATTTTCGGAACGAGATTTTATAAGAATTCCAGATTTACAATAAATAATTTTCGAAGAGTTCCACCTTATTAGGTGATAACCCAATTCGACCATCACCCTCCAGGGTGGTGAAAATCAAAGATGGGGGTGAGACGCATGCAAGTTCGTCTAATTTGCTCGAGAATTATATCGTGACCGTTTTGGCACAAAAACTGTAAAAAAGGCCACCCCTAATCCCACCCCTAATTCGCCACCCTTACATTTTTTGAAAAATCTGACAGAACATTTGTGTAGAGCGACCTCGAAAATGGTTATATATCAAATAGTGTGCAAATCGGTTGACATTTGAGCGAGTAATTCAAATTTGTACATATATGATCCATTACCACTGCGGGTACATTTTTTTTTTTACATATATGATCCATTACCACTCAACCGGTTAAAACGCTGGACAATGTGCGTAAATTCGTCGATGACTTTATCGCCTCGAAGCCTGCAAGTTTCTTTCGCGACGGCATTCGTATGTTACCTGAGAGATGGCGCAAGGTCATAGAAAACAATGGACAATATTTTCAAGATTAAGTTCGTTGTTGTCTATTTTTTTATATGAAATAAATTTGCTGAAAAATCTATAAAAATTAAGTCATACACCTAATATTTATAGATAGTACAGTGAAAACCCGAAAGAATTAATTTTTTATCCGACATGTGATAAATTGAAAAGAGTAAAGTGTAAAACGTAATGAGCAAATGTTTATAACGGTTTTTTCTATTTTTTTTTTTTTTTCGTATTGGTGGTTATTTCCACCTCACTGTCTCATTTTGTCCCAATCTCCCTTATATCTAAGCAAGAACAAGCTCACAGCCCGGCTATAAACTACGTTTACTTATGACGTTTACTCTCGCTGTTGTTGTCGGCTTAACTGCGATCTTGTACGCGATACGATGATCTCCCATTAGTTTACACTGCCACGTATAGCTTCGTCAAACTGCGTGACACTGATAAAACCACGTTGAGAATATCACTTGTTCGTTACGACGTCTATTCAATGACACTAGTTCACAATATTTACGTGTATTTTATACACATGCACGTTATCTATTATCTTGAGGAGGCTGGGGTTCAATTTGGCTGTGAAAACATTCAAAAATATGGCGAATCTTTTTTTTACCTCGATAGATCAAAATTTAGACGAGGCAATTTTGAGATTTGTCAAGAAATTTGCTTTAATTCTTTTTTTAATATAAAAATATATTTCATTTTATTGGAATTATTCAAGATGTGAAAAAAGGGAGTAGATATAACCATTGAAAAGCTTGGACGAAAATATTTCTTTCATCACAGAATTTCACTTTGATAAGGGAATTTTGCAAAAGTACTTCCGACTGGTGTTGCATTAGTGAAATTCCTTAAAAGTTCCATCTCGAACTTCTAGTGAAAGTGGTACATTATTCACCCTTGAATGCAGAACGAACTTCACCTCCTTTCTCTCCCTCCATTTTGTCCCTTTTTCACACTCACTCTTTATCTACCTTCTTTTTGTCCTGGGATTCATTAAAGTAATTAAAGTAATTAAAGGTCTTGGAGGTCGTAGTACGCACGAGACATAAAAGAGAAAACGAGGGAGACACAGAGAGAAAAAGGAGCTGCAAATTTCGACGCTCTTATCGTGCATTAGTCACAATCTTCCTCGAATATCTCTTTTTTTCATTCCCTCTCTCGACTTCTCACTTAACGTTGACAATTGTATCTCAAACGTACAGTTTTATGTATTTCTCTTTTATTTTTCAAAATTTTACTCCCAATTTTTTTTCTTCGATCACGATTCATTGGGCTTCAATGAGTATTAATACATCTTCAATTGTTTTGGTTGGAAAAATTATTTTTCATGTAAATAGATTTGAATAATTTACGAAAAATATTTTTTTAGAATTGTATTTGATTGACAGTTTGAAAAAAAAATATAAACTCATAAATTGGATTCAAAACAATTAAAAAAAAAAAATTATACACAACTCCCATTATTTACATTACAATAATTATTATTGTTATGAGGATGTTTGATAAAGATGAATAAAGTGAATTTTGGGATGAAGAATTCGCACGTGAAAAAAACGACGTTTACGTAGATAATATAATTACGACATGTCGTGAAAGAACGAAATGTTTTTTTCTTCTATAGTCAACCGTGACTTCGATAAAACTAAGAGCCTACGCAGTAACTCACTCGAAGCACGATATAACAACTATGCATGTGTGCCCCGAAGATGAGTGATAGAGTACTCGCACGCCCTCGACGTCGATATGCTCGCTAACCACACCTCAATCTCGCACACCTGTTCACGATCTATAATATTCCTTCGCTATCGCTGTTATAAAAGCTCCGTTACTTTTTTTCGATTCTTTTTTATGCTCATGCCTCTTCGCCATTTTCTTAAATTTACCGATATACGTGTTCCGCCTTCCCAAGATTCATTTCGAACGTAATTCTGACAGCTCCGAGTTTGGATTACGATTAAAATTTATCTGATATGCATTTTTCATAGGAGCCAGTTACGTAACTGGGACAGGGAGTGTTTAGATTCAACCGATTTCCAAAGCCTCATAAAGGACACGCTTGCCTTAAATTTATTCTAGTTTCGTATCAATTTTTTAGAATCTAAGAAAATAAAATTCAAGAAACAAACGTATGGAAAAATCCAGGAGCTTTTTTTCAAACTCAGAAAACTCATTAGGACGAGCAACCACTTTAGGAGACCGCAAATTAGATGATTTTTTGGATTTTTTTTTATTGTGAAAAAAAAAACGGAAATTTCCGCAACTGCGACAATAATTTATTCATATTGTCATACATCTCTGGTAATTTTTTCAAGTCATTTCATGCATTAAGGAAGTTGTATCGATATTTATATGACATCATACGAAAAATACATTATATTTGATTATTCCAAGTTAATGTATTGAAATTTGGCGTGAATCTTCTTGAACAGCATTTAATTATGTGTGAAAAATTTGGAGAGGTTTCACCGCCTGGTAATCGAGATATTCATTGTTGAAAATGACAAGTTTAACGTAGGCTCTTATGGAAGCTTTCAAAAAATTGCGAACTTCAACAATAAATATCTCAATTTTGAGGCGATGAATCATCGGCATATACCGCCAAAAGTTTAATACTGTCTTAAGCTTTTTATTTACAAAATTTTATTGTGTAAAGTTGGAAAATAATTTTTACATGAGAAACGATACAACCTCCTTAATTAAGGTATAATCCGTTGTGTCTCTTGGCGTGTCCTCATCGTCGTTGTCGATTTGCGGGAATTGTGCAGTTCGCAATTCGCATCTGAAATAGTCCAACAAATTTGTATACATTCTTGAGATGTTTTTTAAGAACATGAACCTAAATTTTGAAAAAAAAATCAAGAATTGAATGTTGGAACGTGTTTGAAAAAAAAATGATCGATTTTTAGCATTTTTGCCCCCGGCATTTTGCAATAATAAATATGTTTTAAACAATTTAATCTTACTAACTTTAGGTTCATGTTTTAATAAATTATATTATGTAAACGTATTCCAAATTTGAAGGTGATCCATCAATTAGTTTTTGAGTTATGATTCCCGCAAATTGAAAAAATGTCGTTTCGAGAAAAACACGTCTAAAGTTTGAGCGCGCTTGGGAGTCGAGCGGAGAGTCTTTATCATTTATATACATACCGTTAGAAGGAATCCGAATATCGTTTTGAAATCTTTAGGGTGTATTCTTAAGATATTTTGCTAATGGTTTATGAAATAAAGAAAAATTGATTTTTTAAAGCATCTAAAGTGGTTGCTCGCCTTAACCAATATTCATTTGTAATCAAATATTTGATTATATGGGAATTTACGTGCGACATGATACTGAAGAAAACTTTGGAGTATCGCAACCTTCATTTTCAATAATGATAATGTCAAAAGTTATTAACTAATTTTCGCAATGAAAGATTGTTTATCTTCTTTCCAGGTTTACAAAAATAAAAAAAGGGATTATTTTTGGAAAACGCACGGAGCTTTTTTTCAGACTCGATAAATCCATGGTCGTTGTTATATTTTCTAGGCAATCTCCTCGTTCCTGTCTCGTGTCATCGACCGAGTCGTAATAAAAATACATGTGATACGATTGATTAATTTTTTTATGTTTTTTTTTTTAGATTCTGGAATGGTCGGGTGTGCCTTTGATCGATCGAAGTTTCGAGGACGTGGCGCACATGATCGAACATACGGGAGATGTAGCAGAGCTCGTTGTGGAACACGCTACTGACATGTGAGTTATTTTGTTTCTCTCTCTTTCTCTTTTCTGTCCCTCTGGTCCACCAACGAAGCCTGGGTTTGTAATACGAACGAAAAAAACCAAACATCGAGAACAATGAGAACAGCAGCGAGCTGCACGAGAAAATAATGCTCGAAACACTCGTTCACACTCGGATCACTTTTTCATTTTTTTTTCTTCCCATCCTGTATCTCTTCGAAGGCTTTTTCATTTACTTCATGTTTCGTGCATTTTTGTTTCCTTCCTCGCAGTATCGATCTGTTTGACGATCCGGGATTGCCGAACACCGGAAAAAATTCTGGCAATATGGGACTTCAATTAGGTAAGCCTGGTATTCAAAATAGCAATGTTGTAATTCAAATTAAAAAAAATAACTAATTGAAAGGTCATGCCGGGTAAGGAGGGGATAATTGCCCCGGTAGTTTTCCTACGGAATTTTGAGAATACATTCGTATATTCAAAAGACAAATTCCGTGCAAATTTAAACCATGTTGATGAAAATGTTTCGAAAATTTTTTTATTTTTTCAAAAACCAAAATCTAATTTTTTTCTCGTGAATGGTTGAACCGATTGATTTGAAATTTTTTTCAGTCTTAACTATAATTGGGAGTATTCATATAAAAAACTTTCGACTACTTTGCTCAATTGAAAAGGTTTTAAAAAAAATCGTTTTTTATATTTTGTTTTTTTAGATGACCATTTAATAGGGGTGCGATCACAAAACTTTTTTTATACAATCCTTGGATATATTTTTTGATGATAGAATTTTTTCAAAACGATCAGTTTGGTACGCCATAGTGAAAAAAAAATTGATTTATTCTTTATATATTCCATGAAATACTATTAATCTAATCTTAAAAAAAAGTTTTGAAGACAATTTAACACTAGATATACCAGCTATTTAAATCATTTTGACTGGTACTGGTATAAGTGTCAATAACAAAAAATATATTCATATATATTTGTTACGAATATATATAAAGTAACATTAAGTTCATAAAATGTATTCTCTACTTATAGCTACAAAGGTCATAACATCATTTCGGAAAGCAAATGTTACATGCAGTAGAAATTTTGAATTGAAATTGCACGACCAATCAAAATGACTGGTCTGGTAAATCTAGTGTTAAAGTTCTTTAACCCGTTAGCAGGCGCGCTATGAGATTTTCTCTCACACTTATATTAAAACGATGATTACTCGAAAATTTCAAATGGCATAAGCATTTGAAATTTTTTCTATCTTCACCAAATTTATTCTTCTGTATGCTAGAAGAGTAAAAAGAATTTTTTTGAATTTTTTTAATTATTATTTTTTGGTTTTTAAAGCCAATTATCGTGGTATTTACGGTTTTTTAAAAATAAAAATGCTTAATAGCCACAATCACTGTCGTGAAATTGTTTTCAAATTCCTGTTTATCAAATTAAGCACTTGAAGCTATACATGTGAGACAATCTCTCATCGCGCGCCCGATATTTAAGGAAGTTGTATCGATATTTATATGACATCATACGAAAAATACATTATATTTGATTATTCCAAGTTAATGTATTGAAATTTGGCGTGAATCTTCTTGAACAGCAATTAATTATGTGTGAAAAATTTGGAGAGGTTTCACCGCCTGGTAATCGAGATATTCATTGTTGAAAATGACAAGTTTAACGTAGGCTCTTATGGAAGCTTTCAAAAAATTGCGAACTTCAACAATAAATATCTTAATTTTGAGACGATGAATCATCGGCATATTCCGCCAGAAGTTTAATACTGTCTTAAGCTTTCTATTTACAAAATTTTATTGTGTAAAGTTGGAGAATAATTTTTACATGAGAAACGATACAATCTCCTTAAAGTGTACGTAGCGCGCCTGCTGACGGGTTAAATGATGTATTTAATAAAAAATTAGAATTAGAAAAGAACATGGTGAAAAAAATACAATTTTTTTTAGTTTGATGTAAGTATTATATTCAGATTATTTCACGACATTATGTCTTGATGTCAAATGTTATTCTCAAATAAATGATATAGTATTGTATCCAATAAATAAACTGCAAATCACCCTTACTACTGTCACCCTCTATCACTACTTAGTACGTCGATATGATCACTGTTCTGTAAGCTAAATAATATACCTCCCGAAAAGTAGCACACCCGCTGTAAAACTGTTGAGACAAGAACATTTTCGTAGGTTGTATAGCCACCTTTTTGAGAATTGTTTCATTCACACCATGCTCACAAAAAGTTGTAAGACAATTCCAAAAACTTTTTCAAATAAATCTAAATTCAGTATATTCAAATGAACATTCATACCTTCCAAAAAGTTAAGCTTCAATTTCACAAAAAGATACAACATAACATAGCATAAAAAAGACGCCCATACGACCTACGAAAATCAAGAGACGCGGTAGCGGCTCGACGCCAAGTATTAAAAGAAAGAAAAAAGCCAGCGCGAGGCCTACGGCACTCTTATATACGCGAATATGCCGGTTTTATGACCTCATGGCGTTTTCAAACCGTTCTGACGGACGAACCGTTTGATCAAAAAATCTGAATATTGGTGACAATTTTTTTTCGATTTTTCATATTTACAATAGCTTATGGCTTCCGGATGGATGCCGTGTAGAGTTTCAGCGTATTGCCAACGTTTCGCAAATGTAACAGTTTGCATCATCAGGGTTGAGAGCTCCCTGGTCTCAGGTAGTTCTTATATACGCATGGTTATCGTCCCGGATGACTGCACCAACCAGTCAGAGTTTTTGATTGATCATCTGGTCAATTAAAAAACCGGGAGGACTGTGCGCCAGATTGGGTGGATCTGGTAACCTCCATCGCTGTTAAGATTGTTCGAGTATTTTCGAATTTCTAGGCCTTCTCTATGTGTCCTAGAGAAATAACTCACAAGGAAACCTTCCCAGGTGTACCCCGCCGATTTTGTTCCGCTTGGAGTATGTTATTCTACATTGAAATCTAAGAGACACATATTTTTTTTTTTTGCGGAAACTCATATTTAAGGGGTGAAACACACCCCTAAAGTTGAGGTCTCCTAGGGGAGGTTGTTCAGTTCCATATATATGCAGACAAGGGGGCAAAATCAAACCAATTGCATTCAATGCTTCATAAAAAGTTACGACTACTCGATTTTTGTCAGCCCTGAGGGGGTGAATAAGCCTAAGTTATAAGGGTTGAAAATTAAAAAAACGTTATAACAAACAGAATATGCTCGATATGGAAGTGAAAAAAATTGCATAATTAACAGTTTCAAAAGTTAAGAGATACATATTTTTGCATTTTTCGAAAAAATGCATCCTTAAGGGTGTACTACCCTTACATCCGAATACCTTTAATTTCTGTAGATACGTATTTTTTTAAGTATCTATCTGCTAGAAAACATTATTTGGATATATTAATATATTTTGGATGTATTAATGGATGTAAGATTGTTATCAACATAAAAAAAAATCCCTTGGAAAAAATTGTTTTAATAAAAAAATTGCGATTTCGTCTTCGTTATATATAATAATCGTTACAACATATGATTTAGGCATCGCAGATAATGAAAATTCTTTTCAATCACATTGTTACCATATTAATATTTCTAATTATTGTATCATTATTTTTATTATATTTTATATGCTGTATTTTGTACAGATGTATTTTTGATTGACAAACGAAATTATACATTATATTCTTTACAATAGTGAAAATCGTCAAAAAAGTGTTGGAAACATAATGATTTTTTACACCATGAACACCTAACAACAGTAATATATTGACATCCGGGTACATCACAATGCGCTTTGCAAGTTTTAAAACTAAAATCTACAGGATTTTTAAAATTCTCCGGTCGCCATTCATTATAACCGCTTTTGAACCATGAATACCTAAATAAGTTTACATATCGTGGAGATGATAATTGGTTGTGAACAAGTGACTGAAGCTTAATTATATTATTTCGTAAATGCAAATTTCAATCATAACCCATTAATATGACATTGTCAGAAAAATGTTTCACATAATTTTTCCATATCCTGAATCCAAAAACATCCAAACGTTGAATCTTTCCCGTTGTACCCTGCAGTATTTTTCTTAATTTTATATTTTTATCCCGAGGTTTCGCTTCGTCAACAGCTCGAGGGCAATGTCCAGTCCAGGAGTCAATTAATAAAATACTGTTTGAACCAACTTGGGGGAAGAAGACATTTTGTAGCCAGGTTTTAAAATGTTCTGAAAGTATGAATTAATTTTTCAATTTGCTTCGTTGCAAGAAATAAACCGTATCTTATGCGTCAATATAAGGAATTCTCTAAAAAAATAATTTTTATTATTGCCTGAAGTGAGTTTTCCAGATTTCGATACTTCTATGTAAACGTTTTCTGGTCTGAATAGTGACGATTCCACTATTGGATCAAATTTACCACTTGGTTCTTTCAAAACCAGGAATAGCGGAGAAAGAAGCCTTCCGTCACCTGCTATAGTTGGCTGAATCGTATAACTATGTGTTGTAGAAGCAATTGATGGTACAAGGCATTCAACTTGTTTTTCTCCTTCAACCGCTAATGTTCTTCCAGAATGCATTTCTAATTGGAAGCCACTTTGGTCCGAATTGTAGACGTTCGATAACCCATATTCTTCTATATCGATCTTCACTTCAGAAACAAATTGTTCAGCAAGCTTTCGCAGATTGTCTGCATTTTCAATACTTTTTTTTGTGACAAATTTACTAATTTTTCTGGAAACAATCCTATGAGCTTTCTTAAATGAGTGTACTCACTTGTCTGACGCCTGAAAACGGACATCTTCATTACCGATTTCTTTTTGTGCTTGCATTGCCCATTTTTTCAAGTCGATGTCATGTACCATAAGACCAGCATCAACGGCAGCTTTAAAATTGGCTAAAGTGTACTCGCAAATTCTAGCTATTTTTTCTTTATAAGTTCCACCTTTATTTAAATATTTAGCCCATCTTTTTAATTGAGTCACTAACTGTACTTTTCTAAATTTTTGTTTAACGCTTGATAGGCTCAAATTTTTAGTTTTGCTACTTCTCCAATAGTTGACTGCCCTCGATTTATACTCGTACGAAACAGATTCATCATCAATAGTACAAACATCCAGGGGTAGTACCGGATCATTGATTGCCGATCCCCATTCTTCGTCTTCTACTATTTTCATATCCCAATCTTTGTAAGGTTCTTGGAAATATAATGAATCTTCTACGATTGTTTCGACGCCCATGTAATCTTGCATAGCATTCGTTAATATATGTTCAATGCTATCTTTTAATTGTATTTCATCATTATTTATAGGGCTTTCAGGTATATTCAGGGCTTGAAAATGTGCCGAAACTAATCGTATCACATTAAGCGGATTCACTGTCATTTTTGATAATAAATACTGATTTCTTAACTTATGGAACTTTTAACAACTTTTGATTGCAAACAAAACACAGAGCTATACACGCCTTTGATTGTTGATATTATTTTATCACGAGATAAATTCCTTCTAACTCGCACTTATCGAATTGAAGCAATTTCTGAAGAACGCGACTTATAAGCGTAGTACAGGCCATCATATGTAAAATAAGAGAGGCAGAGGCAGATAACAGTTATATATTTCTTATCAACGTATTTTGAAACTTCTTTCAATGATAGGTGAAGTGGAATATCAACTCGAAGAATTAGATAGCTAATAAGCAGGGCTAACGAACATATACAAAGTAAGATTCGAAATGATAAAACATATCAGTTCATTTACTGCTACGTGATTGTAACAACAAACATCACGTGTATAACAAACTTCTTTTTCTCTAACAAAACGAGAACGAATTTACCCGATTTTTTCAACAGTTTTTTGATAATAAAAAATAAAGAAATAAAAATAAAAATAAACCCTACATAGCAAAATAGTGCCACACATGCAAATTAATAATCTTTTTAAAATTTTGTTTCAGACAATAATTACGGCTAGAATCGTGCACATCGTTTTTTTATAGGACATTTTCAATGATAGAAAAAAAAAACAGTGTAAAAAATGAAAATAACGTTAAGAATTCGTCCTCTATTCTTTAAGAGTGATTTAATGAAACATCAAAAACTCGGTTGAAACAAAATTGCGAAAAAAGTTACTTTTCGATCTCTCAAGAAAAGAATTTTCATTATCTGCAATGCCTGAATCATATGCTCTATCGATTATTTTCAAGGGATTTTTTTTATGTTGATAACAATCTTTTTAAACAATTTCACGATATGTTCTATATCCAAGAGAATATTTTCTAGCAGATAGATACTTAAAAAAATACGTATCTACAGAAATTAAAGGTATTCGGATATAAGGGTAGTACACCCTTAAGGATGCATTTTTTCAAAAAATGCAAAAACATGTATCTCTTAACTTTTGAAACTGTTAATTATGCAATTTTTTTCACTTCCATATCGAGCATATTCTGTTTGTTATAACGTTTTTTTAATTTTCAACCCCTATAACTTCGGCTTATTCACCCCCTCAGGGCTGAAAAAAATCGAGTAGTCATAACTTTTTATGAAGCATTGAATGCAATTGGTTTGCTTTTGCCCCCTTGTCTGCATATATATGGAACTGAACAACCTCCCCTAGGAGACCTCAACTTTAGGGGTGTGTTTCACCCCTCAAATATGAGTTTCCGGAAAAAAAAAAAAATTGGTGTCTCTTAGATTTCAATGTAGAATAACATACTCCAAGCGGAACAAAATCGGCGGGGTACACCTGGGAAGGTTTCCTTGTCAGTGAGTTGGCCAGTAGGTTCGGCATGATGATCATGCGTATATAAGGACCACCTGAGACCAGGGAGCTTCAGTATCGGAGCTCTCAGCCCTGTTGATGTAAACTGTAACGTTTGCGAAACGTCGGCAATACGCTCAACTTCTACACGACATTCATCCGGAAGCCATAAACTATTGTAGCATTAATGACCGTGAGAGCATAAAAACTAGAAAATCATATTTGTCTCAACAGTTTTACAGCGGGTATGCTTTTTTCTGGAGAAGGGGGAAGATGTATTTATTTAACTTACAGAAAATCCCTGTCCAGAATGTCTAGATCAGAGCAAATGCTGAGTTCAAAAGAGATCATATCGATGTAAGTAGCGATCAGGGATGACAGTAGCGAGGATGACCTGCAGTTTATTTAGTGCAATAGTCGTACTATTCCATTTGTTTCAACAAAACGTTTAACAATAAGAAATAATTTCGTGAAATAATCTGAATAAATTTTTTCATCAGCGTGTTTTTTCCTAATTCAAATTTTTTGTAAAATATGTGTTTTAAAAGATTCTAAAAAATTCTTAGATTTCTTTTTTTGAGTGTGAGGTTCATAGTATTTCATTAAATATATGAACGATAAATTTGCGAAGAATTTGTCTTTTAAATATGCGAATGCGTTCTCAAAATTTCCATCGAAAAACTGCGGGGGCAATTTTCCCCTCCTTAAGGCTATATTGTTGTCTAGAATGTTGTTTTCAGAGGTGATTTTCTGGATAGAATAAGTTTCAAACTTTTCGAGCTTTTTTTTTGAAATTTTGTACACGTGTTTATTGTTTATTTAAAAATACATACAAATTATGAAAAAAAATAAAAACAAAAAAATGTTATGTCATAGTTTTGTATGATTCAGTAAAACTGTGCGCGGAAAAAAACTGCCGATTGGCGACCAGAGCTTCGGACGTTCTATGCATCCAAAAAAAAAAAAAACAAATATATTCTTAATCTGTATTAGTGTTGTGAGCGATGGTGTCAGAATCAGATAGAAAAATTATATATTCACAAAATGGCGACTTGTTAAACTTTGATTATCGACTTTTCGCATACTTTTTTCCTCTTCTACGGGTCATAAAGCAAACCAAAACGATTATTTTGACTCAATTCTGGTACCATTGTTGAAAAACAGTCTAATGACGATGTGAACCAAATTGTAACTCAATTGGCCAACTGATTATCGAAATATCGTGGTCGCCAATTTAAAAAGCATATTTTTGAGAAAACCTCTCTGAAGTTATTTATCATTTGTTACTTGTCCTCGAAAAAAATTGTACGTGTTCTTAAAGGATCAATAAATATTTGTACAAAATTTCAGAAAAAAGACTCGAACAGTTTCATGTTCATTCTGTCCTGAATATGTTCTTCGAAAACAGAATTCTAGACAACGATACGGCCTTAACCGGCTATGGTCTTTATTGTAAAATTTATTGTAAGTGCTATTTTCATTGTTCCATTTTTTAAATTTATTTAATGAACTTATATAAGTCACACCTGTAATTTCGAAGACTTTTTTTGTTAATCCTGCTAATAATTTTTGAAAAAAAAAGTTCAAAAAATATTCGACACTGAAATTAAGGAAGTAAAAAAAAAGAAGAAACGTAAATAGCGGAGAATCTACCGGAAATGAGTTGACTGAAAATTAAACCGGCTGCTTACGAAATCTTTTGGATTAATTTTGCAGAATCCGAACCGGAGAAAACGCACTCATCGTCAAAAGGACGAAGGACCTTACCAAAGACGCCGGTATAACGAGTTCATAAATTGAGCCTACAAAGTGTGACCTCTCTTATCTCTTGCCTCTACCTCATTATCACTCACTCTCTGTCACCACTAATTACACCACCATCACCGTAAATCCCTAAAGAGAAGATATTAAAAAAAAGAAATGAGAAACACTCTCTCTCTCTCTCTCCCCCTCTCTCTCTCTCTCTCTCTCTCTCTCTCTCTCTCTCTCTGTAGTTTATTTTATTGTAATTTTTACTTTATTTTATATTATTTTGTTTCATTTTTATTACTGTATGTATATCAGCGCTGTTGCCTAAAAGTTCGTACTGAGGCAATAATAAACAATCAAATCAAAGCTCTTTCTCTCTCTCTTTCTCTCTATCACATACACAGAGACATACACACACAATTTCCTTCCTCATTTTCACGCCCTATGCTCTAAAAACATAATCATTTGTCTTCATTTCGCTTTCATTCTGAAATTCATCGTAATTTTATCGTATGAATAAAAAATATATGTGTACTATTGCGGATAGGATGTGACGTCATTAATTACACTCAGCCATTGGGAAATTAATTAAAAAAAAGAATGGTTGAAAATTATCGTAATACACTGGAATGTTGGAAACAATTTTTTCTATTTTGATTAAAACGAAATTTTATATAATTTTAATAAATATTTTTTTTTTATTCCAATTAAAGGGAAATATACATCTAAAAAAAGTAAGAAATGGTTATGAAAAACAAAAAAAAAATCAGAAAGCTATTGGAGCAATTGGATAAATATTTCGTGTAGTTAAAAACTATATTGAGAAGTGTTTCCAATTTTTTTTCTGTTAAATATAAATGCTATATGGCCCTGACATGGCTTCGAGAACAGATTACTGTTTTAATAAGTGCTATCAGATGACAAAATTTTCATAGTTATTCTACATACAATTACCCGTCGTGTATCATAGGATATTTTTTTAAGTCTCTCAGTTTTTTATTCGTGCCAGAAAACCCAAAAATATTTATACAAAAATCGCGATTCTTTTTCGTTTAAAAATTCGCTATTTGATCTATTTCAAATCCTATATAATACACTAAAAATTTTAGTATATAGTTCAGTATACCACTCCATTTTTCTATCAGTCGATTTTTGGGGCCGGTATACTTGGTATAATACTTCGCGTCGAGCCGCTACCGCGTCTCTTGATTTTTGGTATTTTTTTTTTTTAACCCTTTGAGCCATACATTTTTCCTTACGTGCAAACGACTTAAAATTTGGTACTCAGAGGTTTTTGGGGTCGCTGATTACGAATTTGAACTCGAAATTTAAAAATTCAAGATGGTGGATCCAATATGGCGGACCAAAATGCAAAAAATTATTTGATATTAATGAAATTCGGTATTCGCAGGTTTTTGGGGTCGCTGATTACAAATCTGAACTCGAAATTTGAAAATTCAAAATGGCGAATCCAATATGGTGGGCCAAAATGCAAAAAATTATTTGATATTGATGAGACTCGGCATTCTTGGGTTTTTGGGGTTGCTGATTACGAATCTGAACTCGAAATTTATAAATTCAAAATGGCGGATCTAATATGGTGGACCAAAATACAAAAAAATGACTTGATATTATTGAAACTCGGTATCAACCGATTTTTGGGGTCGCTGATTACGAATCTCAACTCAAAATTTGAAAATTCAAAATGGCGGACCAAAATGCAGAAAATTACTTGATATTAATGAACTTCGGTATTCGCAGGTTTTTGAGGGCACTGATTACAAATCTGAACTCGAAATTTGGAATTTCAAAATGGTGGATCTAATATAACGGACCAAAATGCAAAAATTTAATTGATATTAATGAACCTCTGTATTCTTAGGTTTTTGGGGTTGTTGATTACGAATCTGAACTCATAATTTGGAAATTCAAAATAGTGGATCCAATATGGCGGACCAAAATAGAACAATTGCTTGATATTAATGAGACTCGGCATTCGTGGGTTTTTGGGATTGCTGATTACGAATCTGAACTCGAAATTTATAAATCAAAATTGCGGATCCAATATGGCGGACCAAAATGCAAATAATTATTTGATATTATCAAAACTCAGTATTTGTACCTTTTTGGGGTTGCTTGAACTCGTTATTTGTAGGTTTGGGACCAAATGATTTTTCGCATTTTGGTACGCCATATTGGATCAACCATAAAAAATTCAAAAACTTGAAACGGCAGACTAAAATGTAAAAAAGGATTGGATTTGGATAAACACCAGTACTCAAAGACATTCTCCGTAACCTGATTACGAATATTCATTATTTTTATTTTCTTGACATACAGCGGCAATAACCTTCCAGTCCAATAAAAGTTTATGTTGTGCATTGGTTACCGTATTGTTAGTTTCAATCAATGCTAAAATAGTTGGCGATTAGATAGATATTCAGTGTAGCAGAATAATTGAGTGTAAAAAAATTCTTCTTTAGTAACACCTGAAGGCTGAAATTTCAACAAATTTAATCAAATGTTCGTTTTTCTTGTATAGTTACTCGCTACGCCCCGCTCATTAGTTCTGGATAAAGCTAAAAGCGAGAAAACTAATTTAAATACACGTAACCGTTTCATTTTTATATCTGTTTGGGTTCGTTTTTGGTCCCGTGATCATGAATTTCAAAAAAAAATAAAAATTTTTCTTTAGATTCGAATGTAAAAAGCTCCCAAAGCGAAAGTTTTCAATGAATATAATTGTTAATTTGAACATAGTACAGAAATTACTGTATCTTCGAATGTAAAAAGCTCCCAAAGCGAAAGTTTTCAATGAATATAATTGTTAATTTGAACATAGTACAGAAATTACTGTATCTTTATTTTTTAAAACAAAAACCACCGTACGAAAAAATTCGAAAAAATTCTGTAATAATCTTTGAAGTGTATCAAGTTTGTAAAAAAATTTCCATTCCGATTTGCATAGTAGATTAGTAGAAAATGATTTTTTCATGAAAAAGTACGAAATTCGACTATTTATTTATATGTGACATTTGTGCAATTAACAAATAATGACTGATCATATTTTTTTTACATTCATGAATGTCTTAGGGACCATGTAGATCCAAAAGACTCGGCATTAGTTGTTAAAATAATAGTTTAATAATTAAATAACTGCCAAAAAAAAGGTGGGACAACGTATGTCCCATCATGGCTCAAAGGGTTGATCGAGTCTCTCCACGACACCATATCATAGCTACGTTCTACTTTTTTTAGTAAAAAAAATCGTAAACGTTTTTAAAAATCAATATTTTTGATCACAGAAAACCTTCATCCGATTACTCTAATAGTTAAAAAAAAAAAAAAACATTTAAATAGCACTAATTTTTCGCCTTTTTAGGTGTATATATGCCATTGAAAGAAAATTCAATATTATTTTAATGCATTTATTTTTATCAATTTCTTTTATTTTAATAAATGTTGAATTTAGTTGAATAATTATTCTGAAAATAAAATTGTCCCTTCGTTCCTACGATTTTTACGATAACTTTTCAAATATAATTCTTCCAGTGGAGATATATGTAAGACTCTTAGAAAAAATAACGCACTCACACGTTTTCTTTAAACTTTATTATATGTTGTGATTATTATCGTTATCGTTATTTTTATTTTGTAAATAATTATTTAATCATATAGTTACGTGTAATGCAGTGTCAAACAAAGTGGCGAGGAACCCTTGTACACGTGTTTATCGTTATTATTCGTTATTATTTCAAAGTTGTTGGTGTATCGGAACAGAACATTTCTATATCATGCAAATTAAAAATAAAACTCTGTTAGATCGTTCGGGAGCAAGAATGTAATAAAACAAAAATCCATTTCGAATTGGAAATAAAATATTTTATAATTAGTTGAATGTATAGATCGGAGTTTCAGCACTTTTCAGATTAATTATTGAGTTCAATTTTTGTGATTAAAAAAAACTGCGTTTGGAAATTATTTTCAATTAATTCAAAGTTCAATTATTTTGATTGAGAAAAAAAATTCCAGACTTTCTCACTTAGATATTAATTCGACCTGTTCGTATTATTGATCAACAGGAATAAATAAATATTTAAGTTTACGAAGTGTGTGAAAATCGTAAAAAAAAAATACGATTGACTTGTAAATAATTGACTGATTGCACGCTCGATATTCATGTGTGTGTGCGCGCGCGCGCGCACGCGTGTGTGTGTATGTGTGTGTCTGTGTGTGTGTTAAAAATATTATTCGTAAGTGATCGATGGTGTGAATTGATACAGCAAAAAAGAAGAAAAATATTTTTGTTATCATAATTATTTAATTATTATTATTGTTGTTATTTTTCATATCATCTTCGTTATGTTACAATCTGTCGCACACACACACCTATATGTAAAAAAAACTCACGCTATTTTTTTTTTGCATCTGTTTGTATGTTCGGTCCTCTGGCCAACGATATTTTTAGACTTTTTTTCCCAAAGTTGTTAAAAAAGAAATTTCTCCATAATTTCCAAAAAAGAATATTTAGAAAAAAAAAAGAAAAACAAACTTAATTGAGATTTTTGTCGCTCGATCAATTTAACAGAATTGGATATATAGGATTCGTTGCATTCGTACAATCAGAGTTTCGTTCATGTCGACGCATTTCCGGTGGAGAAATAAAATAAAAAAATTAATTCGAAAAATTAATAAGATTTTTTTAAAGAGAAAAATAAATAAATTTTAAAGATTTTCCCACCGGTAGTCGAACGAGAAAAAAACAAAACTCGAAGAAAAATGCTTTCGTACAATCAACGGTAGTGACTTGATCGTCGCGTGAATAAAGAATTTTCCCTTATCTTTTATTTTCCTCTTGAATCTCGCTGTTATGGTGACAATAATTTATTATTCAATCGTTGAATAAATCTTCGAGATCCTACACAACTTACTACGTATATTCATATACATATTTTTTTTCCGTAGTATATTAATAAGTAAATTTGATCGTTCTTCACGCCGAATAATTTCGGCGGTACGGATTAATAATGAAATTTCTAAATGTGAAGAAACCGTGTCACCGAGCAACCAGATTCAGAGTGAACAAAATCGCGCGACGTTATAGAACAAAACAAATAAATAATTATAAAAATCTCTAAATACGAGCTTCGAATTGAATCATCATCGTGAATTAGGTTTTAGCGATATAACGTTTTTTTCAATATTTGACGTAATTATTTGAAGATATGAAGAAAAGATATATATATGATATAAATGAAAAGACCATTTGGAGGGAAGTTTGAAAGGGGATTATTTAAATATGTCGGTGTTAATCCATTTCTTCCAATCGATTTGATGACAATTTACCATTTACACGTATTATCCTTCGTCATAAATCGTGTTATTAATTGTAATGTTTGTCTAGAATAACGTCCCGATGTTCACTTTACACACGAGTCTTATTGTAATCATTTACCTACGAATTTCTACCTTGAGAATGTCAAAAAAAATGACGAGACAACTATAAAAATAAGTGAGGGTCGACATTGAAAATATTGCTATTAAAATTTCACAATTTGTAATTTATCAAAAGTGTTTAGACGAGCATATTAATGTGTAATTATTCGCCATGTAGATGTTTTAGAAACGATTAGACGAGGGAAGGAGACCGTGATAGGTTTATTGTTGAATATATATAAATAAATATATATATGTACATTATTGCTCAAAAGTTTCAAAAGAAAGTTGTTGAATAAATAATTTTATTGTATTATTTCTAAAAACATAAAAAAATAACATACTTTTTTTTCGAATACAATAACAATCAAAATATCTGACTTAATCCCTTAAGTATTCTTTTTAATTTTGAATATTAAATTTTGAAGGAGTTTGAAGTTTCTTTCGAATGAAAAAAATTCTTATATAAAAAAAAAAGTTTAAATCAGACTTTCCAAACTTTTGAACGATATTTACGCACATACTATATATATGTATGTATATATATATATATATCTATATATCTATATTTTGGAGACGAAGAGCCGGAGGCAACGGGTATCGGGATGAATATTTCACGATAACATGAATTTATCAACCAAAATTATTTTTATTTTGCTTCAAACTATTTTAATATACGTTCATATATTTTATTTTCCTGAAATTCCAAATTTCTCCCTTTTTCCACACCCTTTGTACATAGACAAATCTTACTTTTTTCTAACCCTATTATTTCTCTATCCTCTCTGTGACTGATGCTCAAATTATATTTATATAGTGCGCTTAAAAACTGGCTTTATTTATAAAAAAAAAAAAAAAAAAAAACGGTGCGAAATTTCTACAAAATTGCATTGCAGATATTTTATTAAAGCAGAATGAAAATTGAAGAAGTGTCAGTTGGGGTGAGTTGCGTTGGTTCTTCGAGAACCATTTTTATTTTCGGAATTTCCAACAAATTTGGAGCGATGAAAACTATGTAATTTTTTATTTTCGCCCACGGTTACCTTCTTTACTTTTTAATTACGAGTCAAAATAAAAAAAAAAAAAAAAAAAAAAAAAAATTGATAAATAAATAAAAACGGAGTGTCATCGATAAATATGATAAAATATAAAAAGTTGAAATTTCAAGTACAATAATTCTGTCACAGAGCCCCGACCACTTTCGAACGAAAAAAAACACTCGACTTCTGCGACCCGCAGTCGCGAATTTTAGGGTTACTCCTGTTTTTTGTACCACCGTATTTTTCCTTTTTTCCATATATATTATATATATATATATACAAAATCATTAATTGTTAATCCCCAACAAAGCGACACTATAATTTTTAAACACGAAAAGCTAAAAAAAGTCACAAATGATTCATAAAGAGACCACAAAGAAGATAAATATGTCGTATGTGTAAAACTCAATGTAAGCTGGGAATAAAAGGAAAATATACGAGAGAAGTATATATTATGTATAAAAAAAAATGCAAAAGAAAAAAGAAAACAAATTAATACGAACGATTTTTACGTGAGGACTTGAAAAAAATAAGAATGCCCAAACCTTTTATCACGCTTTTTCTCACTGTCTCTGTCCCTTTATCTTAACTTTTCGTCTGCTCCATTTATTTTCTTCATTGTACTTGTAAATGTTTTTTTTTATTATTATCAATTTTTTTTTTAGTCGAAAATTTCCCCTTCAGTCAAAAATGTACTTTTTGTGCTGTGTTGTCTCTGCTTTAAAAACGAAATTCTGTATCTGTCTTTATGTTTTCACGTTTAATCTCATATCCGTCTCTGTCTACTTCCCATACCGTGATTTGAACCGAAAGAAAGAAAAAAAAGATAACCGCTGACGAATCACGAAAGAGAAAAATGTAAGTTGTCATGTAAAAAAATAATAGCATAAATATATGCATATTGATAATGATATAATTGATAATGATACTGGCCCTCACGCTATCTCTCCCAACTGGCACGACTCTAGTGTGTATTAGCGTATATACATATATATACATATATATATTATATATTGTTTTTTTCCCATATTATTATTATTATTATTTATAATTTTTTCATTTTTTTTCTTTTTGATCAAATGAAATTTCGCTCTCATGAGTATGTGTCTCGAATGTCTCGCAAAAATAACAAAAAAAAACACTACATACGATACAAATATTTCAATCTTTGCTCCTTTATTTTTGTAGAAACGAATTTTCGTTCGATATTATGCTCTACACTTGCAAGGCAAAGTGAAAATCATGTTTTTATCATTATTTTTGCTGCTGCATATATTTGCAATAATTTTGTTCAGCTCTACCGGAGACCAAGCCAGACGATAATGATAAATGATGATTTTTTTTCTAAATGAGAAAACATCAAGAAGAGTAAGAAAAATTAAGAATAATTTATTTTATTAAATTAAAAATTCGGTCTAGTAGCAGGACTGTGATGGTTCTAACCCAAGCCGAGAGGGTAAAATTTCTCCCACCGCGCCTCTAAAGGAGGCGAAATCTTCTGGGGGAAGGGTGACTTGGGCTAATCGCCTCCTCCCCCCTCAGAAGATTATCGCCCCCTTAATTCTCGGTTTCAAGCTTTTTTGTTCAACTACTGTAAATGAATTTAGAATTATTTTTTTTTAATTTAGAGATACGTCTAGAAATGATGGAAAACTGTCATTTATACTGATATTTTATTGCGATTGAACAAAAAATTATAAAGTAAATTCATCGATTCCAATAAATTTTGGAATAAAATTAAAGAAAAAAAGTGGTAATTTTTGTTTTTCTACAAAAACTCATAATACAGAAGTCAGACTCAATTAGTCGATCCCACTTAAATCTGAAATAATTTTTTTTTCCAAAGCTTGCTAATTTTTGTTGTAAAAAATAAGACTTGTATTGTCAAAGTGCCTGGTCTTCGAAAGAGCAACTTTTCCCTTGTATTTCCGTTCTGTTAGCTGTGTACTAACGATGAAAAAAAAAAAAAATGTAGAAAAAGAACCCCGTAACAAACTGAGCAGTTATCGAGGTACGAGGAGGAGAATAGTGAAACGAAAAGAAAAAAATAGTCATAAAAAAATGAATGAACGTGCGAAGCAGTGATGCAATGCTTGCGAGGAGGGGATGTACCAGGGAAAAGCTTATTACACGCTGCGCCCTCGAACCATTTTATTTTCTCGTACACATATTTTTTTTTTCTTTTTAACAAATCTCTGAACGCTGTTTCGTAGCATTTACCCCAAGCGTTGGCTGCCCAACCCAGAGCTGAGAATTTTCATCCTTTTTTGTTTTCGTAGCTAAAAAAAGGAACAACTGAAAAAAGGGGGAAAAAACATTTGTAAATCGTATAGAACACGCCATGTGATCGAGTGTACACGTAGAACAAGTAAATACGAAGTTTCGCTTGCGTAGATAACAAATTAACCCTATCTCAACCCCCCTTGGATATGAACAATTAGAGAACTTGCGCAGACCCTTGAAAAAAAAAAAGGATAATGAAAAAAAAAGCTCCAAGACGATTTACAATGATTTATAATAATTATTAGCATTTTTTAATATTGCATAATTGCTATTTTTTATTAGTACAACATTTTTTTTATCACAAATCAAAATCTATTGAAATTACATTACTTTATAATAATCGTAATAAGTAGTGAAAGTATTTAGAAGGACATACGATCGAGGTTCTAAACGACCTCAGACAAAGTGTCCTGGTCCTCGGGTAAATTGGCTCGAGGCTTTTTTGCTTCCCTTATATTCTTTCAAATTTCCGCGGTCTCTATTCGTCAAATCTCTTGTTTTTCTAATTCCCCATTTTTATTTTCTGTCCCTTTTTTCTCTACGTCTGTATCATCGTTATCTATATATGTGTTCGCATTTTCCAGCCATCGCTCTTGTGATAAACCAGTCGTTAATTTTGGTATGCTCGAAGTTTCGTGCGAATATTGTTAATTAGTGATTCATGTAGAAGGTTGAGATAAAGCTTTTACGATTTATCCGCGATCGCTTCGCATGCATATTCGATATTGTATACGTAATCTATAATATATTTTTTTTTTGTGTATATTTAATATGTACAGATATGTGAGAAGGCAGTTTTATACATCATCATTTACATTTTTAACTTATAGATACTTTTTAAGAATTTTTAAAACAATTCGGAATTTATAGACATTTATTTTCAAAAAAATTCAACGTTTTTACACGTAGAGAAGATTGAGGCAGAATTGAACCATGTTGCAATCATTTTAGTATTAGTAAATTAATAAAATGTACCATGCGTATGAAAAATCATATAATTTATTAGTATTACTATTATTATTGATATTATCATCATTCGTAAAAGCTATTTAAGTTTTAGCATATTGATTTTTTTAATGGATTCTAAACTTGAAAAATGTCACAGGCTCCCACACTTCCTTATGATATTGCTCTTATTCAAGAAAATCCTTTTTATAATTAATTTTAATTATTTTTAACGTTTTAGAAGTAAAAAAGACTGAATTTTATAAAAATTAAATTTTCAAAGATAACCACTGCCGGCAAACTTTTTTAAACTGCCTGCTACATATATACATAATATGTAAATAAAAATTTATGAAATGTTTATTGATATTTCATAGTTCTACATCTACATAGGTATTTTTTAATATGAGCTCGAGTTGAAAAGTTGGAGCTGTAAAAAGGAAACATACGACGTGGGCGAAAGTGTTGAGATTTTATTACGTATCATTTAAATTCCTGGAATTTGTGCTTTTCTCGATTTTCACCATCGTGCATCTTTTCAGCCATCTTAGAAAAGCATATATTTACGTGAGAAAAGTTCACTCAAGTACAAACTTTCTTTAAGGGTATTTCTCACTCTTGTGGATTTCTATACTTCTTCTTCTTTTTTTTTTTTTTAATGCAAAAGAAAAAAACAAGATGATACGAATCTCAGCGGAAAAGACTTTATTTGTGGAAATTTTACGTGGGCGTTTTATCGTTTCCTATAAAAACGAGAAAAATATTATTGGCATCTCGGCTTATTTATCGATCGGCTTTATTTTATATCCTTTCGCCTACGTCCTGTTTGTATATTATTTTTATACACTTTTTATATTTAAAAAAAAAATTATTTATCCGTGAATTTTCAAAATTGTAGATGAAAAATATTCACTGAGGATCAAGAAGAAATATTAATTTTATTCACTCGAAGATATGAATGATTAATTTACCTTTTGATTGCAGTAAAATTTCTATCAAATCCGAATACATGGTGTCCAAAAAATGGTTATTTCTTTGATTTTTTTATCACTTGAATTCATTGCTATTTTGAGAAATTTCACTAATTATTTTTTCTCGTTGAATGCTTATTCAGTGTGGATCCAATCTGTCGATTTAATCAACTACATGAAATTTTTAGGAACAAATGACGAAGCAAGTTACCGGAAGAGTACAAATTCACGTCTGGTACGAGGCTGATAGACGAGAACTCGTCGTGTCTCTTTTGGCAGCTGATGAACTTTGTACTCGTGACGATACTGGAATTCCGCCTCAAGCTTTTGCAAAACTCGTTCTTTTGCCACCCTGGTGAGTTCTGAAAAAATGAATGTCGCATTTTTCAACTGTAGAACTTTTTTTATTGGCAATTAAATGTATACGATTCGATAAACGGTCGACTGTAGAAATATGTGTTTGGAAATTGTAATTGCAGCGGTGATCAAAGCACTCTTCAGACTGACGTGTCAAAGTCGACACAAAATCCTATATGGAACGCCAATTTAACATTCTCGGGGATATCGGGTGAAGATTTGCTGGATCGTACGATTGAGGTAACCCTTTGGGACTGTTTGCCGGATGGTGACACAACGTATCTAGGCGAATGTTCGGTCGATCTTCAGAACGCTTTTGAGACTGATCGAGCCGTTTGGTAAATATTCCATTATAAAAATAAAATTAACAAAAAATAATAAATTAAGTCAATTATGTATAAATTAATGAATATTTACCACGGCCTTGGCCAAAACTATATTAGGCATCCTCCAATGTTTCTGTCTGAATAAAAATTGCGACAACTCGGTAAAAATAATCATAAACCAATTTAACAATCGGGATTTTCAAGCAGGCAAATCCAGCTTCGTTTTGTCTTTTTCTTTAATTTGTGCAATTTTTTTTGTGCCCGGTAAGTAATCTTGATTATAGCTGATTTTTGAGATTTTCTCACTTCGCAAAATCGGAAAAGCCTAAAAAGGAGATTATCCGCTTCAATCTGTTTTTTTTTGTCTGCAATTTTTTTTTGAAGAGGTATTCAATTTTTTGCGAAAATATAATCTGAAATCAACCTTTTATCTCATCAATTTATTTCGCAAAACTCGAAAACTATCAGGTTCAAACTGAAATATCAAGAGCATAAAAATGTATATTTTCGAATACTGAAACCATCAGAATTTTTTGAGAGGTAAAAAGAATTTTTTAAAAACCATATCAGTCATAAAATAATCATATAAAATAATAATAAAAATAACGAATGTCAAATGAACTGACATCAAAATATTTCGTACAACAATGTCCCAAAAATTCTGATGTGTTCAAATTCCGAAAACTTACCGTTTTCTTCTTTTGATATTTTGTTTGAAACCGCATAATTTTCAAGTTACGCCGATAAATTTATGAAACAATACGTCGAAAGTTAACGAAAAATAAAAATATTATGACATTAAAAAAATATCTAAAATAAATCCTAGTACAATGAAAAAAATTAATACAACTTTTTACTCTTCGAAGAAATTATTTTAAACCCCATAATTTTCTAGTTACGTCTCATTTTCGAAAACCTGACATTTTCATAAGAAACTAAATGATTCTGCAAAAAAAATCATATAAATAAAAGAAAAAAAAACATAATTAAAGCTCGTGGTCTTTTTGATAAGGTTTTTTTGAACAAAAAGTGAATGTGTCAATTTTGGAAAGCACAACCCCTGATTTTATGGGGGCTGGGCTTTCGCCCATAGAAAATTGCAAAAAAACAATCATATTCAATGTTATTTACCAGACCCAAAAAATTATACAAATTAAACAAAAAAATCGAAATAAAGTTACGTCCGCTTTAAAACTGCGTTTACTAGATTATTGTACGATTTTTTTTTATCGGGATATTCGGCCTTTCCAGCCGAAAAAGACACATTACACGGTGTCTAATACTTTTATCCAAGCCTAAATATTAATTAAAAGATAATCAATAATTTCGTGTCAAATTGTAATTAGGTAATTTCTCAATTCCTAACTATACGCTATATTTCTTCCAAATGGGGTTGAAATAACTTTCCTTCCAATTTTCCACAAATGTCTCAAATGTCGACTATGAATAATAATTAAAATGAAGAAAAAATGGTAACAGGTATCGTTTGGAAGATCCGCGTGGTTTGCGCTCAGGAAAATCACCATTTTGCTCGCCTCGGGGTTCCATATCGATCGAAATAGCGCAGAGACTTTTGCGACGTACGGAAATACGTGAGAGAAGTTACAGCGATGATACTCCGAGCGACAGTGGAAGTCCGGAACCGTATTATCTTCATCCGGATCACGCTTGGCAAGCTAATTCGAGACGTGGCTCTAGTCAGTCCGAACAACTCGAGATCGAACCTTACGAACTCAGCAAGGATTATAGCAGATCATTACCCGGCAGTCGGAGAAGCAGTTTCCAAAGTCAAGCAGGCACCGATAGCAAACGTAATTTCATATTCTATTACTCTATTAACTCGTTATCCCGTTTTCATTACTTTCTTATCATTAGCATATTCGCGTGCAACGAAATATCAATAAAATTCATAACTACCGTATTGCTCTAGTGACATTATTATCATAATAACCTGAATATCATTACAGATAAAAAATGCGCAGGATTTTTGTCATATAAGATTGTAGCTTCTGAAAAGTATTTTTCTTTGTCATTCAAGGTGCTGTATTAAAAAAAAAATTGAGATTTCGGAGTGACCAAACATGATTTTCTTTATTTTATCATCAGCTTTTGAGACAATTTTTCAAAAAATTCGATACTTCGATCAATCATTAGATAATGTTGAAAAATTACGTAGAAAGTTCTTTTATGGAATTTCTTTGGGGTTTTTGGATCAAAATGAATGAAAATCACCTACGAAAAAAAATGTATCAAAATTCGAAAAATATCCAACATTTCATATAATCCAAGAAAATGACCGTAGCTTTTTTTTCTATTAAATGATTTGTATTTATATTACCTTCAATATGCTGATTGGTTTTCGAAATCATCTTCAGTTTCCGATTCTTAACAAATTTTTGAAGTTTTTGAAGTTTTTCGGATATAACCAATTGAGAAGTCGGGACGAATCCAACGCCACATTTCAAGGCTAGCAAAAAACTACGGAAACTCCCCCTGTTAAATTCCTGTGCGATAATTTTCGGCATAGTTATGTTGATTTGAAATTTTCTGATTTTTAGGTTTTCGAAAATCGAATCCGGAGTGGCCCGGGGGTCGTTGAAATTAGAAGTGCTGTAATTTTCTAACAAATTGAGATATTGGAATAAATGAAAAATTATTTTCTTCGTTTTCTTATCAGTTTTTCAGAGAATTTCTCAAAAAATTGATTTCCGAAGCGATCATTAAGATAACATTGAAAAAGAACCCAGGACTGATTTTTTAGGGTTTCATCACAGAATTTCGAAATTAAACAAAATCATCGATTATTTCGATGTTTCGGTATTAAAATACGTGAACATAAGCTACTGAAAATATTTTTTTTAATTTTCGCCATTTTTTCTACTTGGAATTGCTACTCCACCAGATGCCCGTTCGATTCATATTCGAATTCGAAAATATCATTCAATTTTTCCATATATCTTCATTTTTCAGGTTTTTAGACAATTTTCGAAGCGACACAAGAGAAATATCCCATTTAACTTTTTCGTTCTCGTATTAAAAACAAAGCCATACTTAACCCAAAAACTTCTCTGCGTGAATGTTGACAATATTCTGAAAAGCTATTCAACCTGTTGAGAAAGAATGTGAAAAATGAGGAGGTCAGAGACGATTGAGTTGCATGTAGGCGGTGTAGAGTTTCCTCGATTCTCGATCAATCTGAACCTCGACCTAAAGATTCGATTTTCAATTCGAGTGGCACATTTCGCGAATGTAGGACATTGGTACTAAAGCGGAAACGTCAATACAGTTTCTCTCGTAATTCTATCTGAAACATTCAATATTGAAATATCAACTGATGAAATATCTTCTCAGCATTTTACCACTAAAAAAAAACCCAAAAAAATATTAACAAAACAAAAAAATATAAAAAAAAATATATCGAATTTTTCCAACACGCCATCTCTATTAATTGCAGGAGGAAGTATGGGAGAAACGGACATATCCGTAGCTTATTATAACCGCGATCGTCGAAGGAGTTCTTGTACGAGACAACCGCGCGATCACGACGAAATAATGAGATCGTTGAAGGCAGCGGCGAAAGGGGAGCTTGGGAGGACGATGAGCCTGTCGAACGACAAGAGACGTGGAAGCCGTGAGTTCTTTTTTTCATAATTATTAACGGGATGTGACGAGGGGAAGAAAAAGAAAAGAGCAAGAAAAACAAAATCAGAAAAATATTACTTTTAATCTAAAAAAAATAAAAAATCTATATATAAAATTCTTAATTTTACAATTTTATCACTTTATTACAAAATAATAAAAAAACATAACTTTGTTCAAGAATTACGTCACCTCACGTTTCTCGTCTTGCCCTCGTCGCTCAATATTTTCACTGAACTGTAAATAAAAAAAAAAGAATCTCGATCGTTGCTGACACGAGTCATTGTTTCACGTCTTTATCTCTCTCTCTCTATCTCTTTCTCGTTCGCATTATTCCTTTTTGTCACTGTGTGTCTTATCCTCTTTCACTTCGCATATTCCGCATATAATAATAATTACATTCATACACATATCTTCTATATATATATATATATATATATATACTAGGATAGTCCTTAATTAGGGTGTTCTTGAAACGTACCCCTCAGAACGATTCGAAATAAATAAATAAAAATGTGAGCAGAAGGATTTTTCTTAATATCAACAATTACCCGTCCCTCAAAGTGTGGCTTTTTCTGCATTTAAATAACGCGTGGTTATGAGGCGTTTGCACTCTTTTTTTCTTCCCTTGCACACTTATTATTCTAAAAATATTTCATGCTTACAAATATGTTGTATATACGGATACAACAATATATACGAACGCTTAAAAGTTATTAACTAATTATCATTACGTTTAATCCATAAGTAAATTAAAATAATAAAAAAATTAATTTTGAGGCTTTCGCGGCCATTATTGTTACAATAGTTTATGGCTTCCGGATCCATCCGGATGCGGAAGCCATCCATGGAAGTATACGGCATCCATGCCGTTTAGAGCTTCAGCGTATTGCTGGCATTTCGCAAACATTATAGTTTGCAACATCAGGGCTGAGAGTTCCGATACTGAAGCTCCCGGGTCTCAGGTATTCCTTATATAGGCATGGTCATCGTTCCGGATGACTGCACCAGCCAATCAGAGTTTTTAATTGATCAACTGGTCAATTAAAAAATCGTGAAGATGATGTGTCAGATTGGGTGGACCTGGTAACCTCCGTCTCTGTTAAGTTTGTTCAAGTGTTTTCGCATTTTTAGGCCTTCTCTATGTTTCCAAGAAAAATAACTCAGTGGGTTGGCCAGCATTTGAACTTTGTCGAAAAGAATGGAGTGTCCTGTTTACATCTTGTGTTCGGCTAATGCTGATTGAAGAATAGGGCCATATCTGACACAACGTTGGTGTTTCTTGATCCGCGTACTGATCTTCCTTCCAGTTTTTCCTATGTACACTTTTCTGCATGAGCATGGTATCTTATATACTCCCGATGGGTTCAAAGGAGGTCTTTAGTCCCTTGGATTCGGGAGCACTTGTGCTATCTTCTTTTGTCGTTTGAAGATGAGCTTGATGTTATATTTCCTGAGAACTCTGCTTATGCAATCCGTTGTGCCTTGAAGATATGGAAGGACGGTGTAAGAACGTAGAACTTATTCGAATTCTCGCGGGTCAAGATTTCGTATGTCGAAGGTGAGGAGCGACATCTTCTCTTAATATTGGGTCGCGAATATGATCTGACGTCGGAGGAGTGGGGAGGCCGGCATCCCAATTTTTCGGCATTCGATCGATCAACGACACTTCGGTTTTGGCTGCCGTTCTCTTGGGTTATAATTATCGATCAAGACACGTTGCGAAAGTACAGCTACCGAATATATTTTTCTCCATCAAATCATCGCGCTACGAGGAGCTGCTCTGGGGGAGTCTACAGGATTTCATATCATCCTCGAGAATTCCGTCATCCAGGCATACTTCTATCTCCAACATGGCAAAAGGATCCGAAGCTACGTAATATCTCTCTCTCTCTCTCTCTCTCTCTCTCTCTCTCTCTCTCTCTCTCCTCTCTCCCTCTCTCCCTCTCTCTCTCTCTCTCTCTCTCTCTCTCTCTCTCTCTCTCTCTCTCTCTCTCTCTAATTCGTATCATCACGACTCGTTACAAGACACTCATCCTCTCTACGTGGAATTTGTAATTTTTGTTTTTTTTTGTCTCCTTGGTATGTAAGCGTGCGTATGTTTGTCGATAAGTTTGAAAGAATTATTTTCCATCTCTCAACAATAGTTTTGATCATTTGTTCTAATGAATGCGAAAACTGAGATATTTCTCGTATGTGTATGGATTCCTATTCTTAGATGAATAAAAGACATCTTGGGTCAATGTAAAATGAAAATTGTCCAAGAAAATAAATTGACCAATTACAACGGTTGTGCATACGGTTTCTTTATCTGTTGTTTATTCTCCTCTGCTGCCTTCACCTGCGATTTTCTTCTTTAGGCGTTCGATGTTCCGGTTGATTTCTCCTCTATTGTATCCATTATTTGATAGGACCTGCTTAAGGTTGTCTAATTCGTTGTCCAAAGAGTCAGGTTGGGAAATGGCTCTGTGTACTAAGGAGCTGATGACCGATGATTTTTGGGATGGGTGGTGGTGGAAGGTGGTATGTAGGTATTCATCCATCTGGGTTGGTTTTTGGTAGACTTGATGGCCTAGGGAACCATCGCCTTTCCATTAGACCAATACATCTAGGAAGGGGATTTGTTGGTTTTGTTCAATCTCCATGGTGAATTTTACGTTGGCGTATTGGGAGTTGAGGAAATTGAGGAACTGGGAAAGAGTCTCTTTGCCATGGCTCTAGATGACAAAAGTATCATCAACGTAGCGGAATCAGGTCGAAGGTTTGAATGGAGCTTTTTCCAGGATTTTGTTCTCAAAAATTTTCCATGAATATATTAGCGATGATTGGCGAAATAGGAGAGCCCATGGCTGCACCGGAGATTTGTTCATAAAACTGGTCTTGGAATTGGAAATATGTGGAGGCGAGGCAGTGTTCTATAAGTGGCCAGAGGTCTGGGGAGATCTTACCGGAGTTTTTGATGATGCCCAAGGTATCGTGAATAGGGACGTTTATAAATAATGATACAACGTCGAAACTTACGAGGATATCGTCTGGCTTGAAATCGACGTGATTTTATTCACAGAATCTAAGGAGTTCTTGATATGGGATTTATTGAAACCGGTCATTGTTTGTAGAAGTTTGGTTAGAAATCGGGCTAGGTAGTAAGTGGGATGGTCAATGTTACTGACGATTGGTTGTAATGGAACGGAGTCTTTATGGATTTTGGGCAGGCCATGAAGTCTGGAGGCTGCAGATTCTTTTGGAGTTAGGATTTTAATTACTTCTTGTGGTAGGTTAGAGTTTTTTAGGAGAGTAGTTGTCGTTTTCTCGATGCTGGGCGTAGGATTGAGGGATAGCCGTTTTTAGGTATTCTTGTCAGCAAGCAAGGTGTTTATTTTATTACAATATTCCTCTTTGTCCATTACGACAGTAGCGTTGCCTTTGTCTGCTGGCAAAATAAGAAATTCTTATTCTGTTACAGACTCAGTAGTGCACTGCGTTCCTCCTTATTGATGTTTTGTTGTGGTGGTTTGGCTCTGTGAAGAATGCTTGTTGTCCTGTTTCTGATATCGTTGCTTGCTTTGGTGGGAAAGCGGTAAATGGCTGTTTCAATTTGGCTGATTATTTCTTCGGTTGGTATTCTTGATGGGGTGATGACGAAATTTTATCCTTTGGCAAGAACTGATACTTGTGCGGCAGAAAGGGTCATCGTTGCGGATGACTGCACCAGCCAATCAGAGTTTTTAATTGACCAGCTGATCAATCAAAAACTGATTGGCTGGTGCAGTCATCTGCAAGGATGATCATGCGTATATAAGGACTACCTTAGACCAGGGAGCTTCGGTATCGGAGCTCTCAGCCCTGATGCTGGAAACTGTAACGTTTACGAAACGTCGGGAATACGCTGAAACTTAACACGGCATCCATCCGGAAGCCATAAACTATTGCAATAATAAAAAAAAATTTTGCTAAAATCGCGCCTGGACTAATTTATCATCTTATAATTGTTATTTAATTAATTCCTTCATTAAATTTATTCATTGGTGAACGAATTTCAAGACGGTTTGGTGGGCAGAAAGTTTTATTTCAAAAATACAACATCATATATACAGTCATGCTCACTGGAAACGCAGCGATTGATTTTTTGTTGCACTCGGATCCAAATTGACCGACTCGAAAAACAGCAAAGTCGTTGATTGCAGCAAATTTCATCAGCTTTTGAATAAGCCTAGTCTTGTTACGATCGAATGCGAACTAACCGATTGGCAGTCGGGTTGGTGAAAAAGTGCGAAATGCAACGTCGCCAGATTGTCGAAAATCTGATGTTTTAAAAAAATAGGCACGATCAGCGATATGTCATTGCAAAAGATACCTTATGTCAGGAAAAATTCATCCCTGTTATTTTTTGTGCGACAATTCAAGCCCGAGTTATGCCCTCTTAAAACAGAAATCGTTTTTCGATGATAGCTCAGGAACTAATCCGTCGATTTTGGCCGAATTCTGCGAGACATCATTTTTCATAATCTCTTACAACCTGGTGAATCTGCTTCTCCCGAGATATGCTCCTGAAGTAGAGATTTTGAACCTCCCGTAGTGTACCAAAACGTTCCGATCGATTTTTGAAAATGAACCAAGCCGAATTAAGCATTGCAACTTGTCCCAAATTGTAAAATTTTATCCTTTTCGAAGCACGAGCTGTACGCAAAAATTCGAATCGTTTTTTTGAAACGCGAAATCAACCCATTCCCGTAGGCTCTCCGGGACTATCAGGAGTGCTTTTTTCGCGTTTCGAAAAAAATATTTGATTCTACCCATTTCGAAGCACGGGCTGGATGCAAAAAATCAAACCTTCTTTTCGAAACGCGAAATCAATCTCTTCCCATAGGCTCTTGGAGACTATCGGGGGTGCTTGTTTCCGTTGGAATGTCAGCTACATCTTGAAATAAGTTGTAATACTGAATTCGGCTTGGTTCATTTTCAAAAATCGATCGGAACGTTTTGGTGCACTGCGAGTGGTTCAAGATCTATACCTCAGAAGCATATCCTGAAAGAGGTGAGCTCACCAGGTTGTACGGGATTATGAAAAATGATGTCGCGCGAAATCTGACCAAAATCGACCGATTAGATCCTTAGCTATCATCGAAAAACGATTTTTGTTTAAAGGAGGTTTATCTTAACCTAGAATTGTTGCACAAAAAATAACAGAGGTGGATTTTTCATAGCATAGGATACTCTTTGCAATGACATATCGCCGATCGTGTTTATTTGTTCGAAACTGCAGTTTTCGATAACCTGGCAACGTTGCTATTTTGCACTTTTTCACCAACACGGCTACCAATCGGTCAGTTGGCATCCAATCAAAATGAGGCTAAGCCCATTCGAAAGCTGATGAAATTTGCTATGAGAGCTATGAAATTTCAAGGAAGAATTGACAAAATAGAGTAATTATAAGATGATAAATTACTCCAAGAGCGATTTTAGCAAAACAAAATTTGTATTATGTTGATTTACGTATCGATTAAATGTAATGATAATTAATTAATAACTTTTAAAGGTTCGTATGCATTGTTGCATTCGTATTCAACATATTTGTAAGCATGAAATTTTTTTAGAATAATGAGTGTGCAGGGAAAGAAAAATTAAGTGTAAAGACCTCGAAAGCATGTGTTATTTATAATAAATGGGGAAAAAGCCACACTTTGCAGCATGGGTAATTGTTGATATTGAGAAAAATCCTTTGGTACACATTTTTATTTATTTATTTCGAATTGTTCTGAGGCGTACGTAGGTCCAAATTCAAAAACACCCTAATTAAGGACCACCCTAATATATACATATATATATATATACACACATAAATGTTATGAAAAATTGCACATATATTGTCACGTGTGTGTTTTTCAAACCACGATTACTCGTTGGTTCATAATAATATCATAATTAATACTGTATAAAAAACAAGCATCCATTTGTCGACGTGAATGCTCGTCGACGTCGTCATCGTCTCCCGCGTGTGTGCCATCGATCCTTCAAACAACAGTACGTGTCATCTGTGCTACCTATGTTGTCTCTGTGCGCATTGCTTACATCTCACTACGATATAAGACATTTCACATCAAAGTTTCATTCTCTAATCCTAACAATGAATAATTGGTAGAAATTTTATATATTTTTCTATAGAATAAAAAAAGGACATACGTATTTGGGCTTTTTACGATTTTGCTCTTATTTTTTCAATTGTTACAGGGAAATTAATTTTTACAATTTTTCCTCGACGCATGTGGGTATAAGTTTCCGTAACTCGAAAATTATGACTTTTACAGCAAAAATGTATGATGATATTTTTATTCAGTTATTGATCTACTTTTAGAAAAAAAAAATTACTCAAGTCTCAAAGCAAGTTTTGAGTCTATTTTTTCTCACACTGTTGTCGAAAAAAATGAATTAAAACAACCAATTTTTGTTTATTTGTTTCCATTTTTTTTCGAAAACGTTGTGAAATTACGAAATTTTTGAGCGCCAGATCAGAGTGGGCAAATATTTTTTATGTACGGAAGTTGTAACTCTTTGAAATAAAAAATGCAAATTTGAACAGAAAAGTTTGAAAGACTCTAATCAAAAACTACAAAAATACGTATCGCTGTGTTTTTTCCTAGAAAAATATGTAAAAAAATCGGAAGTACCATTGAAAAATGTTCAGAATTTTGGAATGAAAATTTCATGTGAAATGCGTCATATATATACAAATATATATCCCTGTCTCTGTCACTCTAATCACATCTGTCTCCATTGTCCAAATCTCCGAAGCTAGAGTACCATGCACCCATAAATATATACATGTATATATACATATATACATGTTCTATCCGCACGGCTCCCTATGAAGCATACAGACCTGTATATACATATTTGCACATAAGCATACTCCAACAATTGCTACGATTAATTAAATACGAGATGCAATTACCACTAAAATTCTCTCTGTGAGAGAATCATCCAAATGTCAACAACGTACTTCTCTTCTCTTCCGGTATAATTACATTAGGATTTCACAAAAAGTTCCTAAATTTTCGAGATATAAACATTGTCAGTAATTCATGCTATTAATACTTTCACAATTGTAATTTTTGATTGCACACGTTGCAACTCTAGGCTTTAGTGTTCACTCTTTCCAGAAAATAATTTCTTTTTTTTTAACGCCTTACATACGTCCAGCAGCGCCTAAAACGCGCTAAAAGAAAAACTGTTTTTAGAAGAGATAGCAATAGAAATTAATAAAAATAATTTTTACACATTGTTTATTAGTATTTAAACTTTATAAAAAAATTTATTTCATTTTTTTTTTTCAAAAATTACAACATAAAAAATCACGTTTCCCGAAGCAGTATGAAAAAAAAGTTGCGCTCCACGGTCTGCATCATTTCTTCTTGAAATGCTGATGGATCTGCAAAACGTAAAAAAATTCTTGTAAAATAAAGTTGTAGTTATAGTCTGTCGAGCCGGATTTTTGAAATTCGAAAAATTTTGGCAATTTACGACAGTTCAAAAAAAAGTGTGCATTTTGTGTCATAAATGTCACACTTTAATTATGTTTATAAAATTTTTTAATCACAACATCAAAAATCCGACTCGACAGACTATAGAGAAAACAATTTCGAATATTAAAAAAAAAAAGCATCAAAAAATATTAAAAACTGTACGAGTTATCATGCAGACCATGCCAGAAAAAGTAGTTTTGAGAAAAATGCATTTAAAGTTTCAAGTGCGTTTCGCTCGAGACATCTACCTGCACGCATCAGACTCTCGTTGGGCAGTCACGTTTTCTATAATAACTTTCGATCTATGGGGAATTTGTACAATCGACTTGCACAGAAATACGCCTAAAACTATAAAGAATAATAATCTGTAAAAAAAAATCGATTTTTTGAAAATTCTGGACGTATGTAAGACCTTAATTCCTTAATTTTCATCGCGTAATTTAAATTTGAATTTCCAAATTTGAAAGAGCGATTTTTTTTGTGATACTTTAAAAAAGGTTGAGGGTTTTTTTTCTGAAAACAATTCCACGCCTGTATTATCGCTTGAATAAGAATTCAGAGCTCAATAGATTTTTTGAATTAATTCAACCAATTGAATTTAAAGTGCGTTTTTTGACATCGATCTTTGGTGACATTTTATCACTCACTCAACCCTTATTTATTCCCTATACACACATTTACATACACGTAGCCTTCACACATTGTGTTTTCAATTCACCCTTTTCACGTCGTCATCAAGCGCTTTGACCGAGCGAACGAAACATCCTGTGTCGTCGTCCTTGACCTCGCGAATTTGTATTTCTTTATTTTATTATTGTTATCATTATTTTTGGAACTCCTTTCTCGGGATTCTCTTATTCCTTTTTTGGGTTTCTGTTTATCAAAAGAGATGTTTTTATGTCTTGAAAAAAATGAAGCGGACAATGACTTCGAAGTATAAAAGAATAATAATAATTACAAAAAGAATAATAAAAAGTACAATAATAATTACAATAGTAATGTGAATTTAATTTGGAATACTTAATCTTGCGGTTTATCTCATCAATTTTTGAATACATAAATAAATGATGTCCACTTTTTTGCCGTCGTTGTCATTGTTCGATAAAAAAAAAAAAAGATTGCTGTAATTATAATTTCTTTTTGCAAAAGTTCCCATTCGCGTTCATAATTAATCGTAAATCTCATTTGACTGTCGCTGAAGCCACTGTGCGAGCCATATTACTCACAAAAGCTATCTATGCCGTGTGTGTTTTGCCAATTGATATGATTATTGATCAACAACATTTATATTATCTATTTTACATCGTAACAGTATTTTTGAAGAATGTACATGACACGAACATTAAAAAAAAAAAAAAGAAAAACATCATTTGCTTGTGTGATCTGTCCTGCCTGACAGTTCGTTTTCATGATACAACACGAATACACGATTACTAAACGTAATATGTTTTATTTTAATTAACCTGTTGATATAGTTCACTTTGCTATGTGATCGCGTTACCCGGATGCAATTTGTAAAATTACTATATCGAGCCTAAAGTACGCCCACGCTCGGACGACACTCTGACGTTGTAATAAAATTTGTAATACGCAATAACGATGAATATATGAAATTGTAAACAGCAAACCTCATTTTTTCGATTAATTATCGATTCGATAAATTTGATGGAAAATGAATCAATGAAAAAAAGCAAAAAAAATATTTTTAGGCCATTAAAGTATTAATATTAATGAAACTTCAAAAGAAAATAGATTATTGTGAATATGAAAAAAAAAATAACAATGAAAATAACGTGCAAAATGTACATAATCTCTAACGGTCTCGACGTCAGACTGACTTCTGACCAAACGCGAACTTTTGCCACTCAACGTCGTCTGCTCTGTACATTTCTCTCTCTTTCTCTCCTCCCTCGCTCACTGTCTCTGTATCTTTGTCTGTTACATATCCATGTGCTAAAAATATTGCACACACACCTTCATATACTCACACAAAATTTGTTTGGAAACTGAACAAAAAATAATAAGATAAACCACAAAAAAAACAATATACCATACTAATTGTGCAAAGGCTGAATCAGTGGTAGATGTGACGTAAAGCAGAATAAAACAAAAAAAAATACCGATAATAAAAAAATCACACGGGTTCAATGAGAAAAAAGAAAAATTCTATAAAAATATCTCCGTTCGTGAATTTTATTGTTTTTCGGGTCCTCGATCTCTCCCCTTTGTACGAACGTCTCGACGATAATCACGGAAACGTTTTCGTCGTGAAAAATAAAATAAAAATGAAATTGAACAAACGAAAAACGAAAAACGAAAATTTCGTCTCGATATTGTTCGCTCGGTCGAAACGCAATTAAATATCGATCGATGACCTTCACTACCACCAACCACCACCACCACGACATCAAAACCTCAGTACGAAATCTCGGGCCACCGGTTACCCGAGTCAACCAAGCAGAGTGCATAGTCCCAACAGTTACTGTGTGCCAGTGCGAGCCTGTTTCTCCGAGGACCGCTAATTCGGCCTCCTTCCCGCTACCGCACTCCGCACCACCCCGATTATAAACAAGCAAGGCAATCTGTGTGTCGTCCAACGAATCAGGGCTACGGTAAGAATTTATTCTCTAAAACTCTTTCTCTCCAACGCTCACTTTTCTTCTTTCTCTGCTTCGCATTTTATTTATTTCTCATTTTTTGTACTCTACATACACGCTTATTCTTAACTGTATTTTGAAGCGTCGTTCACATTGGTTCACGTTGATTAAAAAGATTTGATTTATTTGATTAAATTTAACTGATTCGTTGAAAAAAATAGAGTGTAATACTAAATCTTGTATCGTTTTTGTTCTGCTTATTGCCTTCAAATTTGGACTCATTCTATAAGATGAAAAATTTTCAAGAGTCTAAATAGAAAATGGAAGCCCATTATACTTTTTATAATGGGCTATAGAATTAATTCCATTTGATTAATCTCGATATTTCAATTTCTCAAAAATCGATTCAATTTTTTGCTTTTTCGAATGTTTTTTTGGAAGTATTCTCCGAATAAAAGAAATTGGGAACCATCGATGAGGTATCATTGGTCGAGGAACCAAATGGAATTTTGAAAAAGTCTATGAAAATTGGTAATAATTGATTAGTAATATAATTAATATTAATTAATTATAGGTAAATTATTACAAGGTCATGAGGATTAATTTATCATCGGTAAAATTTGTACTAATTCATTTTATTTACATTCCTAGGTATTACTCGATTATTTTTGTAGCACTTGTGGAACTGATTTTATTTTTTGCAGCTTACAAACGCCACTACAATGTTGCAATTATTCACCTCGATATAAAACAATAAAAATAACAACTTATTTTCTAAAAGTATTTTAAATCGTTTATTATGGAATTAATTTGCGTATTTATGTATGAAATTCTGTACCTTTATACTTAAGAGGCTTACTCGTAGATACGTTGATTGCAACCAGTTGCTAAACCGCAGTCGTGTGACACACTTTAGGTAAGAATCTGTGAAAAAAAATGTACAGCTCGATCAACAAATTTCTTCTTTTTTTTAGGTCATATTACTTTTTAACACAGTCGTCGAACGAAATGCCTTTTGTATTTTTTTTTATCGGCAAATATTATCGTTGAGAGCTTGAAGAGAACTATTGTATGGGTTACGAGCTTGCGAAGCTGACATTCCATAATTCTGTTGTAGCCTCCTTTTTTTTTATCGTCCTCTATAAAATGTAAGTAAAAGTTTCATAATGAATAAAAACCGTCCGGGTCTTCAATTTATAACCGAAAACCTCCGGGAGATTCAATTTTTTTCTCTTCTCCTCTCTTTGACTGTCTTCCAAATCGATCGGAAGTGCATTTCGGTTTTTTAAAATAACATCTCTCTCCAGCCTTGACAATCCTAATTCATCTATTAACATTTCTCCAAAGCTCATCTTATTTTTCATCTACTCTCTATGTTCCTTCGTAATTTTATTCCTTCTTGGACTTTCATTCAATTTACGAGTTCTCGGTTTTTCCTCGATCTTTCCTCTCTTTCTCTTTCTTTCTTTTTTTCTTGAAATGCTCATTTCACATTTAAACTATTTTACTCGTAATACGACGGAGAAGCCCTCCATTTCATTATTCCACGAAATCTTTTTTCCTCTCTTTGAAATTATGACGAGACGAAAAAAAAACGCTAGTGAAATAAAAGAAATTGTTTGAGGTACAATAGAACGACTTTTTAAAATATCGATAAATCTATTTTTAATTTGGTTCTAAAAGCTTTTTGATGATTTCATTCGACGACTGAAGAGTATCTATTTTTATTTCTTCGTAACATTGACGAGCTCTCATTAATAGTACATAATTATTTTCTTATGTAGGTTGTGAAGTAGATATTTCTTAACTTTTATTAGCATTTTAAGACACGTTTGGTAAATATTTCCTAATACAGTAGAAAGCTTTGACTATATTTGTGCTTTTTGTGTCTTTTCTTTTTAGGCTATGTAGTAATTGTGTGAAAACTGTTACTTGATATGTTCTTTTGTTGAAGTAAATTGAAACAAATAATGAAGAAACTCTAGCATCGAATAAATATTTAATGATGTAACGAATATTTTATCAGCATGGAGATAAAAATCGCATATAAAAATTAAAAAAAATCAAAGAATTAGTAAATTAAAAGTACAAATTTTAATATAAATTTATTTTACGATGCATTGATCGATACGATTGTTGATCGATTAATAATTTTTTCAGGTTCATTAATGAATTATAGCCAAACATAAAATAATAATCGTTAAACTTTCTTTAAAAATTTAACAAAGTGTAAATAAACATTGACTAGTTAACGCGAACAAAGAAAAATGAAAAATCGTAATCGTGACACGATTCGAAATCGTGTTCCCAGATTTTTTTCCTGAAATTGGTCTGTACTTTCTTTCATGTCGCGTAAATTTATGGGGTGAGATAAATCCGATTTGCAACTTTGGTATTCGTACTGAGAAGCCTGAAAAGAGGAATTGTAGGAGAGAAAAAAAAAATTAAAAAATTACAAAACGATGAAGGGCACAAGGACTAAAGTTTAATTTAGAACTTCGCGATCCCATTGGTGTGATTCCCGAGGAAAAGTAATGTGAAGGAAAGTGGAGAAAAACACTCGAGTAAGCCTCGTGAATTTACGCCAAGGGAAACGTTAAACTCGTTGAGAGTTCTTTTTTATACTCATTGGCCACTCGATATTATTTAAATATATATCTATACTATTCTCCATGTAATCGAAATTGCTGTCTGACTCCGCAAAGCCAACAGGAAACTTGATATCGAATTATCTTGTCGTGATATTAAAGTAAAAAAAGTTTTATAGCTTTTGTAAAAAAAAACTTCGTCTTTGAACGGAAAAATGGAGAAATTTGAAAATTAAGAGAGAGAGAGAGCAGATAGCTTTGTAAATTAATTTTATACTTAATTGATATTAATTTAATCAGAAATAATCGGAAATTTGTCAAACTTTTAGATTCCAATTATCATTAGTATTTTATTTAATAATCAATTAATTTTTTCATTATTCTCATTGCATTTTTATTTAATATACATTTAAATAAATACCATGAACTTCGACAATGTAAATCCATAATAAGCCTATAGATTACATCCTGATTTTCGGAGATTCAAGCAAATTTATTCCAGATTAAGCCTGTTGACACGAGGAACTCGTGTTTGAATTAATTCCCAGAATTTCTCAGAGTCTTGTCTCCATGATTATAAGTTCTCATTGAGACATCGAAGTCCTAATATTATGGAAAGTTTGTAATTTTATTTGTTACATCATTTGTTTAATTGACAATTAATTATCAAATGTTCAAATTGATACAATTTTTAAATTACTTTTTTTTGTTAACAAAGAGTATTTTTTAAAAACTCACTATTGACTTATGTTCATTCGTTTTGTCGCAATTATTGATGTGTCATTTTCGTAAATCAAATAAACTACCTATTCAGTTACATTTCTGTTAGCTTTTCAAATCTACGAGAGAGTATCTTTTCGCAGTAACAAACTCTGCTTGACGAAGTTTTCCCAAATACACTCCGAGGCCCGAAAAGTTATCCTTCTCAATCTACCAACGTCTACATCCTTGCTATACGTTCTTATCATATATATATATATATAAGCAGAAAGAGTACAAGAGTGTGAAGACACTCACTCAGGGGGTAAATTTCCTCAGAGAGCAAAAGAAAAGAAGTGAGAGCTCGTCGTACGTGTCGGAAGGTTCGCAAAGATTTCAAAGCCTGCAATTTACCCTCCGTCATGTATATATATAAATGTACATGGGGTATTTCATGTCACATTCAAAGGTTGTGTAATTTCATCCTCTAAGCTTTTCCTCACAACGCAGTCTCAAAAGTTGCGAATCATTATTTTGTTCATCAGTTTATTACTTTTTTTAAGTTTCTCATTTTTATTGGGTTCCTAATTATTATTGGGAATCGTGCCATGTTTGTTGGTTAGGTCTCAAAATTTGTTTTTAAAAATGGATTGAAAAAAGATGAGCCAGTGAAAAATTAGCAAAAAAACTAAATGTTAGTTTGAAAATTTTGTTGATATAAAAAAAATGAAGAAAAATACTTTTAAAATGGGAGGATATTCTCGATTTAGCCTAGAAGGTCCGATGTACGTGTGAGAAAATTTTTCTCGGACGTAACTCACAGTAGACCGGCCAAACTTTTTAGCGAATGTCACTAACTCGATTTGAGAGAGTTCCCGTACATATTTTTCGTTTCTCCACGGGTCGGAAATATAATCGCGACCGTGGTATAAAAAAATGTTATGGCAAGCAGGAATTTTTTTTTCCATTAAGGAAAAGGCGTTGAAAAAAAATGTCAAGATCGACGATACCAGGTGATTTGGTTGTGCTATAACGATTTCAATATTCGTTGCATCGTTGATAATAAAATTGGATTGGTATATCACAGGGCGAGGTGAGCGCAAAGACAGCATTGGACAATCGGCCGTTGGTTTTCCGGAACGATTTTACGATCGTAACAGCGAATCCGAAGAGGATGATAAATTGAGGTGAGCTTGTATGAAAAAAAGCCTTTGAACATAAAAAAAAAACATTTTTTCAACTTCTTTTATTATTTTGAAAACACAATTTTAGTCAGCAATCGACGAAGGACGAGAATGGAGTCGAAATGAAATTAGGACCTGGTCAAGTGGTACCGAGAGGATTTAAACTCATAAATGGTGAATATTTTCATTTTTATTGCAAATTAAGCAATGAAAATTTTGAGTCTCAGATTTTTTTGTGAATTTTATTATTTATTGAAAAAAGTTATCAATAAATAGAGAGACTTTCATTGAAAAGTACCAAATTACGAAGAACGAGATTATTTATTAGCTAATGTGATTTAAGGTGTGAATAACGGAGAAGTCAAGCTGGCCTTGTTTCTTAGCAAGGGTACCCTCGAGGTCGAGGTCATCTCAGCTCGAGATATATGTCCTGGCGAACGAGAAGAGCCAGGTAATGAGATGCAAATTACTTTTATTCACTGATGATTGAAAAACTTTTGTAAATGTTTGTTTTCTTTTCGTAACTCCTCGGGCCCTTGACGAATCCTTCACTACGCGAGAAAACATCAAGTACTTGTAAATAAGAGGATGCAACCTAGTAAATTTAGTTTCAATGAGAAAAAAGAAGTTTCCACGTAATTTCTTGAATTTAGGGCGAGCAACCACTTTAGGAGACTGAAAATTAGATGGTTTTTTGGATTTTTTTTATTGTGAAAAAAAAAACGGAAATTTCCACAACTCTGACAATAATTTATTCATATTTTCATACATCTCTGGTAATTTTTTCGAGTTATTTCATGCATTAATTAAGGTGTAATCCTGAAATTAAGGTGTAATTCTGAAGCATATGAAGTGCTTGCTCGCCTTAAATTCATCATTTTTATACTAACACTATATAAAAAAATGATATCCAAAGAATTACTGTAAAAATCAAAAGCCTGCGAATCAAGGTTTAACGGGAGAAACCAGTTTAGGAGGCCAAAATTTTGGTGTTTTTCGTGAATTTTTTTAACAGGGAAGAAATAATCAGAATTTGTTTAAACTTGGAAAATATTTTATTCATGCCTTGAAGTACACTTTGCAATTTTTTCAAGTCATTTCCGTCGGAAATAGTGGAGTTAGAAGCTGCTGTCCATGGACGATCGCCATCCGAGTTTTTTGCTGGTGGGCATTCCTGAAGTCACAATTTTTATCTGTAATCATTACAATTTTCTTTTTTCGTTAACAACATATTTCCTAAGAATATGAACCTAATTGTGATAAAAAAAGTGGAAAATTGCATATTTTTGAGGTGTTTGAAAACAATGTCATGTTTTTATACCATGTTTTTTCACCTATTTTGCTTTAAAAAAAATATTTTTAATAATAATATCATCCCAGAGTTAGGTTCATATAGATTGTAATTGAATAAAGAACATTCACACAAGTTTTCAGAACGATTGGTCAATAACTTTTTGAGCTAGAATGCCCACCAGTTGAAAAAAAGTCGTCCATGGACAGCAGTTTCTAACTCCACTATTTCCGGCGGAAATGACTTGACAAAATTACAAAGTGTACTTCAAAACATGAATAAAATATCCTCCAAGTTTAAACAAATTCCGATTATTCCTTCCCTGTTAAAAAAAATTCACGAAAAACATCAAAATTTCGGCCTTCTAAACTGGTTTCTCTCGTTAATCAATTTAAATAAATTATATTTTGCACAACCGTATATTCTTTTTAAATTAAATATAAATAAATATTGAATTTATTTACTTTACACTACTTTCAAATATTTGGCTTCACTTTTCATTTCTTTCCATTTTGATTTTCCCTAAATAATTAATGTTTATGAATTAATTTGTTATCAGATACCTACGTAAAGACTTATCTTCGTGACGGTGAGCGTTGGTTGCACAAACGAAAGACACGTGTCGTAAAACATTCACGAACACCCCAGTATCGCCAGACGCTGAAATACGGAAGTTGCGATGCACTTGGTCGTAATTTGTTGGTTATGCTTTGGGAGAAAAAACAAGGTTTCGAAAGTAATCAAGGTCTTGGTGGGGCAGAGGTTGATCTCGAATTATTGCCATTAACGAAATTAACAGTTGGCTGGTATCCGTTGTTCCCCATTCATACACTTGGTACTCAAAACGCTGATTCGCCATGATGGTTGAGGGAAAAATGGGCCCTCGAAGCCGGCGAACTCGATCTTCGTCTAAGCCTTTTGCTCAAGGACGAAGGCGAGTCCGTCGTCAAGATAATCTCTTGATATGACACTTTTAAGACCATGACAATGTTGACAATCCACCATTACTATTTTATTAATCAACAAACTTCAAATCTTAACAATTTTATTATTCCTATCGATGTATTTCCAATTTTTCAACATTCAATGTTGTTTATTTAAGAAATAAAATGAAAAGAAGGTACTAGCGAATAAAGAATGCATTGAGGACATATTCAGAGCTTCAAATTTTATTCAATTAAAATTTCTATCCTTAACAATATTCTAAAAGTCTTTCAAAATTTAGCCATCTTTTTCAGACATTACGAACATTATTTTCAATATTATTTATGCAAAAAAGTTTTCATCAAATTATTTATACAAAAATGTGTTCAATAGATAACGAGCCAATTTTTTATATAAAATGAATTTGGTGATTTTCAAAAATATTTATGAATTTTTGTAGAATATTGTCCATCTTAACCCTTCGGCTGCAAACCTATTTTCATCGGCGGCTTTTTAAATGTTTATTTCTCCGATTTAAATCATCCAATTTTAATTAATTAATTTATCACGGGTCATTTTCAAATCTCAAAATATTTCCAAATGATTGTTCATCACTAAAGAGCGAACCAAAAATTGTATTTTACACAAAATCCAGAAAAATGCACAATTGGCGGTGGTAATTCCCACCAGTGTGCAGCCGAAGGGTTAAACACCGTTTTTTTTTAATTTTCTAAAATTGTGAAAAATTCATTATACGTAAAACCACAACCATAATTTTTTTTTACAATTTTAACAAATTGCTAAGATATTGGAATATTAATAAAATAAAATATATTGGCTACGAAGGTGTATGCGAAGCATTCTTAATCGTGGAAATGAAAGCTCCGTATTGATAAATCTCTGATCGAAAGTACGTTGCATCGTTGGAGTAAAAAAAAAAAAAATCCAATAGGATCGCCGATGAAAAAATAGGTCATCGACGATCAAAATTAGTACGATCTCAAAACGCCTCTATCCGACAATCATAAACAATCAAACATCCCAGAATAATCACTAAACACAAACGTGCACCTAATAACTCCTGAATAATTGAATCGACTTTAAATAAATATCGAAAATGGATTTTCATTTATTTCCGGTTGTTTTTGATGGGCAGTTAATGGTCCGATGACAGTCACGTACGAGTAAATAAATATACGACGAACAAAACAGAATTTTCCTCCAAAAACTGACAATCAATAATAACAGCGTGACTCCAATCGTATACAAGTAGAAAATACTACGAGGATTATAAATAAATTTGATGATACGTTGGGGAGGCACTGGTAGGATTACAAATAGAAATTTAAATCAATAATAATAATGATAATGGATACTAATATTATTAATAATATATATTCTGACGAAATATGAGCTATTTCATAGAATAATTTACTAAACGATGCAACGATCCAAATTTTCCAAAATTATTTCGATCGATCGAACGGAGAGGAGGGAATGAAAAAAAAAATTGAACTAATCTGCTGATTTCGGGACGGTGAGAAGGAAAAATGAATCCATTAATTGATCAACCGCAAAAAAATATAAATATATGTGTGGAAATTTATTCATAAAGTATACCGATATAGTATTTCAGTAACAAAAGAATATTTTTAGCTGCAAGACAAAATGGAATCGCGTTCCTTCCAAATATACGGGAAAAAAATTAAAAAATAAAAGCAAAAGCGTATATGGACGATAAAAAAGACGATAATCGTACAACAGAGCAATGATGTATTTTTGTAGAAAATGTTAAAACGACCCCTGTAATTTTTCGTTCGACACGCCGTCCCGATAAAATAATCGTATCAAATTATGGAAAAAAAATAAAAATTATAAAAGTCAATACGAAAATATATCTGTTAAAAAGAAGAACGAATAAAAACTTAAGCAATACGACGCAACTTAATATCGGAATGATTCTATTAGCAATAAATGTGTACCTGGGCAGGCCTAAATTCACGAACGAAAAAGAAAAGTGAGAATTGAAAACACACTCGAATGACGGGAAAAAACAACAAAATGATCAATTTTCCGTAAGAAAAATACAAATCGTAACAAGAACGAAATACGAGAGATAAAATTATTTTTATTCTTGGATAATAAAATAAATGCTGATAAAATGGTAAAGTCAACTAAATACGTATGCGTATGGTCGAATAAATAAATTCGAAAAAAATCAAGAGATATATCAAGGGATCTATTTTTCCCAAAACTTGGCGGTAAAAAAGCAAAAATCTGCAAAAAAAAAATTGACAAACAGTTCCAAGGAGATGAGATTCGTCGATGATATAGAAAAAAGAATTGAAATAAGGAAAAAACACGAGAGTCGATCGATATCGCGATAAATGTAATGTCTGCAATGAAAATCTGGTTGATCCAGTTTTGGATTCGATCGATTCCCGAGTGAATCAATCGGAATGAGATTTTTATCAAGAAACTGGTGAATAAAAAAATCATTTTAGCCAGTTTCGAATCCTCGATCGAGGAACATGAAAAATTTCGAAATTTTTTTAGCAAAAACAAAATTAGAAAAAAATTAGCCAACAATCAATTTTTTAATTAATAACAAAAATGTTACGACCATGTTTTTTTTCAATTAACAAATTTACGGCTCGAATGTATACTTATGAAATATAAAATAATATTCGAAATTTTTCACGTTCTCGTAATTTCGTAAATAAATAATGATAATCGTGGTTGAGCAAAATCCCTGCTGATGATACTCGCTGGCCGAGTCTCTTGGGAAGGCAACGGGGATATTGCGGACCTAAGAAAGTAAAAGTAAATAAATGCTTGGTGGCCAATTCTCAAGTAGCGAAAGAAAAAAAAATCTCTAAAAACTAAGTATTATAAAAAAAAAGGAATAAAAACCAATGATCGATGTTCTAGAAAGTCGCACAATTTTTGCAGCTCTTATTAGACTGAAAATTACATTAATTGATTGAATTAACAAATATTCTTCCGATATGATAAATATATCGATTTTAATGTAGGTACTCGTAATTTAGTTCAAATATAAAAATTGAAAAAAAAATAAAAAAACGTAAAAAAATGACGAATAACGAGATCGTGAGAAAAAATGGTCTGTCTACAGTGAAGAAGTGTTAGCTACGAAAATTTCTTTGATACGTAGAAACATATTTGGAAAAACCTAATTTTTTGGTTCTTCTATCATCTATCGTTCTTACCAACCGTCTATAAATTTCAAGGAAATAAATAAAACGAAATCTTCGATTTCAACGATTTATAAAGTGCAAAGAAATCTTTTGAAGGAAAAATCGGTCTAACGAAATTCTCTGCGCTCACCTCGCCTAACGAATGAGAATATTAAAAAAAAAAAAAAACGAGGAATGACGGATGATTTGGGAGAGGAGGGACTCCAAACGTGATAAATCGTATAATACGTATATTTAAAGATAATTATTAACAAATACAGACGTTTAACGATGAAATACGATAATAATGATAAATGTGATTAATTTTAAAAATGCAAAAAATAGTGGGGATGAAACAAAAACAGATGAGAACTATAGAAAGATGAAAAGAAGGATCGAGCATTAAAAAGCACGGAAAGGAAAAAGTTTATGCTCAAACGTTTATTTCCTTTTCTGAATTTCGTGAAATTTCACAAAAAAAACTTCGAGAAGGAAAAATAATCAATAACGAATAACTTCAACGAAATTAAATTGAATTTTCACTTTTATTTCACTTGTTTGATAGACTCTTTTTCGCTTTTCTTTAATAAGCAAAATTATTAATAAATTTAAATATATACGTAAAAAAACGTAATTTATGTTAAAAGCCAGAATCGAGAATTCATGTAAATTAAGATAGTAGTCTCGCCAGAGTCACGTTCAAAAGTTAACTCTCCGGTCAGTGTTCGCAAACTTGGATATAACTTGCGGAATAATCTGATAATGGTAGTTGTTACATCTTACAAGAATCTAAAAACATTCAGAAAAAATGTTTAATATAAAGTTTAGAGTTTCCGAAATAATCACGTTTCCCTATTTAATACACATAACAATACTTTATATCGGTATATCTCCGAAATTAAGCCGTCAAAACTCTTGTAATTTTTTGAAAAACTTCGTCATATATACCTCTTTATATGACAATTAAAAAAAAAATCTGTAAAAAGGTTTCGGAGTTATTGCGTAAAATTTTGAAATTTCTGCCGCTTCTCATAAGAACACACGTGTGCAATCTTTGATTTCCAATATCTAGAATATGGAACGGTGAATCCTTTTGAAATTTTGCAAATAATTACATAATAGTGTCCTGAATGAGTCCTCGAAGTTTTAAAAAATTCTGTAGAAAAACGCTTTGGCGAGATTACTACCTTAAATGAATCGTTTAAATCATATTATGTTCACGAATATTCATAGCTGTGAGTGTGATCTTTAAAAAGTAATAACGGCCTAGAAAATTGTTTGGGAGAACAAGGTGGAGGAAGTAAAATAATAATAAAATAAATTAATAATAATAAAATAAATTAATAATAATAATAATAATAATAATAATAATAATAATAATAATAATAATAATAATAATAATAATAATAATAATAATAATAATAATAATAATAATAATAATAATAATCATAATCATAATCATAATCATAATCATAATCATAATCATAATAATCATAACGTGTTGAAATAATTTATCATCGGGACAATCCTCCGGATGAGGTTGCAATCAATTAATCGATCGTGCACAAAAAAAATTGTCCCTCATAGAAGAGCCAAGTTCCTCGATCTTTGAAACGTTCTACATATAAAAATACATCATAATATAAACTAAAGGAGAAGAAGTGAGTTTTTTCTACTCTATCATCGAACATAGCACGCGGCCTCTATTTTCATTCTATATAATAAATTTGATGATGCACAAGAAAAAAAACACTCGAATCAATGCAGAAACATCTAAAAAATTTATTCAAATAATTCGTTTAAGGACCCCGCTTGAGAACGCGAAAATTTTAGATAATGTTTGGGAATTATTTTCAAAGAAAATAAAAGAGCTATTTGTTTGGAAGTTTTGTAACATTTGGTGACCCATTTGAACTACGTGTCAAGATTTTTGCACAATAACGCCAGAGTTGGCAATCGGCGTGCAGGCTAGCAATGACTGTAATTCTCTGACACGCATTACATTTTTTTTTTTCATAAGTCAATGATACTCACTCGTCGATAAGCTTAAAAAAAGTAAATAAATGCATAATTGTGAACATAATACAGCTTTAACGAGTTCACGCGAATCTAATCATAATCGAAAATTTCAACTTTGAGGGTTGAAATTTGAAAATATTATAGAAAAATATACCGTACATCTATCACCGGAATTATTTTTGGATTCACAGACTAGTTGTCGAGAAAACAATTTATGAAAATCACATTTTTTGAATCCTTATACATAGGCTCTTATGTGATTTTCATAAATTGTTTTCTTGACAGCTAAACGGTGGATCCAGAAATAATTTCAGTAATAGATGTACGGTATATTTTTCTACAATATTTGCAAATTTCAACCCTCAAAGTTGAAATTTTCGATTATCATTAGATTCGCGTGAACTTCCTTAAAAAGAAATGTTAATTTTTTTTATATTATTTTCAAATTCTTCTTTTTCTTAACTCTAGAACTCATGACTGGCTCGATTTCGACTTCATGCGAATTTTGAACAGCTCTTTCTAGTTGATGAGTAATATTCTTTACTCAGGACTTATACACCATAATTTAGTTCAAACCTTTTACTACATAATTACGTCATTGGCGCCTTCAATTGTTTACCCACAGTAACCATGAAAAACCGGAAAGCTAACTTGGGGTCGATAACGATCCCGCTCGTGAGTTACCGTGTGTGCTTTATCAACGTAAGCAAACTCTGTATTTTTTGCTTGAATGGATACATTGATCTAATATTGCGTAATCTGAATGTAAATAGACGTATACATGATTTATTATTAATTTATGATTTTTTAAAAATATTTATAAATCATTTTACATTATTTTAAGAGGAGAAAATGGCTCGAAAACATAATTTTTCATTGTTATTCAATTTTTCACTTTTTCGACTATTTGACATTTTTTATAGCGAAAATTAAAAAAAAATTAATTAGAAACAATTTTTTTTACAAATTTTTTTATTGACTTTAGAATTTTTGAGGTTTCGAAACTCTTCTCTTTTGATAGCCCAAATAATAAACTTTTTTCAAGAGAAAAGGGGTGGATTTTTTTTCAAATAGTCAGGTATGTCTTCTCTCAAACTGGGTTTGATTTTTTCGAATCGGTTAATTAGAAAAAAAATACTCATATTTGTCTGAAAAATGTGCTTTTGATCGATTTTTTGCATTTTTTTTGTCATTGAATGATTTTTTTATGAACTAAACTTGCATGAAATTGAATTTTTCGCATATCATTCTCTTTCTGATGGAAAAACGAACAGATTCATCCACTGATAAGCACCTTTATCTCTGTAGGAACGATTGTATGATAAAAAAAAATGGTGGGGTTGTTAATGACCCCATATTACGTTGATCGTTGCTCATGCGTTAGAAGATTAAAAAAATGGGTCATGAGTTCTAGGGTTAAATGTGTGATTTAATTAAGCGAAAGAATATTGGTTTTATTAGCGTGCGTGAATTTCTAAAAGCTATATGAAATTTTCGGGTTTTAAAGCAGGATCCCCCCTTAAAAAATTACAAATACAATCTAGTGGCTTTTCATCCTTGTACATCGAGTTTGAAGGAGTTGGAAAAAGAAAAAAGTTCTTCCTTACACGCTATTCTTTGTAACTAATAGAACTAATATAGCGATCTAAACTTCCGTGAATCCTAAAATCCTTAAGGATTATATTATATAAAAGGCTTCGACAGATTCTAAAATTTTGAAAATTTATCTTTATCCCAGAATATGTGCGGATAATATAAATAAAAATAGAAACTATATCTGTAATGTACGAGGCATTTCACGTTAAAGCTTAATTCGAAAAGCCTGGCCCCATTTTTTACTGATACATATTTTCTATTTGCTTTGCTGTGAAAAATAAAAGTAAATACGTTTTGTGGCATTTTTTAAATTTTTACAGCCAGATAAATGTTCGAATTTTTTCTCCATCCCTCTGGATTTTTAAACTGCGATAACTCGAAAACTATGAGTATTACAATAAATGTCTAATAGCATTTTTCACTGATTTATTAAGCTAATCTTAAAAAAAAATTGTCCAAGTCTCAAAATAAATTTTTTATATTTTGTTTCACTTTTTTGGTGAAAAAAAAATAGAAAACAAGTTGCAAAACGAAAATTTTACGCGAAACGCTTCACATACACTATCGACGAAAAGTTTCCAGATGAATTTGTGAAAATGGCTCGGAGTCATTTTTGATGCCATTTCAACGACAGCGATCATAAATAAATTTAGTAAATGGCATTTGGAAGGGGAGGAATTCAGCTTCATTTTGTTTTTTTCAATATTTTCTATGACATCTTTTACATCCGGTAGGAAGCAAGACTTTTCAGCGCGACCGGTTCGGCGCGGCCGTTTCGGCACGAGACGTTTCGACGCGAGAACGTTTTGACGCGAAAACGTTTAGGCGCGAGACGTTTCGGTGTGAGACGTTTCGGCGCGAGGACGTTCCGGCGCGAGAGCGTTTCGACGCAAAACGTTTCGGCGCGAGAATGTTTTGGTACGAGACGTTTCTACGCGGGAACGATTCGGCGCGAGAACAATTCGGCGCGAGAACAATTCGGCGCGAGGACGTTTCGGCGCGAGGACGTTTCGGCACGAGCACGTTTCGGTGCAAGGGCAATATATATGACACAAACCCACCCTACTATTTTCACGCGTCCCACGATTCCACGCATACACACCGAGATGATACAAACCCACCCTACTATTTCCACGCATCTCACGATTCCACGCACACACACCGAGTTGATACGAACCCACCCTACTATTTCCACGCGTCCCACGATTCCACGCACCACACCGAGATGATACAAACCCACCCCACTATTCCATATATACCACGATTCCACGCGCCCAACGATTCTACGCACACATCCCGAGATAATACAAAGCCACCCTACTATTTCCACACGTCCCACGATTCCACGCACATACACCGGGATGAAACGTTCTCGCGCCGAAACGTCCCCGCGTCAAAACGTCCTCGCGCCGCAACGTCCCTGCGTCAAAACGTCCTCGCGCCGAAACGTCCTCGCGTCAAAACGTCCTTGCGCCAAAACGTCCAAGCGCCGAAACGGCTCGCGCCGAAACGTTCTCACGCCGAAATGTCTAATGCTGAAACTTTCTTGCGTCAGAACGTCCTGACGCCAAAACATCCTCACGCCAAAACGTCCGAGTGCTGAAATGGCTCACGTCGAAACGTCTAATGCCGAAACATTCTCGCGTCAGAACGTCCTGGCGCCAAAACGTTCTCGCGCCGAACCGGTCGCGCCGAACTGGCCGTGCCGAAACGTGCCTCACCCCATCCGGTATGTTATTACGTCCGCAACATGAACGTTTTTGACCTTATTTTTGCAGTTGGACTGCGTTTTCAGAAGAAATTTTTTCAATGAGTTTCTCCACCCGGACTTTCAAAGAGGGCAGCGTAAGCTTCAATTTTGTTTTTAAAGAGTTTGGTGCGATTTTTCTTCGCATAGTTATTTCATTTTTGGTAAAAAAGGACAGAAATTAGAAAATGCCGCGTAACACGAGAACTATTAGGTTTAAAAGAAAATCTTAAGAGAGTAAAAAATTGCGTCTATTTTCTTTGAGTCCGCTTGAATTTTGTCAGAATTTTTTTTTTCGATATTTGTTTTTTCAACTATTTTCGGTCAAAACAAATTGATTGCTATAACTTGAGAAATATCAACTTTGCGACAAAATACCAAGAAAGAAAAAAGTTGTATTTTTCAACTACGAACACAGTGGAGTTTTTTCAATTTTTTTTTTTCGAAATTTTTGTTACCCGTTTGATTTTGATAATCAGAAAAAAATTTTGAAAAAAAATTCTAATGCGTTCAGTTTTGACCAAAAATGGTAGAAAAAAAAATTTCAAAAAAAATTTTGGAAAAATTCTAGCCAACTCAACGGAAACGTACGAATCTTTTTACTCTCTTGAGATTGTCTTTCAAAACTCATAGCTCTCGTGCTATACGGCATTTTCTAAATTCTATCTTTTTTCGCTAAAAACAGAATAACTAAGCGAAAAAAGCGCACATATTGTTAAAAAACTAACCTAAAGATTAAGCTGCCATCTTTCAAATTTTCGTTGAAGAAACTCTTAAAAAAAATCCTTCTGAAAAGACGGTCGGAACTATAGAGGTAAAAAAAAAGCGAAAAACGTTTATGCTGAAAATAACGTTCCGAGTGTAAAAAATGTAGAAAATTTTCACAAAAAAGCCAAATGAAGCTGAATCCCTCCCCTTCCAAATGCTGTTCACTAAATTCGTTTATGTACACTGCCGGCGAAATGGCATCAAAAATGTATCCACAACATTTTGACAATTTTGTCTGGAATTTTTTTTCATCGGTAGTGTATATATGTATGTGTGTGTATATACACACACACACACACACACACACACACACACACACACACACACAATAATAGCACCATTAAAATGTATCTCGTTTCATGCCCGAAAAAAAAATATACTTCCATATACAAAACTTCGAATCCGCGAGTCTCTTGGAGAATCATAAATAATTCAGGAGTAAATAGATATGCACATATATACGTATCTACAAATATACTCCGATCGGTGATAATCTCTCTTTTACATAGTTGATCGAAACGAAAAGCTTTAACGTAAATTCGATGTTATCTCTCGTTGCTGCAGAAGCAAAAATGAAACACGTTTTACAAGTCGACAATTAAATTAAATTTTTTTTTATCAACGTCACATCAATATTGTTGTTTCAGCCAATCATTTTCAAATTCTTTGCCTAAAAATTGAGCAAAAAAATATATATAAAAATAATAATACATTGTACAGTCTTCGAATGTTCTCGAATAATTAAAAAATTGCACAAATGCATTAACCATTTTTTGAAATATAAAAATTTATTAAAAAAAAACATAAATTAGCGGATGGTTTATTTAAGATTTAAACATTATCGTTCTCTAACAAGACGGTTGTGAAAGTAAACGTTTTCAATTATAAAAGCGAAACGTTGGGGAGAATTAAAAGTGAAAATGAGCGACATAAGATGTGAAGAAAAAGAGACACAAAACTGTACTTTGTCAAAAAATGAAATACGTATAAATATAAATAAATATTTATATATATTTCATCAATCTCAAACTCTTTGCCTAAGTAGTAAAAAACTATAAATATTTTCTACAAACGAGTAAAGAAAATATACACATATATGGCCTAGAGACTATATCGACTCCAAAAATAAAAAAATAAAAATAAAAACTTTTTTGACCTACTGTATCTACTTTGACAATCGAAACTATTAGAGCGCAACTTGCACTAATAATTATTAGTTAATATCTTGCTATACATACGCTATATACATAAACTATATAATTATATTATCACATATACATTCATATAAATTGTAAAGCGTATATTAAATGTATATGCATATTTCATAGAGACTATAAAAAAATATCATACATAATCGGTAAATTATTAAGTCTACTCTAAGAGCCTGTCTCGTAATATCGTAACTTGTATTTTTTCGTACATTAAATGTTTCCATAATTCAATTGTATAAATACAATTTAATTACAATTCAATTGTATAAATACAATTTAATTACGGAAATCGTGTGTTTTACTGTTTCTGGACGATAATGTAAATTTTGATCAATTTTTAATATTTTTTTCATGGAGTCAGTGAATATTGCTTTTTCGTTTGTGATCAAACTCTTGCTGGTTAGAAAAAAATATCTTTCCAATAACGTTTATGATTTGAGGTTTTTTATATGTGAAACTTTGAGTTGCATGATGAAAAAATAAATATCAAAAACGTCCATTAAACTGAACTCTTGATTTTATCATGTTTAACGAATTCAAGAATAAAGTGTTGGATTTAAAAATTGTAAGAGAAAAACAAATGAATCAATATGATTAAAATTTTCATTTTATTTCAACGATTAAAATTCTTCAATAATTTTGATTCTCAAACGAAAAGGATTGCACGAGTAAAAAAAAAAGAATATATTAAGGATTAAAATGAGAAAAAAAGTAATCGAGATAAGAAATAACGTAAAATTAATTCGTATAAAAATCGAATCCAAGCAACGGCCTCTTCCCTGCATATCTGTGTTGTACTTGTTATTAGGTGTCTGACAATCTACATCGATAAGTGCTCCGAAAAGTCCCGATCGATCGAATTCAAGAATCGGTGAACTGCGAAAAAAAATCGTAAATATATAAAATCGAAGAAAAAAAAACCAAATACAAATTTTCCTCTGTGTGACAACGATGAAAGAAAAAATAAATTCATTAATGAATGAATCAACGTTGCTCGACTTCGAAAGTGGACATTTTTGCCAACTCGATAAAAAAAAAAAATCATTTGGAAGCACGTGTCGTCTTCGTTGAGAGGCAAAAAAAGTCGCTCCTAGAATATTAAATATAGAAAATAAACCAAACCTACGAAATTGAAAAAATTGTTGAGAACCTGGCAAGACAATTTTAGAGACAGTAACGAAATTTGGGCAACCGTTTAAACGCGAAAATAGAAAAAATAATGCGAGATGAAAAGAACGGAAACGAAAATTCAGCGGAAAATTGGAAAAAAAGTAAAATCATGAGGAATGCAAAAAAAACAATAATTATCCGGGACCCAAACGACGTACTGACGAGGCAGAACGTTAAATAAGACTATAGTAATATCCGTTATAGTATACGTAGATTTAATTAATAATTATAATTACTTTGACCTTCAACTCAATTATCGATTGATAATACAAAAAAAATCGAAAATAATCCTTGCGTAAAAAACCGTACTCAAAAATCTTGTATCTCGATCGAAAAAAAAAGTTTTGCGATTTATCCTGGAAGCAATCCAATTTCATTATTATTATTATTATTATTATTATATTTATTATTGTTATCATTTTTATTGTTGAGTTATAAAAAAATCTGTCGATAATATTTTGACGAGAAACTTTGCCGCATTGAGAGAGGCAGGGGGGAAAGGAGCTCTTAATACACTTAGCTAAGTCGAAATTAGTCTATAAAAATCAAGTGTCAACGACACGACGATATTCATGAAAAAAAAACCATGAATAAAATAATGAAAACAAATTAATGTGATGTCCTTATATGTTGAATGTTGGTTGTGTCGCACGTGTGAAAAAATATATATATTATTCGCGTGCTTAAGACTACTTCAAATCCAGATACTTTGAAAGAAAATAAAAGATGTGTATAAAACGAGAACGAAAGAATAATGGAAGGAAAAAAATTGTTGCTCTAAAAATTATATTTCAATCTTATTCAAATCCTGGATAAAATAATTGAATTTCATTCACAATTATGGGGGTCAGCTATCCTTGAAAGACTCAAAGACATGCTTTTTTCAAAGATGATTATTTTTAGTTTTAATCGGTTTTTTATTAGCTTCAATTAAGAAAAAAAAATGTGGATAATTCCACTAGTAACAAAGTTATTGCATGAAATATGGTACTATGGTTTTGGGAACGGTGAACATGAAATGTTGAAAACTGCTCGACCAATTTGGATGGAAATTTGAGGAGAGATGCAGTAAATAAACTATTATATTAAACATGGCCAAACCGATTTTTAATATCTATGTTAAAATATAAATCTATTAATATCTATATTAAAATATAGATCTATTAATATCTATATTAAAAGTTATCAACTATTTCATATACAAAATGCGATTTCACTCTTTTTTGCATACTATATAGTTATCAAATTTGTTTGCAAATCAATATAAAAAATCTCCTGACAATGTCATACATAATAGTTTACTGCATCCCTCCTCAAATTATGATCCAAATCAGTCAAATGGTTTTTTTTTAATTTTATGTACATGGTTTCAAAAACCGTAGCCCCACATTTCATGCAATAACTTCGTTATTATTGGATTTATCTGCAGTACTTTTTTCGAGCAAACACTGATGATAAACTGATTGCAACTAAACAATATACTCATCTTTTATTTAGATGTTTAAGGGTAGCGTAGCACCTTAATGATCTGGCGAAAAGAAAAATCTTATCACGAGTATTGCGGGAGTGCAAAAAATATTTAATATCTCACGATTTTCGTTCACACACTTTTTTCTTTCCATTATCCATAAGAGAAATAAAGAGAGTATAAAAAATGCATGTTATGAATGGAAGTGACTCGAGAGAAACGAAAGAAAAAAATTTATATGTACCAAAAACAGTAACGAGAGTGGCTGGTGTTGAAGATGAAACTGGATATGTATGTACACCACGATAATTGTAATTAAAAAAAAAAGACAGGAGATAGAGCAAAAGGAAAAATTGTAAAGTTGAAACAAACGAGGCTGCGGTCTGGGAGTGACTGCTGTAAGAATATAATTATTATCATATAAATGAGTCGAATGAAGAAAACATAAGAAGGATAACGGACGAGAATTTACGTAATCGATATAACGTTATCCCTCGAGCGGGACGTTGAAAGTTTAAATTCGTATATACCAGAGGACTTGAGAATGACTGATTTTTGTAGTAAACGCGTATATAATTGTGTATTATCCATTACATTAAAAAATGAGATATTCGACGAGAAAAAAGCGAAAGATATAAAAAAGTAAAGAAAATAAGCATCAATCGCGAAATAAAAACACACGAACCTCGACAAATGATTTATTTCCATGGTAAAATTATAATCGAAAGATATGTGCAACAAATATTTATGTGAAACTGATTGAAGATGTGTAAAAAAACAAAATCCGATGTATGACATAAATACAATTTTTTGCGACGAGAGTCTATAACACGGCTCCGATTTGTCCTCCTAATCTTCAAATCCGATTCACTGTTGTTAAACTAATAGTTTTTTGCGACGTTTTTCTTTGCATGCTCGTTGATCTGGGTTAACGATGGGTTTGCAAATTAAGGGGTCTACCCTAATTAGACGGGCAAAAAAAATACTATTTTCACGAATTTTTTTGACCGGTATAAATTATAAATATGGATATAAAAAGTGTTAGGCCTAAAAAATATACTCTTAAAATACACAAAAAAAAATTTTTCATATTTATTTCACTCAGTTTTTGTACACAAAACGAGGGAGAAGACAGGTCCAAAAAAAAGATGGGTGTGCGCCGTTGATGAAATCTCTGGAATGGATGATCTGGGAAAAAAAAATGGTTTTAGATTCATTAGGTAAATGACTATAGCGCATATCATACGATTTTTGATTTTTTCAAAAATGACAAAACGGCGGCCATTTTTTCAAAAACTATGAAAAATCACGTTTTTTTATCGTTTTTTGAAAAAAAAATAGTTACACTCAAAATTTCAAAATTCGTATGATATGCGCTATAGCTATAGTCATAAAGAACATGTGGTAAAATTTTGGTGAGGGTCAGTTGAATAGTTTCGGAGATTTTATCAACAAGCCGTCCAAAAACGTCATTTTGATAAAAGCGCGTTTAAAGTTTTCTTTAACGAAAAATCGTGAAAAAATCTTACTTACGTCTAATCAGCGATGCCTGCACCATACATTATGCCTTCAGTTTCTTCATAGTGCCCATTCTCATCCAAAATAGCCTGCCTTCGTTTCGTTCTGGCTTCCTTAGAGGCATCGCTGCTGCGGCGGTTCGCAACTTATATACGTGTTCTATCACGGTCAACGACGAACTGCACGGCGGTCGGGCCGATTTTGACGCCCATTACTTCCAAGATTTTTAATACTGGCTGTAATCCCTCGTTAAAAATACAAGAAGCTGTTCGACACGCTATTTCAACAATTTTTTTTCCGCTAAATATGTGTTTGGGAGCCATTGACCAGACGCAGTTGTTGAAAGATTCGTTATTATTCTGCGTGTTTCAGCCGAGGCATCTTTCAAGTAGTTCTTGTGTTGTCAAATCATCGTAGATCGGTTTTAAAACTTCTTGAACATCTTTAGCGAGAGCAGGAGGATGTTTGAACTTATGAACAGAATTATTTTTTACAGCTTTCTTGTATTTACACCAGGATTCAGAACAGTACGAATGCTGTGGATTGCTGTCAGTTGAAATCTTATGATAAAATCCTGCCCAGATCTCCTTGCGCATTTCTTCCACGGGATCGGAATGTCTTTGAATTGCTAAACCATAGTTTTTTGACAGTTCTTTCATTAATTTGATCGTTAAATTCTGAGTTTTTACAACCGAAACTTTTTTAACGACGGTTTTTTTCTTTTTCGCGACAACTGTTCGTGCTGCACTTTTTTTCGCTGGGGTTTTTTTCTCGTCCTTCTTTGCAGCTTTTCATGCCTGTGTAAGAATTTTTTTAGCTTCACTAGCACGCTTGAAAATTCTTTTTGCAACGTGTAAGACGCACTCTAACTTTTTTACGATAAAATCTTCGCCATATGGTTGTGTATTGAGCAGGATTTTGAAAGTTTTCGTGTCCAAAGTACCCTCAAAAGTACACGTAGACTGCTAGGATCATCATAAAATTTTAGTATGATACTTTTAAATATGTATACTTTCGAAAAATGCAATAAAAAAAAAATCGATTTTTTGAAAATTCTAATTAGGGTAGACCCCTTAAAGAGTATCGGGTTCGAAGAGAAAATAAATCTCTTTAGTTTCAGGTTGCATGAAAACGAAATCAACTATTTCAATATTATTTTATTTTATTTTATTATTGTTCGAACAGAAGCGCCATGCACTGGGCGCTCGGCTCGGAGCGCTGCGACGGCGGTCAGCGACAGCTACAACGCGCATGCGTCACGAGGATTTTTTTCTAGAAGCTTCGGTCCCGTCTGTAACGTCTTGTTACCTTTATATTACGTCGGATCTTTCGTCTATTATCTTTCTTTTATAAATAAAAGTAAAACTCGTTTTGTTACATCATACGCAGGTGTGTTTTTTACTTGGTTCCCTTCCTGCGATTCGAACAGGTTATGGGCCCAGTACATCGGAATTAAGTACATTGTGTAAAACGAATTAAGAAAATCACGACACGTGCCAAAGAAACCTTCGGTGAGAAGAATCGGTGATACAAACGTACGTACCGTGTGAAACTCAACAAACTGAAAGACAATGGCCTTCGCTCAGTCAATGCGAATTGAACCCCTCAATAAGGAAAATTTCGATACATGGCGTATCCAAATGCAGGCATTACTCACGCGAAATGATTTGTGGGGTTATGTGTGCGGTACGAAGGTAGAACCGAGAGGCGACAACGCACAGACGGCCGCAGATTTAGAACTGTGGAAAGCAAATGACGAAAAGGCAAAAGCAGATACCATCCTGTCGATCAAACCTTCAGAACTAAAACAAACGAAGGACTGCAGAACATCGAAACTCCTGTGGGAAAAACTGCAACAGACTTATCAATCCTCCGGGCCTGCAAGAAAAGTAACGCTCATCAAAAAGCTTACGCTACATCGAATGGAGGAAGGTACCGATATTCACGACCACATCTCAACGTTTTTCGATACTGTCGACAAGCTTAGCGAGATGGAAATCGATATTAATCCAGACCTGTTGAGTGTGATGCTGTTGTACAGTCTACCACGGAGCTACGATAATTTTCAGTGTGCAATAGAGTCGCGGGACACCCCGCCGACTCCCGAGGCACTGAAATTGAAAATACTCGAGGAGAATGATTCCCGAAAGAACGAGAAGCGAGAAAATTCCTCGAATGCACTGTTTGCGAAGGGACAGCCGAACAAAAAGAAAGGCGAGCCAAACAATCAAGGAAAAAAGAAGCAAAACACTGACAAGAAAAGAAAGTTCAAATACAGATGCCATCGCTGCAAAAAAATTGGGCACAAGGCATCCGATTGCACAGCGGATATCAAACCAAAAACTGATGCAAACACCGTGGATTCACTATCGCTCTGTGTAACGACGAGCGACTTCTCGAACGAAGAGGTAAATTTATTTGATTCTAGGTGCGAGGTAACGCCAGGAATTGAGTTGGTGATACCCCAGGTGCTGAACGTCAGAAAAGGCGTCGACTCCGAGACGTGGTGCATAGACAGCGGGTGCACGACACACATGTGTCACAACAAGAACCTATTTGAAAAAAAAATTTGTGAAGGAATCGAACAAGGTAAGTCTTGCTAGCCACGCATCGTCAGAAGCTACCGGCGTCGGGTCAGTATCTTTTACTACAAAGTCTGACGGTCGAGACAAAAAAGTCGTGATAAATAATGCACTTCATGTACCTGATCTACGACTTAACCTCATGTCAGTCGGCAAGGTTTGTGACAAGGGGATGAAGGTCCTGTTCGAAAAGAACAACGCTCGAATTCTTGATGACGAATGGAATACACTGCTAAGGGCAGAACGAACGGAAAACGGTCTTTACTGTACGGAATCTGTACCAAAAAAAAATTTAGTAGCTATTGGATCGAAGGACGAAAATACTGTCCCGTGTTCGTCGGTGGAAGCGTGTCACAGATTGATGGGTCACCTAAATCATAAAGATCTTGTAAAAGCGATGAGGGATGGCACAATCGAAGGACTCGACCTTACAAAACACGTGAAGAACGGAGTTTGAGAAATTTGCGCAAAGGCTAAAATGACGAGGGAAGCATTGAAAAGAAACAAAGCGGACCGAAAGACGGACGTACTGGAGATCATACATTCTGATATCTGCGGACCGATGCGTACCGAATCCCTTGCAAAGTCAAAATACTTTATTACCTTTATCGATGACGCGACTAGATGATGTGAAGTTCGATTTTTACGTCAAAAGAGCGAAGCGCTAAACGCGTTCAAGGAATTTAAAGCGATGTCAGAGAATCTCACCGGAAAACGGATAAAGTATCTTCAATCTGACAACGGACGAGAATACCTCAGTAACGAGTTCGAAAACTTTTTGAGGATTAATGGTATTCAATGACGATTAAGTATACCTCACACGCCACAACAAAACGGCGTAGCCGAACGCAAGAACCGTACCCTGCTGGAAATGGCAAGATGCCTGATGATTGAATCATCACTGCCTGTGTTACTCTGGACCGAAGCCGTAAATACAGCAAATTACTTACGAAATAGGTGCCCTAGCAGCTCACTGGACGGAAGAACGCCTCACAAGAGGTGGAAAGATAAGGTACCGAACCTGAGTCACTTGAGAATCTTCGGTAGCAAAGTCGCCGCTCTCAAACTCGACCCACAGAAGGACAAATTTGAAGAACGATCGCAGGAAGCGATTCTCGTTGGATACTCGGAGGTCAGCAAGGGCTACCGGTTTTGGGTGCCCGAGAAAAGACGAATCGAAATATCACGAAACGTGAAGGTGATCGATGCAAATCCCACGACGACATCGTCAAAAGAACTGTCAGTCGAGGAGCCGATACTCGAGGAAGAAGAGACCGACGAAGTGATATTTCCTGTACAACTCCCACCAGTCGAGAACGCGAGTCACGACGATACTCTCGAATCCGAAGAATCAGAATTTGAATCCGAATCCGTCGATACCCCCGCGCTGAATCGAGGACGAGGCCGACCCCGATTACTACGAACAGGGTTGAGGGGGAGACCTCGGAAACTTTTCCATGGAAATGATCCAATGTCACAACTGGAGGCGGATTATGTGCAATGATCGAATTCGATTGTCGACTTCATCGCGGTTTCTGCTCTGCTATTTTTTAAGGTCTGTGCTTTATGCATCATAGGGTTATTTTTTGGTGAGTCCATTTGCTACTGTCACGGGTGCTGCGATTGGCTGCGATCAATCAGTTCCCCTAGACCATGGATTGGTCACACAAGAAGAATGGTATTAGGATGGCATATTCTCGCTTTCACGTTGTCGAATTCGAATTCGATCGGTGCACATAATCCGCCTCCTGTCTTATATTGCAGGGGTTAGTGAGATACCTGTTCTGGAAGCTGTTCAAGGGCCGGACGCAGAGGACTGGAATCGCGCAATCGCTTCCGAGCTGAAATCGATAATAAAAAACGACACTTGGGAGTTGGTACCTCGCCCGGAATCGGGGAAAATCATCGGTAGTCGGGTGGTGCTACGACACAAATTCGCTGAAGACGGAAGTATCGAGAGATATAAAGCCAGAATTGTCGCAAGGGGTTTCGCTCAGATACCCGGAGTGGACTACGACGATTCCTTCGCGCCTGTGGCAAGGATGGAATCTATACGTCTAATTACGTCGTTGGCCGCTCAGCACGGAATGAAAGTTCATCACCTTGACGTCGCTACGGCATTCTTAAATGGGATCCTGAAAGAAACCACATTCATGGAAGTTCCAAATCACATACTGGACGGACTGCGCACACTGGTAAAGGCTGAGCCATCGAAGAGCCGTATTAAACTGAAGGCCTCTCAGATGATACGCGAGCTCGAGACCGGCGACAGGGTATGTCTGCTGAAAAAGGCCCTATATGGACTTCGTCAAGCCGGGCGGTGTTGGTACGAGGAACTGGATAAAAAATTGAACGAATTCGGTGTCACAAGGTCATCAGCAGGTCCCTGCGTGTTTTTTAGACACTGCGAAAAGGGACTTTTGCTTATCGCCATTTACGTAGATGATATATTGGCAGCGTGTGCACAAGAGTCTATGGCGAACGAGCTATGCGATTATCCAGCGACGAGCTTCGAAATCAAAAACCTTGGAGTTGCCAAATTCTGTCTCGGAATGGTGTTCGATCAGACTGAAGATAAAATTTCACTAAATCAAACGGGATACATAAAGAATATTTTAAAACGCTTTGGAATGGCCGAGTGTAAGCCCACGTCTACTCCTCTCGAGTCTAAATCGAAGCTGGAAAGTGCGGTCGAAGAGGAAGTTACCGCAAGCGGGCATCCCAACCAACAGCTGATCGGTTCTCTGATGTATTTAGCAATCTGTACGCGACCAGACATAGCACAAGCTGTGAATTTTTTGAGTCAATTCAACAAGTGTCATGGAGAGAGACACTGGACAGCAGCGAAGAGGGTGTTACGGTACCTTCGAGGTACTACCGATCAAGGCTTGACGTACGCGAAAACAGACGGCAAAGTGAAGGGATTCGTGGACTCCGATTGAGCAAACTCTCTAAGCGATGGTCTTTCCTGTAGGGGTTACATATTTGTTCTAAGCGGCTGTCCAATATCTTGGGCGTCACGCAAGCAGAAAACTCCTGCACTGTCATCGACAGAGGCAGAATATATGGCCCTTTCGGAAGCTACAAAGGAGGCACATTTTATTCAACGATTTCTAACGGAAATCGGGATCAACGTCGGTGCGAAAATAAAGCTTTACTGCGATAATAACGGTGCTAGAAAGCTAGCCGAGAACCCCGTTTTCCATGCACGAACCAAACATGTCGCCGTAAGGCATCACTTCGTGCGAGAGGCACTCAGTAAAGGGGTGATCGACATTGAGTATGTATCAACAACGGAAATGGCGGCGGATTTTCTCACAAAGGGCGTACCCGGTCCAAAGTATCGACACTGTCTTAAAATGCTGGGCATAATCAACTAGCATACATATATAAAAAAAAAGGAAATGATCGCCGTCACATCGAGGGGGAGTGTTCGAACAGAAGCGCCATGCACTGGGCGCTCGGCTCGGAGCGCTGCAACGGCGGTCGGCGACAGCTACAACGCGCATGCGTCACGAGGATTTTTTTTCTAGAAGCTTCGCTCCCGCCCGTAACGTCTTGTTACCTTTATATTACGTCGGATCTTTCGTCTATTATCTTTCTTTTATAAATAAAAGTAAAACTCGTTTTGTTACATCATACGCAGGTGTGTTTTTTACTTGGTTCCCTTCCTGCGATTCGAACAATTATTATTATTAGAAATAGAGATAGATAAATTCGTGACCAACAAATTCACATTTATATACAAGCCCAGTTCTTATGGACGGCTTCTTCTTCTTCTTCTTCACTTTTTGGCATTGGAGGTGAGGTCTCCGTCGCCTGGCCTCATGTATTATGGGGCCGTATTCACAGTCGAGTCTTAAATGTAAGGCGATCTTAAGGATGTATGCCCAGTCAAATCCGCAGTACATCTATTTGTTTTTTCAAACAGATCATTATATAAGATATCAATAATAAATATGTTTTTTATTAATTAATACTAATTATACATAACAAATCAACCCGATGAAAATTACAGTTATTAACTTTAAGAAAATGTCACGACCGGAGGGGCGTGAAGGAAAGGTTTGGGTATTTGAGCGTCGAGCGGCAAACGCTATGTCCCATAGACTTTTCCATGCAGTATTATACGCAGAGCGTTTATATAGATATACTCCTAGGAGTATGGTGGGCGCACACTGATAGACCTCGAGAAGTCTTGCTTTGTCTGGTTGCGACTGAGGAAAGGGTGTTAAAGGTTGTGAATAAAGAGATCTAGGATTCTCTATACACTCTTTAATGAAAATAAAATGTTAGTAAAAATACAATAAGAATAGGTAGAGAGATCTAGGATTCTCTATATATTCGTAGTGTAAGATATAATGTTAGTAAAATACAATTGGTGAATACAAACTTGGTATAATAAAATATTAAGTACTTTACCGGAGAGGTGTCTTTGGAAATCTTTGATTGGTCGTAGCTTACTTGTTCTTTGTTGAGTTACGCGAAATGATTGAAAATATTCTAAGTCCAAATTTGAATTAAATGAAATAAATCGGAAAATATTCTAAGTCCGAATCTTGAATTCTATACTTTAAAACTTTGACTTCTGGACACGACTCGCTCTCTTCTACAGAAGACCCGGAGTTCGACCAGAGATAAAATATATAAGACGGCTAACCGAATGACAACCGAACTACTGCTAACAGTATAAACGCGACCTAGGTACGGAACGGAATGCGATGCCCCGTGGAAAACCTCGCCTTTTTATAGGGCCAGATTTAGGGCAAATGGTAGGGATTTGTGTTTTTGAGCCTTTGTTTCTTAGAAGCTAGCGTAGGGGAAACCGATGTGGTCGTCATCTATTGTTGGTATGTATGCTGTTGCTAGGGCCCAGATCTATTGCCGAGGCGCTTGGATCGGAAGACACACTCGCTTGCATATTTTAGTTGTGTTTGCGAGAACTCGAGTATTCGGGGTATCTGTGTGTACGGCGCGTGTCGGGATGAATGACTTAAATGCAAGGTTTACTTTGACTCATCGGGTCATCGTTTTATGAATGAAAATACTAAACAGATCGAGTCAAACGGAAGTGTTCTTACGCCTTTTTCATCTTTGGAATTAACGTAGGCGGAGTAGATGTAGTTAGCTTCTATGTGTTAGTGTGAGGGCTGTTGCTACGGTCTAGGTTTTATGATCGATGCGCCTAGGCCCGAAGGGAACAATCGAATGTTCGAGGCATTTGTGTGTACGGCGCGTGTCAGGATGAATGACCTAGATGTAAGAAGTTATTTGATTTTATGAAAATTCTAAAGCGGTCGAGTTTCCTGGTTGAAAGAGTATTTAAAAGAAATAAAATTTACGTCGGTTGTGACACCTCCCCACTTAGATTAGGCACCGTCCTCGGTGGCTACCAATTTATGCATATTGAATATTTTTAAAATAGAAGATATGCTTAAATGGTGTTAATTAAAGTAGTTAAATTTTGTTTCTCGTTGCCTGGTATGGATGTCGTATCTTAGGTAGGGATATGGAATAGGTATGAAATATTTAGGGGTAGTTCAGGTGTATAAGGAAACAAAAAAAAACAAAAAAAATTTTTTTTTTTTTTTGGTGACCGTATAATAAAATTTGTATACCTCTTTTACTGGCTTTAGACGGCAAAATAGCGATGGTAATGGTCTTCTCCTGGCATAATTAAATGCAGGAGACCATACAGATCCAACAATAATCTTGTTGATCGTTTGTTTTGACGACGCTGGTTGATTTTGATTGGCGTCTTGATTTTCGTAGATGCAATGTTAATTTGCATTTGAGATGCCTGTGCCATTACTAAATTTGAGGTGTGTTCACGAAGTGTAATACGGTGAAGGTGTTTGGTAGCAGGTATAACAGGTAAGTATAGATACTTTATCCTTCCATTCACGAGTTAAAGGAGAATCGAATAATTCGATATGCATAAATTTTTACTTACGTCTAATGTTAGTATTTGGTAAAAATTTTGCATAATAGAAAAAAAAACCATACGGTAGTGATAATAATTGATTAGGGTGTATATAGTAGTAATTGGTTACGAGTGTACATACGAAATTATGTTTCAAACCGTGGTTTGCGTCGCGGCTTCGTGAATAAAAACGGGTTAAATTGGCGAGGGGGGGGGGGGGGGTATCGTAGGTGCTTTCTGCTCTTCTTTTAGCGGGTTGTGGTGGTTCTTGTTCTAGCAGGTCATCGTCGCAGTCTTCAGGTGGAGGAGCAGGTTTCCGGCACATGGTACAAATCTTGTAGACACAGAGAAAGAAGGATCCGCGTAGAATGTAGGTCAGAAAACCCATAGCCAGGAGGATTTCTCCGTATATGGTAATCATCGTGTATTGGGTCTGTTCTTGTTGCTCTCGTTTATGGGAAGCGGTTTCTAAGAGTTCTTGTTCTATCTCCCTTAGAGTAGTGTCGAAAATCGGGACTCCGGCTGAGTTTCGAGTTATGACCGAGGGTGTATAGCTCGAAGTGTCGGCATCTTGCAACGGCTTGTAGTCCGAGACATTGGGAACAAGCTGGTTTATGCTGAGATTTGATGCTGGGATGTATGTTTCCCGGATGGTTCCCTCGAGCGTTTGGCTTCCCGAAATCGTTACGTAATGTGTTTTAGCGATGCATCCTGGCTTCAGTTTCAGGATCCCGGTTTCTTTTATCTCGAGAACAATAGCTGCCTCATGATCGCATAATATTTGTATTCTTTCAGGTTGAGGTAGTGAGAATAACCATCCAGACATGGTGTCTAGTTGTTTCCAGTATGGTGTTTGTTTCTTCACGACCCTTATCTCGCAATCTTCATATGATTGGTGTCCCCCGTCCGTTAATAATAGTAATTCGCAGTTTTGGTGGGCTGATACTTCGTATATTGGATAAGTAGGGGCACAGATTTGGTAATTGCGTAAGTGTTGGCATCTGGGAGGGTCATTTTCTGGTATGAGAGCATACTTGTCCGCTTCTCGCGAAATAATTATGTGTGATGCTCTAGGTTGAACGTACGCTGCTCCTTGGCTATTGTTTCCAATTTGTTGTGATATTGGGCAGGGGTGGAGTTTGTAAAGGAAGAATTTGGTTGGTTCTAATAGAGGAATATTTATTACGATGATTATTTTCTTATCATGATAGGAAGGTGATAGGCGGGAAATTTTTGACAGGGTTCCGGAATGAATTTCGTCGAGGGGGATTGGGAACAGGTATCTGTGGTGAGTTTCCGTGAAGCTCTTGACGATGAGATCCAATGTAACAGGGTTCAAAAGTTCTGGATGGAGAAGTCCCAATTTTATGAAATGAACTGCATTCACGATGGCACGGAGGCTTTCAAGATATGTTTCAGCGATATTTCCTATGCTATTCCGCCATTCCTTCAGTTTTTGTGTATACATGATAATGTTTGTCGCATTGTAAAACGTATCTGCTAAATTTTTCCATTTTTTATTATGCTCTCTTTCCAATTCGCTTAATCGTTCCGCAATATCATGCAATTCAGATCTTACGATGTGTGTTTGGTTTCTTGCGAGAATAGCTATCTTCTTCTGATCTTGATATAGTTTATCAATTTCGGTGTTAAAATATTCGGCATCGTCCGTAGTTAGGGTCCCGAATAGGCTCTTGCTGATTGTTCCGATGAATCCAAAAGGAACGCTTCATCTGCTTATTGTCGGTTCGATGCCCTTCTGTTTTCGTATGTAAAGAAGGTATTTATTGATAAGGATACTTTTTAATATAAGGTCCTCTTTATCAATAAGTGATTTGCAGTGGGCTTCCAAGTCAGGTCGGCAGGTATGTTCCATCACTGGTACCTCAGAAAATGTCGGTTGATGATTCTCGAATGGCCTCAGATCTATGAAAGTCGTTAGCCGCCATTCAGTCCGAGTGAAATGAACTTCGTGCATTGGTTCATAGTAAATACCAGCGCGGTTGGTTATCTGTTGAATGTCATGTGTTGGCGAGGTCCAAACTTTTCCAAACCCAAGTATAAGAACAATTATGATGGCCTTAAAGGCACACATTATAGTCTAGAAAAGAGAGTATATATGTGAGTACAGGGTAAAGTAAAATTTGAATTTTGTGTTAGATACAAGTGTTATAAGTGTTAGTAGCTTATTACTTATTCTATTCGCCTCCCTCGTATATATATATATATATACCACTCTCTTCTTTTTCTTTCCGATTTCCCTTTTTTTCCTCGTTTTTTTTTTCTTTATTTTTTTTCTTTGACTTCCTAATTATCTTCTTCGTCTTTTATTTCCTGTAGATGTGTAGCGTAGAAAAGTTCTTTAACTAAAGGTGGGGGTTCAAAAAGGGCCTAAAACTGTAGTGGGGTTTTACTTTGGAGAGGGGAAGTGTGCTTTTTCGTGTTCTTGGGGAGTTCATCACTATTCTCCTGACTGTCTTTAGGGCTAGAAGTCTCCGAGAAACGAAAGGAAAAAAAAAAGAAAATGGGCCGACGACGGTTTAACGAGGCGTTTGTGGTGAGTTTATTTTTCTTTATTTTTAATTAATTAATTATTTATTTATTTGTTTATTTATGTGTATTTTATTATTTTCCAGGCGGTTTGGGATGTTTTATATATCTCTTTTATGAAGCGGAGGAGGGGCGAGAGAGCCCAATTGCGCCGGCAGGATGATGAGTGGAAGGAGCGGCCTTCCGAATTTTTGACGTTTTCGGCATCCGTTGGATGATGGAGGGTCGATGGGGGCAAGAGCACCCCGACGATGATTGGGATCACCCTGCGTGGCAGTCTCCTTTGGGTGTCTTGGCGGCCTATGACCGCGATTAAATATCCGAGAAAAAGAATTGTATAATGGCGTTTTGAAAGGCCCCTTTTTCTTTTCAGGAAAGGGGTGAATAAAAAAAATTCTTCTTAAATTATTTGTGTTTGTGTTATTTATTTATTTGTTTATTTATGTTTTTGCGTGCGTCCACCCCTTTTATTCACCGTCGTTGTTTGTCTCGTTTCATTTCGTCATTGTTGACTCTGTCGTTGGTTTTGTTTTCGTCTCATCGTTGGTTCTTGTTTCTTTTGTTGGTTCACTCTTGTCATCGTGGATTTTGTCTTTGTCGTCGTTATTTGTTTTTGGTTTTGTTTTCGTCTCATCGAGTGGGGGTTAATATGTAGAATAACCAAATTATAGAACGGTTAATATTTCGAAATTTCATTCGATTAACGAAAAATAAGAAATTTGAAGTATATATTTTCGATAGTATATTAAGTTGAATGTATTTGATGTAATATTTATTTTTATTTATTTATTTATTTTTTTATTTTTTTATTATATTTTTTTTTATTTTTTTTTTTTATATTTTTTTTTTGCGCATTTATTCGAAAATATGTTCAGACTGTCCATACTTCAAATGCAGATAATAATGGTTGTCCTAATGTGAGAAGTTTATATTTTCTATATTCGAAATGAAGATACCAAAATATATATTACGAGTAATTCGAACGTGAATTTTTTTTTTTTTTTTTTTTTTTGAATGACCGAAAATTGAAATTGCAGAATAGCGAACGTTATGAAGCATGAAGAATTGCAAACAATACTTTGCAGCCCAGGGCTGGTGTTTCGCTATTTTGACCACATTAATATGTCACCTTTCGTTAACACATATTTGAGATTGTGAATATTCATAATATTGCCGATTTCAGTATTTGATGACTCGAATGCGTAATGGTCGAACCTTTGTAAAATCGCTATTCCTGCCTTCGTCATTTGGTTTACTGTTATATTTTGTTTTTGGCGTAAATGTAGTACGAACTTTGTAATTTCTCATTCTTTTCCTTAATTTTCCCCTTTTCTTTTTCTGGAAGAATATTTTTACGAGTTCGATACTGTATGAAAGGTGTTTTTGAAATAAGAATAGTCAGTCGAAAAGGAAGGAAAAAAAATATTTTTTAATTAATTCATATTGGTTTAGTTCGGCTTTGTTCATTTCAATTTCGGTTTCCATTGTTATGCGTGAGGAGCACGTCAGTGCGTTGGGAGGGCAGGTCGGTTAGTAGATATTCGGTCACGAATCCTTCGGCTGCAAAGCCGCGGTTTAATAATATGTGTCTTATGTCGAGATCTGTGGCTTTGTCTTGTAATTCCACGCCTAGGGTCAAAGAACTACTTGCTCCTCGACAATTTATACCCTTCAGTTTTAAAGGGCGTCTGGCCAATAGATCCTCGAAGAAATGTGTCTCGCTGTCTGGCCAGGGTCCTTCAAACCTTGGTTCGAGATTGTTCAAATGTACGCGTATGGCCTTACCTGTAGATAGTGTGAGCGCGGGGGGCAGTGGTCTTAGATCATATGTATTGAATCTGAGTACGCCCCCAATGTCAACTATGTCTAAAGCAGCCAATCCATTGTTGATTGCTAAGATATTAGCTCTTAACCAGCTATCAGCTATTTTTACGGCACAGCTACCTGATTGAAGGGGTCCTACTAAACCCATGTCGAAGGTCGGGAAGTCTTGAAGGTATTTGTCGATCGCCTTGCTGTACTTTTCCACCTTGGATAAATTTTTGGCCTTTATTACGTAGAAGTGAGACGGAGAGTGTACCGATGTCGTGTATACTACGTATTTGTTCCCGATTCTCTTCAACGGTGATTTTAGCGGTATCGGAGGGTTCATTGTATTGCTATGGAGTATACGTTTTATTAAGTATGTGTGTATGTATAAAGAGTGAGTTTGTGTTTGTCATGCAACGATGAAGATAAAGAAGATGGTTAGATGGAAAGAAGCAAAAGATATATATATATTATTTTATCCTCGTGCTTATTCTTCCCCAGATCGTTCCTTTACTAGTTGGTCCCAGTAGGGGTCTGTTTTTCTTTTTGGCACGGGTGAGAGGCCGAACAGGGATCTCAGGTTAAAAATGTCTCCCGGGTTAGCTTCGGGGTCCCATTCCACTAAGCATTTGCTGCGCGGGTCCTCTTTCCAAAGTTCAAGTATTCTCTCCCGGTGTTGACGTCTTGATTGACGTACTTTGATGGCATGAGCGACAAAAATGACTATATACCGTTTATGATGTTTTGGTGTATTCTCCAGTGTTGTTTGGTGGGTGGTAATTTTACTGTGTTCAGAATTATTACTTGTAGGGGTAGGCATTCTGGAACAAAACCCAGATGATCGTAAGCAAGATGAAATGAATTTCGTTAATTTTTACTTTCCCAATTTACTACGACTGCACGACCGTTTTCTATATCAACTCTGTTAAAAATCCAAGCTAAAATGCAATCATCACATTTATATGGTGTTTGTGTTCTCAGTAATTCTAGTCCGCAAATACTGCAATGAGCTGTGTGATAAGGGCCTGGTATTAATTTGTGTTTATCTAGAATTTGAGTACCTTTGTTATCCTGTTCTTCGGTGGAAATTTCGAGATAGCAATCTTCACAAAAGTGTCTCGTATAATTATCTAGATACCATGGTGGTCGTTCTGAGATTACTTTTACACATCGGGCTTTAACAATACTTTTATAAAATTCGTAATTTCTGCCGGGTACTCTCACGGCGGGGATTGAGTATAACCAATCTAATGTTTCTTGTTCATTCAAAAAGTTAAGTTCTTCCTCAGAGATTTTCATGCTTGTTATGTTTGAAAGGTTAGTGGCTACTCAAAAGGAGCTTGTTGACTTTAGTATTTCCGTACCTTGGATCGTTGGCCGGAATTATTTTGTAAGTTGAATGATTCAGCGGTATTGAAACTAGAATTAATTTTGCGATATTAAATTTTGGTAAAATTGTTTCGGTCGGGACTATTTTTGGTTTTGCAACAAAAATTGGGGTTTTTTTTTTTTTTTTAATTTATTTTTTGTATTTGTCTTAGGTGGTGTAGTTTCTTCTGGAACTATCGATTGAGATTGACTGAGATTTTCCAATATTATTATTTTTAATTATTATTATTATTATTATTATTATTATTATTATTTTTTGAAGATTATTTTTGGTAGAACGTTATATTGTTTTAAATATTTTCCCTAGATTCTATTTCATAAGTACCGAGTTCAATATGTTTGAGACAGTATGTCTCGAATCGTGGATCCTTCATGTCGATACCAGCAAGAGGAGGGAGTGATCTATTGTATTCTATTGGTTGCAATTTGTATTGGGGTTGAACGATTACAATTTTAGTTGAGAGAGGCTTTTCTTCAATTATGCGTGGTAGGTGGTTTTCTGTATCCTGCGATACCCATTGATGATATTGGAAACTTGAAGGATTTGAATATTCCTTTATTAATTTTTTTAATTGATACTTTCTGCCAGCTCGGCGAGTCCTAGGCATTGTGGACAGTTATTGCTTAGGTAGGTGAAGGTCAAGTAAAGGGACGAGCGAGCAACGACAAATTGCTCCGTCTCGCTTTTAGGGAAGGAACGAGCGAGCAACGACAAATTGCTCCGTCTCGCTTTTAGGGAAGGAACGAGCGAGCAACGACAAATTGCTCCGTCTCGCTTTTAGGGAAGGAACGAGCGAGCAACGACAAATTGCTCCGTCTCGCTTTTAGGGAAGGAACGAGCGAGCAACGACAAATTGCTCCGTCTCGCTTTTAGGGAAGGAACATGTAGGTTTGCTACACTATTCACAAGTACCTTGGTTTTCTTAGTTTCAGTTAGTCAAAATCTAAATCTCGCAATTGATTCGGTTTCGGCAGGATACTGAATTCCAGACGACGTGTAATGATTTGATTCTTGATGTAAATTTTGATTGTTATATTATTTTTATATCGTTAATAATAAAAAATTCTTATTTATTCTCTTTTGTTTTATTTTGTTTTACTATTATTATTATTATTATTATTATTTTTTTTTTTACTAAAAAAAAATTTAAGTTTTTGAATTTCTATCGAATAATTTTTATTTATTTTTATTTTTTTTTTTGTTATTTTATTTTATTTTTTTTATGGATTTCTCAAGTTTTAGCTCAAGTTTTTTTTTTGTTTGTTTTTGGTATTATTTCCAAAGAGGTTAAATTTTGTTTAGAAAAATTATAAAGAATTGAATTAATTAATAAATGTTCGAACCTCAGTCAAAAATCGATGTATTTCCCTTTTAATGAATTATTATGTGAATGAAATTTAATGTGATTTCAGGACGTGTGCTATTATTAATGTCGTGAATAATTTCATTAAATACCTGGAGCCTGAAGTTGCGTTGAAAATTGATGCATGAGGGTTATTACACTAATTTGGACGATGAATTATTGTATGTGAAATTCCTTGCACTGCCTTATTAATTTGAACTCAAAATTTATTCGGTTTTAATAAAGTGTTTTCACTTGCACAGGGATTATTTATACGTTAGAGACACAGTGTAATGTTATGAAAAAAAATTTGGTGAGGCTAAATGAGTGTTCGAATTTTTTTTCCGGCTTTTATAGTCTGATCCCCATCCCTTTCTAGTGGGATCTTAAGATAAGAGCACGGGTTGAAGAAAATGTTTTCCCTGATTTTCTGTGTTACACATTATTGGTCGGCTAGGTGGAGAAAAAAAAATTTTGAAAGTCGTCGCTAGTCCTATATACGTGTGTGTTGGAGTGTACATTTCGACCGGTTGATTGAAAGTTAAAATATTTGAGCTGAGCCCTTGGGTACGTATTGGTGGGCCTCGTTAACTAAGGGCCTATGTATTCATTATGCGTTCGGGATAGTTTGTTCTCTCTCTAACTTATTAGGGCTGACTCGTTTCTTACTTTGTATAGTTTTAGTTGGACCAAGTGTCTTAAGAGTCGTTTCCGCTGGGTGTCTCTAGTATGGCATTATGTTGGTCGAACGACACTGAATTTGATTATGACTTGACATAGGAATTATCGAATTTACCTTCTTTAGTTCTTTTATCACGTACCATATCTTTTGGTTTAAATTCTTCAATACGTATTTTTCTATCGTTTCTTCGGTATAGCAGGAGACATTTTCTTTCAGCAAAGGGTCGCATCGCTGGTTCTCTTTCTTTGGATTTGTGCAGTTTTAATTTATCTTTTCATTTTGTTATTTATTTTCATTTTTATTCGATTTCAATTCTTTCATTTTCTTATTTTCATTTTCTACTTGCTTTGTTATTTTATTTATTATTTCTTTTTATTTATTCATTCTTTGTAAAATCGTTATATTTGTATTATTTTCTTTAATGTAAATTTATTAATTTATTTTCTTCAAATTCATCTTTTAGCTCATTCTTTTCATTAATTATTCAATTTTATTTATTCATTTCATTAAAATTTTTCTTTTCATTTATTAGTTTATTTCTTGCTTTGTAAATTTTCAAATTTATTTTTTTTTTTCTCATTTCAATTACTTTCTTTTTCTGTCAATTAAATTTTGTTTCGCTAACATTTTATTATTGTTCCTTTTATTTTGTTCATTTTATTTATTCATTTGATTTAATTTTATCTTTTTATTTATTCATTATTCAATTTTATTTATTTTCTTTATTCAATTTCGTTTTTTCATTTATTTTGTTATTTTATTCTTTTTTTTTTTAAATTATTTTCCTATTATCGTAGTATTCGTATTTTGAGGTTCATTCATTATTTTCTTCCATTTAATTTTGTTCATTTATTTTCTTCAGTTTCATCTTTTAGTTTATCCTCTTCGTTAATTATTCAATTTTATTTATTCATTTTATTAAATTTTATTTTAGTATTCTCGTTTCAATTACTTTCAATTAAATTTCATTTCGTTAACCTTTACTAATATTCCCTTTATTTTATTTACTCTGTTCATTTTTATTTTTATTCGTTGTTGTTTGTTTATTTTTCATTAATTTCCATTCGTTTAATTTCCCTTTTCTTTTAATTTCTCGTTTCATTATTTTATTGATATTTGTCATCGTGGGTTTCGTTTGTTTCGGCGTGTCTGTTTTCTATTGTCTTTGATAAATGATTTGAGAGGCATATTTTTGTCATTAAAATTTGGCACGTGAATTAGTGCTTGTTGTAAGGCCATACACTCGCCCATACTTGTGAGCATAGCATCGGTAATGGCTTGATGATGTGTGAGATTTGCAAGTTCTGCCATTTTTATTTAATTTGTTAAACACTTTGTATTTATTTAAATTGTTAAACACTTTGATTTAATTTGTTAATCTTTTATTATTTGTAAAGTTAATAATTGTTAATTTCACTTTCACCAGTAGCAACAAGAATTAGGCGCTCAGTGCACTAAAATCCCACCGCTGTCACCAAATTTTTATCTGTCACGACCGGAGGGGCGTGAAGGAAAGGTTTGGTTATTTGAGCGTCGAGCGGCAAACGCTATGTCCCATAGACTTTTCCATGCAGTATTATACGCAGAGCGTTTATATAGATATACTCCTAGGAGTATGGTGGGCGCACACTGATAGACCTCGAGAAGTCTTGCTTTGTCTGGTTGCGACTGAGGAAAGGGTGTTAAAGGTTGTGAATAAAGAGATCTAGGATTCTCTATACACTCTTTAATGAAAATAAAATGTTAGTAAAAATACAATAAGAATAGGTAGAGAGATCTAGGATTCTCTATATATTCGTAGTGTAAGATATAATGTTAGTAAAATACAATTGGTGAATACAAACTTGGTATAATAAGATATTAAGTACTTTACCGGAGAGGTGTCTTTGGAAATCTTTGATTGGTCGTAGCTTACTTGTTCTTTGTTGAGTTACGCGAAATGATTGAAAATATTCTAAGTCCAAATTTGAATTAAATGAAATAAATCGGAAAATATTCTAAGTCCGAATCTTGAATTCTATACTTTAAAACTTTGACTTCTGGACACGACTCGCTCTCTTCTACAGAAGACCCGGAGTTCGACCAGAGATAAAATATATAAGACGGCTAACCGAATGACAACCGAACTACTGCTAACAGTATAAACGCGACCTAGGTACGGAACGGAATGCGATGCCCCGTGGAAAACCTCGCCTTTTTATAGGGCCAGATTTAGGGCAAATGGTAGGGATATGTGTTTTTGAGCCTTTGTTTCTTAGAAGCTAGCGTAGGGGAAACCGATGTGGTCGTCATCTATTGTTGGTATGTATGCTGTTGCTAGGGCCCAGATCTATTGCCGAGGCGCTTGGATCGGAAGACACACTCGCTTGCATATTTTAGTTGTGTTTGCGAGAACTCGAGTATTCGGGGTATCTGTGTGTACGGCGCGTGTCGGGATGAATGACTTAAATGCAAGGTTTACTTTGACTCATCGGGTCATCGTTTTATGAATGAAAATACTAAACAGATCGAGTCAAACGGAAGTGTTCTTACGCCTTTTTCATCTTTGGAATTAACGTAGGCGGAGTAGATGTAGTTAGCTTCTATGTGTTAGTGTGAGGGCTGTTGCTACGGTCTAGGTTTTATGATCGATGCGCCTAGGCCCGAAGGGAACAATCGAATGTTCGAGGCATTTGTGTGTACGGCGCGTGTCAGGATGAATGACCTAGATGTAAGAAGTTATTTGATTTTATGAAAATTCTAAAGCGGTCGAGTTTCCTGGTTGAAAGAGTATTTAAAAGAAATAAAATTTACGTCGGTTGTGACAAAAAATTAGTTCTTCATTTGACTATTTTTTACTGGAAAATTTATTTGTCCATTCTATCAACCAATCAAAAAATTCCGTTTATATATCGAGAAAATTTGGCAACAGTGCCGGAAAGTGTGTCGTTTGACAGCTAGTTTCCTAACCTAATACATTGTTTAATTGCGAAAGCGTAGATGGAAGGCCGAGAATCACAAAAAATAGTAGAGTAGTTGAACAAATTATTCAAGAGTTCAAACGTTTCACGAAAAATGAAGATTTGATAAACAACGAGAAAACTTTTTGCGAATTAAACAGCGACACTGACAAAAATGAAAATAACTGTGAAGAAGTCGAGGAACGTGATTCCGATGATTTCGACGTTTAGGAAAATGCAAATTATGATATTTAATTTCAATATTTAAACATTATTGATATGCACTAATTAATTTTTATTTTTTATAAATAAATATGTTTCGTTTCCAGAATCATGCATTTTTTTATTCTTTCTTTTCCCTTCCTGGTATTGATTGATCTAAATTCATAAAGAAAATATTTTGGTTAATTTATTTATATAACTCATGTTTATCTTGCATTATATATTTGCATTGACATTTCATGATTAGATCACGCTTTTATTTATTTTCTCTCACTACTACTGTACACTCGGTTCGTACTGCCCGCGCGTGCAACGTTGCCATATTTCCATGTTTCGCACATTTAACATGGCGGCTGTAGTAGCAGTTTTCGCACATGACCCAAACGACTACTTTTTTTGAAATTTTTGAACAAATACGACGGTGACATCGGGGGCTTTTTTTCTTTAAATAGTAAAAAAAATAAAGTTTCTAATAATATTTTTTTTAATCTGTACGCTTATATATCACGGACTTTATTTTCTTATCTTTTTTCAAATTAGGCTACTTCCGCTACGATTAACATGCGTTTTAATGGGACTGAAAAAATTCATTTACGTAATAACTATATGGTGAAGTCTAATTATTTTTTTTCTAATCAACGCAGCATCGTTCACTCTACAACATATTTTAAATTTGAAGGTCAAACTTAAATTGTATATTTTGAGCATACATCCTTAAGATCGCCTATGGACGGCTTGAAGACAAGTTTTCTACGACACAAATAGTCCAGTCACCTTAGGAAAAGTTTTATTCAAGAGGTGCAGAGGTTAGCCAATTTTTTTGTAGGTTGTTTGGACCCATAGGAATATAGCCCTGAGTTTTCGTAAAAATCCATCCTGCATTTTAGCAATAAAAAATTATTGAAAAAAAAATCGGTTTTTTGGAGTTAACAGTTTTGGAACGCGTCCTATCGAAAAAAAGCGGCTTAGTTAACAAATTCGATAACTTCCTTCAAAATGGTCGTAGAACAAAACTTTTTTTTTTAATTTTATCTGATTTTTTCTCGCGAACACGGTGGTGCCCTTTAAAATCGTGTTCGCCCCATAGCAGACCTGTGATCATCGTTTTTTAAAATTTTACATACAACCATGCTTTATAATTATTTTACGGTGAATGGGAAAAGGTATCTCGAATAATTATTTTAGCCGACACTGTTTCATTCCTTACAATAAGTTAATTGTACACTTGAAATACATTTAGTTCTGAAGAAATTAATCGTTATTTTCAATTTTCTTTTTTGAGTTCGAAAGTAAACTGAAAAGAATATCGAATTTCGCATAGAAAATTCTCACAAGGAAACCTTCCCAGGTGTACCCCGCCGATTTTGTTCCACTTGGAGTACGTTATTCTACATTGAAATCTAAGAGACACATATATTTTTTTTTTGCGGAAACTCATATTTAAGGGGTGAAACACACCCCTAAAGTTGAGATCTCCTAGGGGAGGTTGTTCAGTTCCATATATATGTAGACAAGGGGGCAAAATCAAACCAATTGCATTCAATGCTTCATAAAAAGTTATGACTATTCGATTTTTTTCAGCCCTGAGGGGGTGAATAAGCCGAAGTTATAGGGGTTGAAAATTAAAAAAACGTTATAACAAATAGAATATGCTCGATATGGAAGTGAAAAAAATTGCATAATTAACAGTTTCAAAAGTTAAGAGATACATGTTTTTGCATTTTTTGAAAAAATGTATCCTTAAGGGTGTACTACCCTTACATCCGAATACCTTTAATTTCAGTAGATACGTATTTTTTTAAGTATCTATCTGCTAAAAAATATTCTTTTGGATATAGAACATATCGTGAAATTGTTTAAAAAGATTGTTATCAACATAAAAAAAAATCCCTTGAAAATAATCGATTGAACATATGATTCAGGCATTGCAGATAATGAAAATTCTTTTCTTGAGAGATCGAAAAGTAGCTTTTTTCGCGACTTTGTTTCAACCGATTTTTTGATGTTTCATTGAATCACTCTTAAAGAATAGAGGATGAATTCTTAACGTTATTTTCATTTTTTACACTGTTTTTTTTCTATCATTGAAAATGTCCTATAACAAACGATGTGCACGATTCTAGCCGTAATTATTGTCTGAAACAAAATTTTAAAAAGATTATTAATTTACATGTGTGTCCCTATTTCGCTATGGAGGGTTTATTTTTATTTTTATTTCTTTATTTTTTATTATTAAAAAACTGTTGAAAAAATCGGCTAAATTCGTTCTCGTTTTGTTAGAGAAAAAGAAGTTTGTTATACACGTCATGTTTGTTGTTACAATCACGTAGCAGTAAATGAACTGATATGTTTTATCATGTCGAACCTTACTTTGTATATGTTCGTTAGCCCTGCTTATTAGCTGTCTGATTCTTCGAGTTGATATTCTACTTCACCTATCATTGAAAGAAGTTTCAAAATACGTTGATAAGAAATATATAACTGTTATCTGCCTCTGCCTCTCTTATTTGACATATGATGGCCTGTGCTACGCTTATAAGTCGCGTTCTTCAGAAATTGCTTCAATTCTATAAGTGCGAGTTAGAAGGAATTTATCTCGTGATAAAATAATATCAACAATCAAAGGCGTGTATAGCTCTGTGTTTTGTTTGCAATCAAAAGTTGTTAAAAGTTCCATAAGTTAAGAAATCAAGTGTATTTATTATCAAAAATGAAAGTGAATCCGCTTAATGTGATACGATTAGTTTTGGCACATTTTCAAGCCCTAAATATACCTGAAGGCCCTATAAATAATGATGAAATACAATTAAATTAAGAAATAATAATAAATTAAGAAATAATAATAAATAAATGATGAAATAAATAAAATTAAGAAAGTATTGAAAATATATTAACGAATGATATGCAAGATTACATGGGCGTCGAAACAATCGTAGAAGATTCATTATATTTCCAAGAACCTTACAAAGATTGGGATATGAAAATAGTAGAAGACGAAGAATGGGGATCGGCAATCAATCAACCGGTACTATCCCCGGATGTTTGTACTATTGATGATGAATCTGTTTCGTACGAGTATAAATCGAGGGCAGTCAACTATTGGAGAATTGGCAAAACTAAAAATTTGAGCCTATCAAGCGTTAAACAAAAATTTAGAAAAGTACAATCAGTGACTCAATTAAAAATATGGGATAAATATTTAAATAAAGGTGGAACTTATAAAGAAAAAATAGCTAGAATTTGCGAGTACACTTTAGCCAATTTTAAAGCTGCCGTTGATGCTGGTCTTATGGTACATGACATCGACTTGAAAAAATGGGCAATGCAAGCACAAAAAGAAATCGGTCATGAAGATGTCCGTTTTAAGGCGTCAGACAAGTGGGTACACTCATTTAAGAAAGCTCATAGGATTGTTTCCAGGAAAATTAGTAAATTTATCACAAAAAAAGTATTGAAAATGCAGACAATCTACGAAAGCTTGCTGAACAATTTGTTTCTAAAGTGAAGAACGATATAGAAGAATATGGGTTATCGAACGTCTACAATTCGGACCAAAGTGGTTTCCAATTAGAAATGCATTCTGGAAGAACATTTGCGGTTGAAGGAGAGAAACAAGTTGAATGCCTTGTACAATCAATTGCTTCTACAACATATAGTTATACGATTCAGCCCACTATAGCAAGTGACGGAAGGCTTATTTCTCCGCTATTCCTGGTTTTGAAAGAACCAAGTGGTAAATTTGGTCCAATAGTGGAATCGTCACTATTTAGACCAGAAAACGTTTACATAGAAGTATCGAAATCTGGAAAACTCACTTCAGGCAATAATAAAAATTATTTTTTTAGAGAATTCCTTATATTGACACATAAGATACTGTTTATTTCTTGCAACGAAGCGAATTGAAAAATTAATTCATACTTTCAGAACATTTTAAAACCTGGCTACAAAATGTCTTCTTCCCCCAAGTTGGTTCAAACAGTATTTTATTAATTGACTCCTGGACTGGACATTGCCCTCGAGCTGTTGACGAAGCGAAACCTCGGGATAAAGATATAAAATTAAGAAAAATACCGCAGGGTACAACGGGAAAGATTCAACCTTTGGATGTTTTTGACTTCAGGATATGGAAAAATTATATGAAACATTTTTCTGACAATGTCATATTAATGGATTATGATTTAAATTTACATTTACGAAATAATATAATTAAGCTTCAGTCACTTGTTCACAACCAATTATCATCTCCACGATATGTACACTTATTTAGGTATTCATGGTTCAAAAGCGGTTATAATGAATGGCGACTGGAGAATTTTGAAAATCCTATAGATTTTAGTTTTAAAACTTTCAAAGCGCATTGTGATGTACCCGGATGTCAAAATATTTCTGTTGTTAGGTGTTCATGGTGTAAAAAATCATTATGTTTCCAACACTTTTTTGACGATTTCCACTATTGTAAAGAATATAATGAATAATTTCATTTGTCAATCAAAAATACATCTGTACAAAATACAGCATATAAAATATAATAAAAACAATGATACAATAATTAGAAATATTAATATGGTAACAATGTGATTGAAAAGAATTTTCATTATCTGCGATGCCTAAATCATATGTTGTAACGATTATTATATATAACGAAGACGAAATCGCAATTTTTTTATTAAAACAATTTTTTTCAAGGGATTTTTTTTTATGTTGCTAACAATCTTACATCCATTAATATATCCAAAATATATTAATATATCCAAAAGAATATTTTCTAGCAGATAGATACTTAAAAAAATACGTATCTACAGAAATTAAGGATAGTACACCCTTTGTTCGGTCTCGCACGTCGAAAAGCGTCAATACCCCATTTGTATTCTCAGGTAGGAACTTCCATCTTTTTCCTGACAAACAATAAAGGGGTTATAAACCACTGGACACACCCTGGATTGGAATTTCCAATGTCTGGCATCCAGACGTCAATAATAAACTTTTTTTTTTGATTGGTTATTTTTCCATTTTTTTTTTGTCTTTTACGCGTCTCTAGACTTTGGGAAAAATAAAGATTAAGTTGTAAAATGAAGAAGTTTGTCGCTTGACCCTTCAGGCAAGCGACCGTTTTTTTTTCTGCACATACACGTTTTATTTACGGACTTTATGCTAGTATATTGATTCTTAATATGTTCTTTGGCCAAAACATGCGGGCCCGTACTTTAACACTCCCACTCATTGGAAAAGATTTTTCTCTAGTGATTGGTGACAAAAAACCTTTGTGACCCATCCCATTTTTAAAGCCAACAACCAATGAGCGTTGAATTTGCACTTTGACCAAAAAACAATACTGTTGCTAAGAGGAGAGAAGGGTCTTGTCACCAGTCACTAGAGTCGGGCAAAATCGAACTCTCCCAGAAAAAAGAACAAAACTTCTCTGAGGAGACGAATGTGCGACGGCAACCAAAAAAAACGACAACATTTGTTTCACGAGTTAAATAATATTCATGTATTCTTTTATTTTTACTTCATTCAACATTATATAAAGACATATTATCAATCAACATCAAAACAAAAAACATACGAGTGCATTCATTTAAGGGGACCGTATGGTCTAGAGCACGAAAATTTCACCTATTTTCACGATTTTTTTTTTGCCATAAAAAATTTAAAAATCGATGTTTTAACTTTTCGGGTTTATTACTACCTTTATTAAGTATACAAAAAAATTTTTTTTTAATTTTAAAAACAGTGTTTATTATCATATAATTGGCATTGAAGACGACCCTCTCGAAAAATCCGACCCGGACGGTGAAGATCGATCCGAGACTTCTACTCATCTGAAACACAAAATTCAAGAAGATTCTTAATCAGAAAGAGTGCAGTTATGGTCGGGACTAGAACAAATCGAAAAAATTAAAAATTGACAAAATGGCGCGCTTTTGAAAAAAAATTCGTAAAATCGGGTTTTTTTCACTAGTTTTTTAGTATAAACAATAAGAAATTATTTAAATAAAATTATGATTGTAGTTCCGACGATAGCCATACATGTTGTGAACAACATATCCAAATTTCAAGTGATTCGGTTGAATAGTTTTTTTGTTTTCACCTGCGCAGTGCCGAAAAAAGTCGTTTCGAGATAAATGAGTTTAAAGTTTGAGGTACAGATATTTTCAAAAATTGAGCAAATTTTGAATACTTACAGTTAATCCGCGATTCCGGCACCATATAGGATTCCTTCGGAACGTTCATAATTCAAGATTTCCTCACTCCTTTCATTTCTTCGAGCTGTCCGAGCCTCTTTGGAGTTGTCCGTGCTCCTACGGTTGGCGCTCGATACTCGCAGCTCGTCTCGGTTTTGCGCTAGTTGCTCCGCTTGTGGCCCGATTGTTATGCCCATGGTCTCCATTATTTTCAATAGGGATGCAAATCCTTCATTGAATATGCAAGCGGAAATGTGAGTGGCAATATCAATAATTTTTTTTCCGGCAAACAGATGTTTCGGCGCAAGGTGCCACACGCAAGCATTGAAACTTTCGTTATTGTTCTGCGTATTACTGCCAATACACCTTTCCAATAAAGTCTCTGCTGTCAATTCTTCATAAATTGGTTTTAATATCTCTTGTGCTTCATCGCACAGAGCAGGTGGGTGCTCGTAGGTGTCTAAAGTACCTGCAGCCTCACTTTGACGCCACTTGCACCACGATTCGGAACCTGGAGGACAGTACGAGTGTTGCGGATTTTCATCTGTTGAAATTTTGTGATAATATGCTGCCCATATTTCACTTCTCATCCCTTCAGTCGAATCTGAATTACGTCTAATTGCTAGACCGTAATAAGTTGACAGCTCTTGCAATAATTTATTCGTCAATTGTTGACGCTTCGGTGTTTTATTTATCGATTTCCGCTGTGTCTTTTTTCCCTCTTCTTTTTCTGTCAATTTCTTTGTTGCTTTCTTTATTTGTGCATGTTTTTTTTTCGCATCAACAGCACGTTTGTACAAACGTTTTTTAACATGCAAAACACATTCTTTTTTGCAAACTAAAAAATCATCCCCGTAAGGCTTTGTGTCCAATAAGGCTTTGAACGTTTTCGTGTCGCGGACCGCTCTCTACCTGCGTTATGGGCTGTAGAAGCTGTAATATTGAGAATTTCCGCATGAAAATTTCACAGTATATTCTTGAGATACTATACTTTCGACATATCGAAAAAAAAAAAAATCGATTTTTTCAAATTTCTAGACCATACGGTCCCCTTAATCACTACCTCCTATCCAAGCTAATTCGGGTCACTTTTCGTATTAGCTAGTTTCGGGAGATCGCGCCGACGTACCATCACAGGTATATCTGGGCTTTACGACCCCAGTAAGACCCCCAAACGAACACGGGTTCTCGCGTCGGCTACCCCGGACAAGACACCCTTAAGGATGCATTTTTTCCAAAAATGCAAAAACATGTATCTCTTAACTTTTGAAACTGTTAATTATGCAATTTTTTCACTTCCATATCGAGCATATTCTATTTGTTATAACGTTTTTTTAATTTTCAACCCCTATAACTTCGGCTTATTCACCCCCTCAGGACTGAAAAAAATCGAGTAGTCATAACTTTTTATGAAGCATTGAATGCAATTGGTTTGATTTTGCCCCCTAGTCTGCATATATATGGAACTGAACAACCTCCCCTAGGAGACCTCAACTTTAGGGGTGTGTTTCAGCCCTTAAATATGAGTTTCCGCAACAAAAAAAAATATGTGTCTCTTAGATTTCAATGTAGAATAACATACTCCAAGCGGAACAAAATCGGCGGGGTACACCTGGGAAGGTTTCCTTGTCAGCAGTACGGTTCTGTGCAAAAAATGTAACGGCATAAGTTGTGCGAACACTGCCGAATCCGAAGTAATTTTAAGCGATAATGAAGACAAGGAAGAAAATTATAATTTCGAAGACGCAATCGACGACGAAATTGGAGTTGACTTTCCCATGGTAACCGTGGCAAAAAATGTACATAGTGACGACGAGTATGAGCCTGACGAAAAAAAAATGAAAATGTAGATTTTGTAGTGAATTGTTCTTTCCGATTTTTTTTCATTCACATTAATTAACTTATTGTAATGAATGAAACAGTGTCGGCTAGAAGATTTATTAGAGATACCTTTTCCCATTCACCGTAAAATAATTATAAAGCATGGTTATATGTAAAATTTTAAAAAACGATGATCACAGGTCTGCTATGGGGCGAACACGATTTTAAAGGGTACCATTGTATTCGCGAGAAAAAATCACGTAAAATTAAAAAAAAAAGTTTTGTTCTACGACCATTTTGAAGGAAGTTATCGAATTTGCTAACTAAGCCGCTCGCGCGGGGATGCGGAGCGAGAGGAGGTACCCCCACCGCGCTGCCCGGCCGGGCGGCCGGCGCCGCGCGCTCGTCCGCGATGATCGAATTTGATTTTTGCAAAAATCTCTATTACAACAAAAGAAAATTGAAAAAATGCTGCAAATTAAAATTTGCAAATTGCTTCCTCAAGATGGTCAAGATGCACGGTGCTCAAGATGCACGGTGCCCAAGATGCACGGTGCTCAAGATGCACGATGCTCAAGATGCAAGATGCTCAAGATGCACGGTGCTCAAGATGCACGGTGCTCAAGATGCACGGTGCTCAAGATGCACGGTGCTCAAGATGCACGGTGCTCTAGATGCACGATGCTCAAAGCATTACTCTATGAGGTGCTATATTTTTCATTTTGGCTTCCTCATAGAGGAAGCTTTCAGCATTGTTCTAAAAGCTTGAGAAAGCAATTTGTTACTTTTAATTTTTTTTAAATAAAATTTTAACTTATTTATCGACTTTTAACTTTTCCAAATTTCCAAAACCTATATCAGCTCTATGATTTTTTTTCTAAATTTAACTTTCAATTTGCATCGTTGAAGGTTATTTTTCTAAAAATAACTTTCAATTTGCATCGTTTTTTCTATTTACATTTAAATTAAATAATTCTGACAACTTTGCTGGAAAGTATAGAGGAAGTACAGACTTATACACAATATCTTACAAAATTTGCAAAAATTAAAGCGGTTAGACGATTTTTCGAAAAACTCAGATTTTCGTAAAATTCGAAAAATCATAAAATTTAAACCGCTCAACCGATATTTCCCAAATTCAATACCAACCTTCCTATTATGATAATCTATTTATAAAAAAAAAATTAGTAATAAATCTTAAAATTTTCGGAAGTTAGACCCTTTTTTTGAAAATTTCAAAACGTCGTAGGATTCGTATTTTTTTTTGAAATTCTGACAAAATTATCAGAGAATGAAGAGCTTGTATAGATTAACATCTGTGCAAAACGGGAGCCCAGTATCTCAAATCGTTTTCGAGTTATAAGCGTTTGAATTTTGCAGTGCCATAACATACACACACACACACATATTCGCACACACATCCGGACATTTTTTCTAGATATGATTTTTCGATGTTTTGGGACATTTTGAGCACATTGACATTGAAAACTGGAAAAAAAAAATTTTCACCGTCACATAGCTTCCTCTATGAGGAAGCAAAAACGTTAAAATATTCATATCTCGGTGTGTAATCAAGATATTCGGACTTATTTTTTTAATTGTTCATTTTTCAAAAACGCATCGAATGGTGAAAAAAATTTTCAGCTATTTTCGTAACTTTAGTCAGAATTGCTATTTGTTTATAAGCAAAAAACGAAAATCGTCAAAAAACAGTATTTATTATCAACGAAAACGATTTCTTTTTTCCGTGTACTTTGTGCATGGTGACACTAAGCTCCTCGATTTTTTTCCACATTATGAGCCTTGATCGACAAATTCTATTGAAGGTCAAAGTTTTTTCGAAGATCGCGAATTGTTGCTAAACTATAACTCTCGTATATCGATAAATCTTGGACCATTCTCTTGGGGTTTCCCTTCCCTACATGATATATGGACTTCAAACCGATATCATAACAAACAATTGATTGCGGTTGCAAATAAAAAATTGTGAATTTTTTTGTTCATTTACAATTAACCGCTTAAATAACAATACTAGCGTATTTTCTTATAGGACCTTTTTCATAGAGGACATATGATGAACAACTTTTATTTGAAACTTTTTTCGATAGGACGCGTTCCAAAAGTGTTAACTCAAAAACACCGATTTTTTTTTCAATAATTTTTTATTGCTAAAATGCAGGATGGATTTTTATGAAAACTCAGGACTATATTCCTATGGGTCCAAACAACCTACAAAAAAATTGGCTAACCTCTGCACCTCTTGAATGTGAAACTTTGTGAAATATGGCCTAAGGTGACAGGACTAAAACTGCCGCTCGACGGCGTGGCAATCGCACTGTGACGTCACCGGCGATTGCGGTGTGCAGGGAGACTAGAGAGAAGGAGTGGACACAGCATAGGAAAATAAGTGGTGGTGGCGTCCTCAAAATCACGTCCTGAATTAGTTTTCGGCTCTGCCACCAGTATCGCATGGGCCGGAAAGATCGTAACTATAGTAATAAAATTAGTCCACGTGATGAAAGTGACCATTCTTTCACGCTTGCGCACTCTGATCTCAATATACGTATAGCTATGATCTTTCCGATCACAACGCCGCCCGTTCAGGCTGGGGTTCCGTTACGACACCAAACGGCGTTATTATCAATGATAGAACAAAACAAATATATAAATTGTGACTTATTTTAGTGAACGATTTTTTTATGAAAACCATTTATGAGACCATTAGTTTCATCAAAGAGTGTTTTCCCAAACACCCTCCGCTTATCAAAACACGTGTGCGACAACTGCGACGAGCGACAGATCGGAAGAAACAAATGCTCAGAACTGAGCACAGTGCCGCACTATGCTCTAATTGGAAAGCACCCAATGACTAGAGAGAAGGAGTGGACCACGGTCTTGTATACAGGTCTTGCAACTCGGTAGAATTTCAATAGAAGGCAGTGACTCCACTGTTGAAGCCGAATCCAGGTGGCGCAGCGATAGAGGGATATATCAACATAACCTATATTTGTTAAATCCTCTCGCATGTGACGTGTGGCTTCAAGTTCAATGCTCGCGTGAGTCGCATGCACGACTATTGTCATCTTTGTCGCACCGAATATCCCTCGAGCGCAGCGACGCCAGCGGCTTAACGCGTTAAGAGGACCACGTCAAAATCTACAGTTGCAAGACCTGTATACAAGACCGTGGAGTGGACACAGCATAGGGAAATAAGTGGTGGGGCGTCCTCAAAATCCCGTCCTGAATTAGTTCTCCGCTCTGCCACCAGTATCGCATGGGCCGGAAAGATCGTAACTATAGTAATAAAATTAGTCCACGTGATGAAAGTGACCGTTATTTCGCGCTTGCGCAATCTGATCTCAATATACGTATAGCTATGACCTTTCCGATCACAGCGCCGCCCGTTCAGGCTGGGATTCCGTGTACATTTCTAAAGCACACTGCGCTCACTCCTTCTCTCTAGTCTGGCTATGCGAAACCGTGTGTGATCGACCTTATCAGTTATCCGAAAGTTATCTTTCAGCTGACTGCCGAGCGGACATTTGTACATCCTTTAGATAACTTTTGGGTAACTTCTTGGAAATTGCTACCTGGGTAAATTTCTCGCGAATAAACGAGATAGCGTAATAAGACCATTGAACTATAGTGTGGGTTTTCCAATTACACGGCACTGTGTCGCACTGTGCCGCACGGTGCGACCCTATGCTATGGTGCTTGCTGGAACGTAATCGCTTTTGTGAAACATCTACCAGAGTACGCTCAGAACGTATTGCATGGAGTTGGGCACTCAGCGTTTAAGGTGATCAATTAGTTGCATGAGTGGGGGGTCGATAATTGAAAAGTAGATACACGGTTTTCTCGGACACGCTTGATATTTCGAGAAAACGGAGAGTTACTCGTTATTTTCTTCTAATCAGAGAACAACATGTAACTCTTCGTTTTCTCGAAATATCAAGCGTGTCCGAGAAACCCGTGTATCTAGTTTTCAGTTATCGACCCCCCACTCATACAACTGATAGATCACCTTAAAACAGGGAGACTATAGGAAAGGAGTCTCATCTCCGTACTTTGAAAACGTCCGTAAAAAAGGCTGAAATAGGCGGCGCTGCTGTCGCATGTGCTCGTGATACTATATATATAAATGCGCATATACGATGCGCTATGTATCTACAGCTGATCGAAAGTATGTTCCTAACCTTACATTATTTTTCGAAAAATTTAACAAGGAGGCGAGTAAAGTCTGAGCAACGAAGATGCGGAGGAATCCCTGTGAGGTTTTAGAAATGCCATAAAATCTTGCTAGATATTCTACTCGTAGCGTACATTAACCAACCAGTTTTGAAAACAATGCAATCACAACTTAAATACTTAAAGTAAATTATGCTTCAGAATCACCCAGTAGTCTAGGTGACAGCGTGTATCTCGCACGTGCATGGTGCTGAGATCTAATTCTCCACGACCGAGTTTTTTTCTCTTTTTTTTATGCGGAATACTCCGCAATTAGTAGGCAAATTCAATACTAATGATAATAATAATAATAATAATAATCATGAACAAGTTAGTCCCACGCTAAATTTTTTTATGAAAATGAAAATAAAGAAACGAGGAAACGATGAATAGATGCGAGTGTTTATTTAATAAAACTGCCTTTGTCGCAAACAATTTGGCTCGCAATCGCGAATGATTTATATGCACACTTCGATGTGTTTATACATGTCTGTTAAAATACGTAAAGCGCCATAATGGTCGGTACCACGGTCTTACATACAGGAGTGCGATTACGTGCACGATCGAATTCGATGTCGACAAGCGACAACACGATGTTACATGCAAAGTGTCCTATCTTCGTAGGTGGTGGTTATCTATGGTCTAGGGTAATGTCAAGAACAGTTAACTGCGCCAACGGAAAACCCTCGGCCTAAATGTCTAGTGACTGACCAATGACCATGAAAGTTAGAGAAGGGAAAATCGTAGAAGTCGATTGTCGAATTCGATCGGTGCACGTAATCGCACTCCAGGTCTGGAAACTAAGCGAAATTTTCTTGGTGGGGGTGGTTCCGCTATGGAAGTAAAATTTAGTTTGTAAAATGTTCGCTACATGTCGCTGTGGTAGGGTTTCGTGAGTAAATCTAACCTCGAAATGCTAGCAACCCTGGACAACCGATCAAAATAAACGAAAAGTGTCAAAAATTGATGCCGGTGTATTATCAAAGAAACCCGTATTGATATGTGACAGTGAAAAATATCTTTCCCAAAAATGCCGAGAAAATGTGCGGTGCCGAAGTGCAATTCGGGAAGCAGAATTGAACAATGTAAGCGCTCAGTATTTCGTGTGCCAAAAAATATAATGATGTGGAAAAAGTGGGAAGAAGCTATTCCGAGAATCAAAAAATTAGGGCCAACTCAAGTCGTGTGTGAAAATCATTTTGAAAAAAAGCATATCATGCGTGAGTGGATTAAAAAAGATACAGATGGCCAAATAATTGCACAGGTAAGTTCTGGATTTGGAAATGTGAAGAACATGTATGCACATAACAAAGTTTTAACCGGAATTATGTATATTTTGAGTGAAGGTCAAATATACATAAAATATTATGAGTGATCTTTCAATTAGGTGACATGTATAAAAATGTTTTTTTACACAATCTTTGTAGGTCCTAAAAGACGTTTTGGAATGGTTGAACGATTGGGAATCGGCAGTGGTAAAAGGCGACATTCCAGCCGAAGAATTCCTCACAACCGAAACATCAAGAGGGCTCAGAATATCTCTTCAATCGATCATGGATCTCTGCCGATACATGATTGAAAAATTCGACTTCGCGTATTTGCTAACTGGAAAATTGAACCAAGATAACCTTGAAGTAAGCTCTGAGTATTAATATTATAAATTCATTAATATCATAATTGAAGCTATCATCAATCTAAGTTAATATTATATTGCGTGTTACATTGTATTGTATAAATGTTCGCATGTTTTTACCTATTTTGAATCAACCCGTCGTTTACTATTGCAGAAATTCTTTGGCACCATACGGCAGTGCGCAGGATGCAATGATCATCCAAGCTGCCCCACATTTTTGCAGCTATACAAGCTGTTGTCTTTGTATGGCATTATACGACCACCAAAATACGGCAACTGTACCCTCACAAAAGATGGCACAGCACCCATATTGGTCTCTGTCGGGGACCTCAAGTCAATCTACGGAGAAAAAAAAGAGGGCAAAAGTCCTGAGTACTTGCGCCAAGTCAAGGACAAACTGGATCAAGCTCTTCAGGACACTGACTGGGAGGCGGACGATGTAATCGATGGCAACAATGATCATGATTACGCTCTCGCAACAACCCTTGACTGCATAATATACTACGTTACAGGTTTTTCATTTCAATTATATTTTTTTCACATCCACGTTTATCAACAATGATAACACAGACTTGTATATTACACTAATTTCTTCCGCGATACTAACTTTGCATTGCTTTTTTTATTCAAAGAATATGTGTTTCAAGAGAAGTAACTTTCTCTGGAAAAACGTTGGTCTGTATTGTATTAACTCGTGAGCGGTCGCGCTACTTACTCTTATTAGAATTTTAAAGCTTCGTGCATGAAAATACTTTTTGCTGTTTTCTTTGCAAGGACAAGCAGTCTTTCATTTTAGTATTACTCGTTATTTCATATTTACAGTAAAGCTGTTTTTTCCTCTAATATTCAAGTACATAAAATTAATAAAAGCCAAAAATATAATTGAAAAACCGTTTTTTAAGGAATCATCCAATCAACGGAGATCGCATAATTTGGGGTATACGTGTACTGATGATTTTTCTAGTGTTGGTGAAATATGATACATAAAACCATTTGTATTTTGTTCGCAGGGTATTTATGTAAACAAGTTTTGAAGAAATTTAAAGGTTGCTTGCATTGCGAGCAAGGTATTCAGTTGAAGTCCAGTCCTACATCCTCCGTATCTCAATTGGTACACATGAAATCCCGAGGTGGCCTTATTCATTCTAATCTCCAGTTCTTCTATCTCATTCGTCACGTTGAAGCATCGTTTGCAAAGCACGCTTCTCGCATCGATGTCTTCGACTTAACCCTGGATAACGTCCTTAACACATGGACGTTTTCCTTTCCTTGCAAAGAACATGCATCAGAAATCCTCTCATACTCGATTGTTTACTACATCAGATTAAGGATGAGACAATACGCTCATCAAGAAAATCTGAAATTGAAAAAAAAATTTGTTGTTAAGAAAAAATTGTCAAAACTGACAAACCAATAATATGGTTGACATGCACGTTTACCTATCCTTGTAAAGAGCTTGCATCCGCATTCCTCTCAACTATTTATTTGTTCAAGTTACGCATGAGAATTTGAGAGTGTACTAATTTTCTTTTACAGCTTAATCGCCATATGCTTATCGAGATATATCTCAAAACTGCAAAACAAATTTGCCGTGAAAAAAAATTTTAGAAATTGAAAAATCAATAAAATGGTTTCATCACAGCTAAATAATTCGTGTTTTTTCTTACCTTCCATGCACCTTTAAATATCCAAAGTTTACAATTTCAGACCATTTCGTACAAAAAAAGTATAATTGAATAGAAACAAAAGAACAAGAAAACAAAAGGGTGTATCTTTGTTAATAGTCTTATACTATAGGATCGAGCACTTTCACAAAGAAAAAAAATTTTAAGCAAGATAAAATGACGGAAAATTTACTTACGGTTAAAAAACCGGTAACACGTCTAAAGGGGGAAGAATCTTGGAAAAAAAACTAACAATATGCTAAGACCTACAATAACAATTTGAAAAAATATGGAAATAAAGTGGAAAATAGTTATATTTGCGAAGTTTCTGAAAACTTGAGCAATATACCTAAAAAAAAAATATGAAAAAAAATTTACAACGACCGGAGTTGAACCCAAAATATTATGGTTCTAAGTTCGTAGCGCAACCACTAAACTATGGTAAAACTTAACAAATGATGTATCCAAAATCGTTCCTATTCATTGCACCCGCTAAGATTAACAATATCTAGATTAGATGTAGTAGCAAATATTATGTTTTATAAACAGAACGTATTTTTCCTTTAATGTATCATTAAACGACAATTGAATCGTTGCAAAATATGTTAAATAAGCATGAAAATAAATAAAAAAAAGTTTTTCACGCAGTGATCGCGCAAATAGGATTTCGAGGTTAGATTTACTCACGAAACCCTACCGCAGCGACAACAAGTGTCAGTATTACGAATTACATTTCACTTCCATAATGAAACCACCCCCACCACGGGAGTTTCCAGACCTGTATGTAAGACCGTGGTCGGTACATTTTGTCCACTGACTATTACTATAGAGACCGTGCGCAGCGTTTACAGTGCCACCACGCGGCCAATCCCAAGATTAATGAGGTGTAAATAAGTAAATTATAACGGGCGTATATGATAGTTAATAGGTTTGTTCGTGCTAGCTGCACTTTCTGCACTTTCTACACTTTTTTTTGGACTTTATATTACTATATATTACAAAAGTGTAGAAAGTGCAGCTAGCACGAACAAACCTTATAATGCAATCGAGCTGAAAGTTCGAAGAAATTTTATTTTTCATCATTTCGAGGGTGTGTATATTTTTTCAAATCATGCAAAAGTTTTCAATACATACCGTTATTTTGACATTCTAAAGAATAGTTATACGAGTCTGAGCGACGACTTTCCCTGTTATTAGTACTTATTCATCCACTGTGTTTTTAGTTTCGACAACGTTCAAAACATGGCCCGATTCGAACAATTTTTTTCCCTTTTTCACCATTTTGACCTCGAATGCGGTCATCGTTGACCGAGCGAAAACCATATTTAATGATTTTTAACATTGCTATTTGCAATATTTATTTGTTTTGCATTCTATTTACAGCTAAAATAACACCTCACAAATTGCACATTTAGTCGCGAGAGCGCGCGCCCATCGGCGGTGGTGCTGCTCTCTATAGTTCACGCACGGTCCCTATATTTATCAAGCACTTTCAGCGAGAGCGCCGCCGTGGTGAAATGTTGAATTAACTATTTTTCACATTTTCACGGACGTTTTTTCGGACTTTTCTCCTATGGAGATGACACTCCATCCCTATAGCAACGAAGTCAGATGTATATAGAACGCCAGTTCTTAAGGATTTTTTGTGCCGAATTTAGTGGGGACATGTCCCCAGCGTTAGTTCGTAAGCAGTGGCGCTGTCGGCGGCGCATCGTTCTCCCTCTCACTTTCTCTCATGGGCTTATATGCTGGGGACAGCATGACGTCACGAAATTCGTTGGTGACGTCACGCATGCGCTCTCGCCGCCAGTATCTGTTTTAATTCATTGCTTACGAAGTCGTGCCGGTCCCTTTAAATTGTTGTACATTTAAATATCTATTGAGAAAATGCCGGCGAACGCGTTGTGCGTTTATGAAGGATGTAGCAACTCGAAGAGAAAAAATCCGGAATTGACGTTTCATCGTTTTCCGAAGGAAAGAGAACTGTGAGTTTGTTTCCATAACGAGTAAAGAATGAAACAATGTAAGACGTCGAATGACTTTTTAATCAACATGTGATTGAAAAAGGAGTATATATAAGAAAATAAAAAATTTCAGTTATTGCTAGAACAAAATTAGTTTATCCTGAGTAATGCGGTTGAATTAACTGTATTCTCTGCGAATTTTGATATTCGTAAAAATAATTTAATAGATATATGTGCGGTGTGTGCGGTGATCGTGAGCGGAGGACAGTCTTGTTATCCGCTTTGATCAATCTCAACGACAAAATTTACGTTTTAATGTAATTTAATGCGTAACTCAATATTTTAATCCTTGTGATTCAAGTATTGAACGGATCATGACCTTTAAATCTCAAGCTCTCTCACGATTTATAAGCAAGCTCTGATCAAACGTTATAAAAATAATATGCGTAGTTGAGTGGACAGCGTTGACGACTCATGACTCGAAGGTCTGGGGTTCGATTCCTGGGCACCTCATTACTTTTTTTTTTTCGATTTAAGCAAATATTTCTTTTTAATATCGAAATTTGATACCTTTCCAGCTTTATTAATTTTCTCTGAATTAATTTCCACTTGAGAGAATTTCAATTTGATTTTTTATCCCACCGATTAAAATTGCGTCATAAAACATTCACGTAATATCTTTTTACACTACCGGCCAAAAGTCCAGAAAAGTTCTAAAACGTTTTGTTATGCTATTTCGCTGGTAATCAACGTAAAGAGATTAAGTAAACGGCATTTCGAAGGGGAGGGATTCAGCTTCATTTTGATTTCTTTGAATAATTTATACGATTAGTTTTACAGCCAGCACTCTGTTTTCAAAATGAAAATTTTTCGCCTTTTTTACCCCCCTTTCAGGTGGGCCCCGTTTCCAGAGGAAATTTTTTGTATGTATTTTTCCGAACGGAATCATGAAGGTGAAAGCTCGAGCTTCAATTTTGTTTTTTGAAAAAACTTTGTGCGATTTTTCCCGCCAAAGTTATTCCGTTTTTTTGTCAAAAATGAACCAATTTCAAAAATGCCGTGTAACACGGAAACGACAAGCTTTTGAAAAAACTTCAAAAGGGCAAAAAGTTGCGTCGGTTTCTCAGATTTTTCTACAAATTTTTTTTTTTTTTCTTATTCTCGGACGAAACCCACACATTCCAATTATCGTAACTCGGGAATTATTTATTGTGTTTCTGATGAAATTTCATAAGACTAAAAGTTTTATTTTTTCATTTTCAATGCTATGGAACGTTTTCAGATTTTTCTTCAAACTTTTTTTTTTCGTTACCATTTCATTATTTTCTAGTCGCAAGTTAATCAATCATTCGGAAGGGTTTTAGATTTTCGACAATAAGTTCTGACAAAATCTGGACACGGAAGCAGCTCGACACCATGTATTAGTTGGGAAATTATACTAATACACGCGAATATGACGGTTTTCGGTGTTTTCCCAAATTTTATTTTTATAAAAAATAATCATTTTTGTTACGTCAAAATTGACTGATTATTTACAGAAAGTAAATTAGTATTTACAGCAGTTAACGTTGAAATGAAAAAAAGTATTGGCAGCAGTAAATACCCCATACTTCTCAAGTAACTGTAAGCGAATTACCTGAGTTTGAATCAAATATTAACGAAAAAAAATTTGAGAAAAAAATCTGAAAAAATTTCAAAGCATTAAAAATGAAAAAATAAAACTTTTTCCCCCCTTGAAATTTCATCAGAAATATAATAATTCCCGAGTTGCGATAATTGGATTGTGTGGATTTCGTCCGAGAATATGGAAAAAACATATTTTGGAAAAATATTCTGAGAAAATTCTCGTGAATTCTTTGGAAACCGACGCAACTTTTTGCCCTCTTGAAGTTTTTTTCGAAAGCTTGTCGTTTCCGTGTTACACGGCATTTTTGAAACTGGTTCATTTTTGACAAAAAACGGAATAACTTTGGCGGGAAAAACCGCACAAAGTTTTTTCAAAAAACAAAATTGAAGCTCGAGTTTTCACCTTCATGATTCCGTTCGGAAAAATACATACAAAAAATTTCCTCTGGAAACGGGGCCCACCTGAAAGGGGGGTAAAAAAAGGCGAAAAATTGTCATTTTGAAAACAAAGTGCTGGCCGTAAAACTATTCGTATAAGTTATTCAAAGAAATCAAAATGAAGCTGAATCCCTCCCCTTCAAAATGCCGTTTACTTAATCTGTTTACGTTGATTACCAGCGAAATAGCATAACAAAACGTTTTAGAACTTTTCTGGACTTTTGTCCGGAAACTTTTGGCCGGTAGTGTATATGGGTTGCGATTATTGATAATAGTTAGTAAAATAAATGACGATAATTTATAGATCAATAACAGGGTTGTTTCACATCTGGGAAACAGGGAAAACCTGAGAAAACTAGGAAAAAGTCAGAGAATTTTTAAAATTCTCTGAATTTTTTCGAGGATTCATTTTCGCAATTAAGAAATATTTGATTGAGTTAGAAAAACTCCATTACTCCTTATGGCAAACAATATATTATATCAGTGCCCAAACATTGAAAATGATGAAATCAACCGACTTATTCACTCCAAGCCTCTGTACTGTTGTACACAATTATTTTCTATTTAATGGCACCAATGTTACAGTTTCTGTTTTCCATTCTTTTCCATTTGTGTCCTGGAATGGTTTTCTGAATTGTTTTCCAAATTTTCGTAATTTATCTTCGTTAATTTATATTCCCTCTCCTCTTTTATAAAAATGATCCCTTCCAGCATAGCATGGCATTTAATGTCGAAATTCCATGAGGAGACGATTTTTGGGAATTTTTTTGAGCGAAGTAAATAAGAAACAACTGCGAAGTTTTTACCACATATCTGTTCACATTCTAAGCACACCTTACAATTTGTTTGCCCGAAATCGTGGCTCACTGCTGAGCTACACACCATCTCAGTCACTCATTTTCGCAAAAAACGTTTCTTTTCGTGTTACCACGATAGTCGACGTTCTGCTTATCTGAAGAAAAGACTCAAATGAGATTTTAATCTGTGAAGGTTGAAGTAGAGTCAAAAGACATTGAAAAATTAATTTTTGGCAACTTGGAGAAGCGGTGAAAAAAATATCAAAATTGATGATAAGAGTTCAACGATTTGCCGTAAATTAACTTTTCAATGGTCTTTAATATTCCTAACAGAACGTCTGTAATCATGGTAACAGAAAAAAAGTTTTTGAAACAAAGTGGCTAGAACCCGGCTCAGACGATTTCAGGGTGAGAAAATTGTAAAGTTGCTTCAAATGTAGAAATATGTGGTAGGAATTTCACAGTCGTATCTTAATTTAGTTCACCAGTAAAAGTTCCCAAAAAAAGTGTTAAAAGAGTCTACGCAGGATGACGGCGTTAAGGGTCAAATGAAGGATTTTCTCATTTTTGATGGTAGTTCAAAATGTTTGTTTTCCATGCACAAATTTCTATTCCACACTTCCTTGAAAAGAATCGCGGGTAGCAAGAAGTGAACGCGAGATGTAATGAAAGAATTCAATGGATAAATACGAAAAGTTGCGATTGAATAGTAGCAAACCCTCGAAAATCTTGACGAGCAACTTTGAGCGGTTCATCAAAAATCGAGAGAGAATAACGACTTCGAGTGGGCTTTGCCCACTGAACATGTATTGTTTAATTTTGAACGATTTTTCCGATTTTCGTTTCAATTTAAAGAAAAATAAATAGAAGGTTCGCGAATTTTTTACTTTTCATTATCGTATTGAAAATGCTTCAAACTTTTTCTACTCAAAATTAGACCGGAAATGAGCGCTTTCTTTTTCGTTTCGAATTATCTTGAAATAGGTGTTGCTTTTTTACGTTTCTCGATACTTTTTTAATACAGATTGATTATCTAAACAAAAAATTGTACAAAAAATACATTCCTTAGCTTTTACACTTCTCGTCATAGACAATTACAGCATCAAAAGCAAGTACAGCTGCTTGAACAGAGGAAACGGATACTCTTTTAAACAGAGTCAAGTTCTGCCTGCCTGACAATTTTTTCAATAACGAGCTTTTGAAAAAAAAAATTACGCAAAGCCTTTTTTGTTTCCATAATATGACCATTGTGCACATTTATTCATAAGGATTATGAGGAATATGGAGGTTTAATTTGCATACTATTATTATTATAGATAACTCGCCCCCGCTTTCCTCCGAACAAATTTCACTAGTGTTCTTTTCACATGACTTTGAAAATCATTTCTTCTTTTTCCGCATGATTTTGAAATCTATGTTTCTTCATGATTTCTATCCAATGACTCGAACCGAACTGATTTCCTATCTGTTTGATGGCTTTTGCATAATGAATAATGTCATCACACAATTATTTTTCATCTGCCCAGATTTTATTCGGCACGATATCTTTTTCTTTGCACTTTTTGTGTTTATGTGATCCATGTTTTTTTGATTTTCAATCCATTCAACACAAGTTTTGCACTATTAACACTTTTCCCACCCTCCCCACAGTTGCACGATTTGGATCGCTAGATCCGGAAATCCCGCTTTGAATCGGAAAACACCCAAGCAAACGGAGCATGTAAGATTGTGTTGTGAACATTTTATTGAAGAGAATTACGCTCGAAACAAACAAGGTAAACGGTTTTTACGTCCCGATGCACTACCTATTGATAAAGCTGCTTTAGACTCCCCAATAACAAATGATGCACTCGCATGTCCCGTGCTCCCAAATTCAACATCCGGGGACACAACACCCGCGGATACAACACCCGTGGATACAACACCCGTGAATACAACACCCGCAAATACAGCACCCGCGAATACAGCACCCGCGAATACAACACCAGCGAATACAGTACCCGCGAATACAGCACCCGCGAATACAACACCCGCGGTCAGAACATCGGTAATTATGTTCGCGGACCCCGCCGTTGCGTCCACAACGGCAGCATCGCCCACAGTAGAACCAATCCTGAGTGGTTTCGAAGAGCCGGAGAGACGAAACGTTTCTATTCCATCGCGAAGAAAAAGCATTAGAGAACTTACCCCTAATGAAAGAAAGCTGAAACGATTAGCGGAAACTTTACGCGCTGAATTGAAGAAAAAAGATCAGAAAATTAAAAGACAGCAAGCTCAATTGAGAAAAAATGCGAGCGCTGTAGCATTTGCTAAAGCTGCATATGATCTGAATAACGATCAACTCGCTTTTTTCAAAATGCAGCTGAATCATAATAAAAAACGACGGTGGACCGATGACGAAAAACAATTTGCATTATCATTGTATTATAAATCACCGAGCGCATACAACCATTTAAGAGACAACAAGCATTTTGCTTTACCTTGCGTCTCATTAATTAGATCGTGGGTAAATGATTTAGAGTTAGCTCCAGGAATAAAATAAAGTATCATACCAAAACTTGCAGAAAAAGTAACAAATAATGGACAAATACGAAAAAAAATGCGTTCTCATGTGGGATGAGATATCTATTAAGCAGATTCTCGAATATAACCCGAAAGCCGATTTGGTCGAAGGCTTCCAAGACTTGGGCGAACTTGGTAGAACAAATCAGTGTGCGAATTTTGCACTTGTTTTTATGTTAGAAGGTCTTGTACATCCGTGGAAGCAACCAATTGCATATGTGCTCTCACATGGGAATGTCCGACACACTGACTTGACGGAACTGATATCGAATGTGTTAGACTCTTTAGAAACAATCGGACTGGAAGTTCGTTATATGGTTAGCGATATGGGATCCAACAATCGTGCAGCGATAAGTTCACTAGGGGTGACAATAGAAAAGCCGTTTGTCGAACGATACGGTCGGAAAATTTATTTTGGCTTCGACGTCCCCCATTTGATTAAGTGCCTCCGTAATAATTGGCTTAACCACGATATACTTGATGACGGTGAAAAAGTTTCATCAGACGTACTTCGTGAACTCCGGCACCTCGAGAATTCTCACGCTTGTAGAGCGGCTGCGAAACTCACTGTCCAACATTTGAATCCAAACAACTTCCGAAAGATGAAGGTCAGTCTCGCGACACAGCTTTTCAGCCACTCCGTTTCTGCCGCGATAAACACGGGTCGAATAACAGGCGATTTGAAACATTCGGCTTGCAGCGCAACTGCGAATTTTGTAAAAAAAGCTAACGACATGTTTGATTGTCTTAACAGTCGCTCTCCGTCCGATTCTAATCCATTACGACGCGCTCTATCCGAAAAACAACCACAGGTAGAAGGTTTCCTCAGAAATTACCTCCCGTGGATCGAAAAATGGACTATTTCGGGTGGTTCTAAAAATCCGCCGTGTTTCGAAGGTTTGCGATTGACCATTAATACTGTTCTACAACTTTGGGATGACTTGAAACGCGAAGGGATTCTTTATTTGATTACGTCGAGATTGAATCAAGACCCTCTTGAAAACTTATTTGGAGTGATTAGAAGTCGAGGTGGGCATTGTGATAACCCTTCAGCAGCTTCATGGCGTCGGAGTTTGCAATATAACATGGTAGCACATCTTATGAGACCACCAGCAGGGGCTAATTGCGAACCTGATGATGAGGCAACCGCGCTTCTTATTACTCAAATAAATGCGGAAACTGATTCACAAAGTGATAGGACAGAAAAGGTCGACAGCAATGATGACGTTTTGTCCAACAACTGGTCATTCGGTGACGAGAACAATGAATCGATAAATTTCGAGGAATGCGAATCTTTTGAGATTGATCACGAGCACATTTCATTCGGAACTCTTGAAAAGTGTTCCATAAATTATGTTGCTGGTTATCTTGCTCACAAAGTTCTCGTCGAATTCGATTGTCAAACTTGTGAAGAGACTTTGACGCGAGCTGGACAAAATTTCGAGAAAACCGACGATTTTTTGATCTTTTGAAAAGCTTACAAAAACCGCGAAAATAATGAACTCGGTTCATTGCGAGTTCCAACAAATGAATTTTTAGAAGTCACAATAACGGCTTTCAAAGTTTTTGCAGCGAAATTTCCACAAATTTGGCACTTGAAGGGTATTTCAAAGCTCCTCGTGAACTATATTAGCAATGCTGTGGTTCAAAATCACGTCAACTTTTGGCCGGTTGATGGAGAATGCGCATCTCACCGCGAAAAAATAATTCAGCGTTGCGTCCGCACGCTTTTGTTCAACCACTTGAAATGGAAATCTCGAGACATGCGAGATGCGGCAAATCGTAAACGAAAAACACCATACGGAAAACCGTCCAGAAAATTGCTCAAAGTTTCACATCAATGAGTGGTGCGGCATGAACAGAGTGGATCAACCTTTTGTTTTTTCACATTTCCAAAAAAGTTTGTAGTTCCTGTTAAACCGGATATTTCTGTAAATATTTGTTTCACTTTTCATTGCTTCCAAATTGCTAGATTCTTCATCAACGCATATTTTTCCACACAACTAACAAATAAAAGGATTGATCTCTCCAGACATTAATTTATGTGTTTGTGCATATAATAGAGAGGGTTTGGAGTCTTTTATAAATACCTTGGAAGTGACGAACCAGGGGGTCCTTATGTCTATGATTCAATATGCACGCTCATGTAAATAAAATGAAACTTTCATAATATTGAGGCGAACATCTTTGTAAGGTAACAAAAAATATACCATTTCATAATTAATTTTCAAGATGTTGCAATTTTTTTATATTCCAACTTTTTGAGTACTCGAGAAATAATTTGTCACAGCCAAATATGGTTCATACGGTTTAAATTGTATTTCCTAACAATAAAGAACCTTGTAGCATTTCAAAGATGTGAACTTCAACCTCACAGTTGTTTTTAGCAAAATATTGTCAAAGTTTATTCCAAAGTTAGTCCACATTTTAATATCTCTGATGAAGATTTCATTTTAAATATAAGATTTGTTCAAAGTTTCCTGTGAAATTTTTTTTCCGAGTGTTATTCAGCATTTCTAGTCGAATATATTTTTTTAATTATATTTTAAAAGTTGGTTCCAAAACTAGTCTGCTTTTTCAATTTTTAAATAGAAAACTATATAGATATAAGATTTGTTCGAAGTTTCGAGTTAATATTTCATTTTTACATTTTTTGTTATTTAAATATTTTATTTAGACAAAGTTTTCTTTTTCTACGATTTCTAGTCAAAAACTGTTCTTTTTAGAAATTAATGCAATAATTTTCATATTGTTTTATATTTTTATATCTAGGGTATGTATTCCTAACGCGGACCATGGTACTCTGATATTTTAGTCCTCTCATGTTGACTTATGATCTTTTTATCATTTTTCTCGAAATAATTAAAGTATAAAGAAGTACGCTTTTTCAGATTGTGATTGTTGGCTACTAAAATAAACCAGGGGTCTGTTTTAGGCATATTTCCCCGAAATTTCGCAACCTTGTGAAAGGTTCTGAAAAATATCCTATATTAAAGTGTGATCCTACTGTTACCAGCATGTTTTTTAAATTTTTTCTTTTCCCGATCTCAGCAGATACTATTTTCTCTTTTTTTTCAACAATACAGTAAGAAAACTCCTTAATACCTAATTACATCCCCATTCACACCCACCCTTTCCAGTACATCCTCCCCGTCCCGATGGAAGACACCCGCCACCTTCCCGTGGTTTCCATTGAATAATTTTAGCTCACGCATGTTTTCTATTTTTGACACAAAAGCTCTAAAATGCACTGTCTATTTTTCAATAATACTGCTATACGTGAACTAAAATTAACTAAGAGTGGGTACATGAAATATTCCTATGCTTGCTTTTTACCAAGTATTAAAAACATTTACACCCACACACACTTCCACGAAGAAAAGAAGATGGAGCCAATTTTTTACATGAATTGAGATCACTGAATACTTTTCATATTCAGGCATTTGTCGGAAAAATGAGTCCAATTTTTGATATTATCGAGACTTTATATAAATTCGCCGAAAAAACCGTATATTTCTTCGTTGAAAAAACAAAAGAAATTCTTTTAGCATACTTTGAATATGTTCCTTATTCTTTTTCCCATCGATCTTCACCTTAATTTTTTCAGGTGACAGTATTCAAAAAACTGTTCGTTCAACGCCTTATCGTTGTAAAAGCTTTCAAAACTATTGGAAATTTTCATGGACTTTTTCGAAAGCTTTTGAAAAAAATAGTCGATACTGGAAAAAAATTAATGATGCCACAAACAATAGTTCGGTTATGTCAAGATTTTTTCGTTCCAAATTAGTGTTCGCCATTTCCTGTTATGACTGAATTATTCTTCCATTTCGAAATTACAAAATTCTCATCCGAAAAATAAACTGATTTCAATTAAATTTAAAAAATGTAGACATCTACCTTATATTTATTTATATCAGGCTAATGTATTTTTCATATCAGAAATTTCTACTCAAAATATTTTTATCGTTTCCAGCTGCTTTACGGGTATAGTGTGTCGCGGACTTGAAAAAAAAAAAAAAAGAAAATCAGGGTTTGAACACTTCACCCCACGTCGAGCTCATACCGCTTATCTGAATGGCCCGTGTTTGCGTCATTTTCTTAAAGATATTCATTGTGTAAAAAAACTATATTACAAAAAAAGTGGTCTCAAATATTTATATACATTTTACATAAAAAAAAAAAACTTCAATTGTAGGATTCGATCACTTGACCCCACGCGCTCAGTCCAAGCATCTTCTTGCTTTTAAATGTGCAAGAGAGATACGTCACTCCACGCTTCCCCATCTCCATGGCAACATGGCAGCTGGTCGCTAGTGACGTCACAGAGCGAACGCCGCGCCGCGGAGCGGCAGTTCGGGTCGCAGAAAGTTTGTCTTCAAGGCGCCCATAAGAACTGGGCTTCTATATAAATCTGACTTCGTTGCCTATAGTCTCCCTGGTTTAAAACGGCGCACAGGACGCTTGGACACAATTTGCTGTGCCTGAGCATGTCGCACAGTGCTGTAATTGGAACATTCAGAACTGAGCACAATGCCGCACTGTGCTCGTCTGTGCTCTAATTGGAAAGCACCCAGTTATATTTCAGTAAGTAAGACTTGTGTGGATCTGCCTTATCAAAACGCTCGCACCAACGCACCTTCAAGTTCGCCGACCAATTAGCCAACAGTCCAACCATTAAAAGAATGTAGGGGATTTCCCGGACGGTAAACCTCTTGCACTCTTTTTTTTTTCTCTACAATCGTAATTGTGCTGTGTGCGCACATTCCCCACGTAGAGGGAAATAGCCAGAAGAAAGAGAAAGAAAGAATTATTCGCCCGTTGGCCGATACGGAAACCCAGAGGCCAGGGGGGATCGCCTCCATTGAAGCCCCTCCAAAAAAGAAGAAAGAAAGAATTGTTCTTTATGTTTTTGCGCAGTTATTCATTCGAAATACGACGAGGTCCAGAATAAAGTCAACGAAACACTGCTGTCCCAACAATTCAGTAACGCGACAATCTTATTTTGAGAATAATTGATTTATCGAGGAACTGCTAATATCCACAAGAAACATTGATATAATCCACGATAAGATACTTCCGAAAAGTATAGTGCAATGCAATTGCGGTTCTTCGAAAAAAGTGTAAAAAAACAGGCTTAAGAACGGGAAAAAGACAAATGAGTGCGTGATAATCTATGAAAAAGATTGAATAAAAATGCGAATTAAGAAGAAAGTAGCGAATAGCGGCGATCTTCCGATCGGAATAATTCGTGAAAGGGAAAACAATGAGTTTTATTGTATCCTGTGTGAGAACGGAGAAATTTTACAGAATTTTCATGAACACATTGAGGATCCTCAACACGTAAGGTCGATTCAACGATTGCGTCTGCTTTTCGATTTAAATGAGGAGATTGATTGCAAAGCTTGCAACGCGAGTATCGATTGGAAGAGCCTCAAAAATCATGCAAACTGGCACAAAATGGTTTCTTCGTACGAGACCGAAATCTCGAGCGGTGAGGAAAATACGACGGATTCGAGCGATGAGGATACTGATTCAAGCTTCGCAAAATTTTCGTTCGATTCCAGTGCTGACAAAAATTCAACTGATTTGAACTTGGCTACGAATTTAAGCACCATCAATGTCGAAGAAAAATCACCAACCGCTGAGAATAGTATTTCAGAGATTCGTCCTTTGGATGATTGCATTGTGATCCTTGGAAGGTTTGATTTTTGTTGCAAAATTTGTCGCATTCTTTTTAGCGATCAGACTAGAATTGAAACTCACTTGCAAGGAAAGAAGCATCGCACTGCCTTGAGAAAATGTAAAAAAATGAAGAACACAAGAGCATGCCATTATGATTGCTTAAGCTGCAAATGCACGATTCCGAACTTTGCCAAAATTCCCCTTCATGTATTTGGTGATCAGCATGCAACAACAAGCCCAGTCTCGAGTTCTGTCTGGAGGTCAGATTCGAGAAAATTAAAACATAATTACATCATCAGAATCGGTCAGGAGGATTATTACTGCATAATTTGCAACATAACAATGTTCACGGTAGATGATCTTGATCAACATCTTATAAACAAAATACACGACGACTCGCTGAAAAAATATGGTTGCAAAGAATTTGTAGTAGCGAAAAATCGTTCTGATAACTTTGATTGCAATTGCTGCAACTGCGTCATTCCGGACTTTGACAGTGTTTATGTTCATATTGCAAGTCGTAAACACTTGAAGAATATGGTGCTGAAACGATCGGATATAGGTAAAATGAGGATTTTTCATAAGAAACAAATATTTTTTTTTAGCATTGGGTCGTGAATCATTCATTTTTGCTTAGTTTTGGTAAAGATTCATTTTTTTTCCACTTTCACTTTAAATATAAATATTTTTTTCAGATTGTCCCTATGTGGTCATTTTTTTTTTTTTTTAGTTATGAGTAAATTTATTTTATTTCTCTTAGTTTCGCTAATGAACTATGAGTGTGACTAATAAGTAATTTTGTTTTCATAGAAAAATTGCTAATGGAGTGCAACAAGAAAAGCAGTAATAAAGATGATGAAACAGAGCAAAAGGAAAGGACAGAGGATGTGGCATCATCAACACAGATTTTGAACGCGATCAGAACTCCTAAAGCAAAAATATCCGAGAATATTGATCTTGACCTCGATTCAATTTTCGAAATGCAAGACAAACTCTGGGTTTTCGTAAAAGACGCGGAACTTTGCGCAATAAAAGTTGTCCCGAATGGCATAACGAAGTATTATTGCATGGTGTGCAAGAAAAATATCGGCAAAAAATCGGCTTTGCTCGGGCATTTTCATAGTCTCGAGCATTGCGAAGCGTTCAGGATTGTGAGAGAGACGCGTTTGAAATACGAGCTCATTTCGGAAACGAACAGCGATAGTGATCTTGTTGAAGAATTTTTGGAGGAGGAGTCCGAGGATACGATTTATTGTCACGCCTGCAATGTCGAGATCGGTAATTCTGATGAAGTTATAGAAGCTCACATAGCAAAGAACAGGCATGGCGAGGAACGGGATTCGATTCGAGAAAAAAATCGACAAATTTTCGTTGCCGATCTCCAGCCGAAGCTCGGATGTGATTGGTACGACATCGAGAAGTATTTTCGTGCGTTTTGTGACCGCATTTTCAACACGCAATTCGAATTTGCTCTCCACGCGGAAAGCCCCGAACATGTGATTGCCGTGAAAAATACCGATTCTCTTTATCGCCCGTTGACTCACGATTTCTGCTCGACCTGTTCGATACTCTGGTATGGCGACTGTATCGAACATACCCGTCACGTCAAAACCCCTCAACACGACGAATTTCGTTTACAGAAGCAAAATCATTCAGAAGTCTCGGTACTACATGACATATTCTCAGAATCTTTATGCAGCAGTTTAATCACGATAATGCCGTATTTACAATCGGCACCGTACCAATGCTTGAACAACGATCTACAACTAATTCTAGGCGATTTTGAAAGAATCGCCCGACGAATTTTTCCAACTGCCAAAATTCTCATAACGTCTCATAAATACCGGATCTTATTTGGTAACATTCCCACAGGCAAGGAATGTGAGATTTTCCTTGGTTTAGGTGAGTTTCAATTTATATTTTATACTCGGCTGATCGGTTATCAATCCGTGGTCGCAGACTTATCTAGCTTGAACTGGTATTATAAAATAAACTTCAACTGGAAGTGAAATGAAGAAATGGTAATAAAATAAATGTAAAAAGGCTTACGTGTTATGCAACAAATCCACAGGAACCGAGTACTCTGAAACACCGGACGAGCCACTGGATCACCGCGTACGTCGTGTTGCGGCCGCTTTAAGGGGGTACTTGGGGCACTATCCTACTTCGAGAAACTGGCTGAGTATACATGTCGATAAGGAAAGTCTTGGGAAAACCATAACAGCGCATCATTTTTCCAGCCGGTATAATATTAAAATATGGTTGGGCAACGAAATCAACATTGGTCGCTGCGAATTATTCGGGTAGATAGATTTTCCTTTAATTCTTAATTTTTTACTAGTTAATAAATTGGTCTATTTATTGCTTTATTTTTTTTCCATTATTTTCGGTAAGCATATGCTTACCACAATAGAATTATTCTAATATAATCATAATTATTGATAAATTGATAATATTGGTATTAAAACGAAATATTTTCTCATTTATTATCCTTTACGGTACACACTATGTATCAAGAGACTCGGCAGAGTCTCGGGACAAGTACATTTGACAGCGTCGTCTGCTTGCCCGGGACTCACCCGAGACTATTATCTCTGAATAAAGCGATTTCGACGGTGGGGGTAGACTCTTTCTTGAATTACGAAGCCCACGGGTAATTTCATGATCTGAAATTTGAACTGGAGATTTCATATGTTCTATAAAAATGAGGTCTAAACACCTTATTAGCTATAACCATGCACTAAATCAATTTTTTCGACATAAATGTAATGTATAGACTCTGACGAACGTTATTACGAAAATGTTATTAATTTGGGAGTTATAGATTTCGTCCGAAATAGTCCAGAAACTGGGATCACGTGTGACCCCAGTAAAGCGAACTCTACCCATATTTTCCCCACCCCAAATATCCCCACCAATAATATCGCAAATCAAATATTCCGATAATATAATATCCCAAACAAAAATAACCCATTTATTTGGTCAATATCCCTGAAATAATCCATCACAAACTATACATCATTATCACACAATACTAACCATACATGATCACACACCATACATCATCGTATCTATCACATTATACCGTATCATACAACATACATCATTATGTTACAGTTTACAGCATTACACACCATTCATCTTCATATTACACCATACATCATCACGTCACACTATACAGCATCACACCATTCATGATCATATCACAGCATACATCATCACACACGTTATTTATAATGTTCGCACTATTACTTTATTTTCAACGAATACATTATTATGTGACGTTCACACAAATACACACACACGCTCGAGCTATTATAGTAATTGTATAGTATTGTTGTGGGATTCTGAAATTATGCTTAGAATGTATATTCCACATATTTGTCCCGGATTTCATATTTCATGTAATCTACACATCATCTGTCACACAATTTCAATACTTTAGTTCAACAATTAATACTTTGGTTCAATTTTTTAATGTTTGGTGGAATGTTATTGACTAGGATATTATTGTACTGGGATATTAGTGCAAGGGAATATTTTCCTTTGGGACATTTAAGCGGGGATGCTATTGATGAGATATTTTGGCATAAGTTATTGTGGTCGACACCCGATTTACACTATGTTATTATTACCTACTGATTATCTTGACTGTTATATAGTAGAAATGAATGAGTGTTTATTTTATTTTTTATTTATTTTTTTGCTAATTTTATTTTTTTTTTTATTTTTATTTAGTTTATTAATTAATTAATATTATTAATATATTAAATAATAATTATTTATTTATTTATTTAGTTTATTAAGTTTATTGCTAATTTCTAGATTTATCTTCTATGGTCGAGCATTATATGTGGTACACATTTGTGTGTGTGTGTGTGTGTGTGTGTGCATGTACGGATGTGATAAATTGAATGATTAATTCCACTGGAAACTAAAAAAATGCAATGATGGGTGGAACATAAAATATAAATTATTATTTTACAGATTCTTATCAGCCGTGAATGAAAACTTTAGGGAAATGAAACGAACGATCATGGCTCTCACGGATGAAGTGTTAATGAAGAACTACAAAATGGATACAGTATCACGAAGCGAACTGCTGATTTTTTTTCTCCAGTACAAATCATTGTTTCCTCCAATATCGGATTTCATCGAATCCGGAATTATTTCGGTGAAGTTCAAACCCGGCAAGTTTAATTTAATTAACTTAATTACTTTTTAAAAAAATGAGGGAAAAACATAAAAACAGAACCACAAGCCGTTGCGACTACTAGCAATGCCATGTTGTAATAAAATTATTGATTTACAAATTTATTTTACCGAGTACATTGTTAATTAAAAATTAAATACTGTCACTACGAACTATTGCACGATTGTTCAATTCTTTGTTTTTGATTGAGTAAATAATAATGCATCAAAAATTGAATAATAAGATGTTTCGAAAATCAACATAACAACGATTAAAAACAATCAACTATCCATACGTAATAAATGAGCTTGTAATTATTCATTAATTTTTTTCCAGGTTGGCACATCATCATTGATAGCTTCGATGGCTGGCAAAAATGGTACAAAAAGCCGATGGAATTGGTGTTTGAATATTACCAATTTTGGGCAAACTTTGATTATCACCATGAGGTCGTGTGTCCGTGGATCGGAAAAACTGTAAAAAAACAGGATTTCGCGAATCCTCAGAATTTATCGAAGGAAATGAATTTTACAGCGAAGGGCTGGTATGATCCCGAAATTGGCGAATTTTATACGCCACTTTGCATTCAAAGTGAATTTGGCATCATGGAAAACAAAACGAAAGAAGTGACCAAAGCTGAATTGGTTGCATTACGTGATTACTGCTCGTTCGTCGCTAAAAACCTTGAAAAATTAAACAAGGTTGACGACGAGTCCGATGGCTTCGACAATGATTTTTTTTTATAAATATGAGAACGACTGAACATTTGTATGCGTATTATTTTTGTTTCATGATGAATTTTATTGCGTTTGTTGCGATTGCATCGTTCCAGACTTTGACAAAATTTGCATTCACATTGCAAGTCGCAAACACTTGCCGAATATGGTGCTCAAACGATCAGGTAAAAATACCAATTTGGATATTTTTATAAGGAAAATAATTTTTTTGTTTGGTTTGGATCGTGATCCATTTATTTTTTGTCTCGCTTTGGTAGAAAATAATTTTTTGTTCATTTTCATTTTAGTCTTATGTATTTTTTTAACTTTGTCTCCGTTTCAAGTGATTTCTTTTTTAGTTCTATGAAAAAAAATCCACTTTTCGTCAACGTCGCTTATGAACAATGTATTTGAGTTTGGGTTTGGGTAATAAGGATTATTAATTTTGCAAAAACGTCGCTCAATAAGCAAAATGAAGAATACAACAATAAAGGCAATGAAGAACCAGATAGTAAGAAGGCAGGAGGAAAGAATGGAGGATGTGCCATCATCAACACTAAATGAGAACGCGATTGAAATAGAAATACCTCCAGCAAAAGTCTAAAAATGTTGACTCTGATCTCGATTCAACTTTCAAGATGTCAGACAAGCGCAGGGTTTTAGTAAAAAAAATTTTGCACAACAGAAATTGGTCCGGATGGCATCACTGAGTATTATTGCATGGTGTCTAAGAAATAAATCGGCGACAAATCTGCGGTGTACGAGCATGTTCAGAGTTTGGAGCATTACGAAGCGTTCAGAATTGTAGTAGATATGCGTTTGAAATATGAGGTCATTTCCGAAACACAACGATTATGGTCTCGTTGAAGAATTTTTAGAGGAGGAGTCCGAAAACACGATTTACTGTTACGTCTGCGATGTTGAGATCAGTAATTTGAATGATACGATAAAAGTTCACATCGGGAAGAAAATCCACAGCGAGAAACGGAACGCGATTCGGAAAAGAAATCTCACAAATTTTCGTTTCCGATCTTGAGGGGAAACTCGGATTCACAGTTTCCCCTCGATCCTGAGGGGAAACTGATACGACATCGAGAAATATTTTTATTCGCTTTGTAACCACGTCTCCACAACGGAATTTGAATTTATCCGGCATGTGAAAAGCCCCGAACACGTGAAGACCGTGGAAAATATCGATTCTCCTCATCGCCCATTGACTCTCGATTTTTGCTTGGACCGTTTGATATTCTGATATAACGATTGCGTAGAATATACCCGCTACTCTAAAACCTCCGAATACGACGCATCCCTCTTACGGAAGAAAAATATTATGAATGCCTTGGAGCGACATGCAAAATATACCAAACCTTTCGGCAAAAATTATTGGAGCAAAGTGTGCCCGAATTTACACTTGTAAATTCGGGTTCGATCCTAGTACTTACTAGGATCGAACCCGCCCTAGGATTACCATTGTTATGTCCGGGCTCAACGCCAACAACATATAAAACGACATTAAATCATTTTAGTTATTAAAAATATTATCATTAACGATATACGAGTAATTATTTAGTTAACTCGCATATCTTATTATTTTACAGAAATCAAAACATTTATTCCCACGAGACGCACCGCTCGTGGACATCTCGCGTAGAGATAAGATATAGCAACTCAGCAGCAACCAACTCCGTGACAAGGTTCGCCATGACGAGATGCTGAATGCGTCACATCGAAATCGTGGGAACGACGGACAGCACCTTTGTCCTACCTAGACGAACAGTCGAAGACAGTAGGGCAAGTCCGGATTTTGTTGCTCTGCTCTGAGTCCGTAAATGAGAAACATAGAAGCACCGGTATAAGTGCAAGACCATCGAGTCTAATTGTATCTTTTTTGAATTTCATGATTATTAATATCTTAAAATATAATTTTCTATACATTTTAAATAAACATATCGTGCGTGAAAATTCTTAAACCTGACCGTAAAACATTGCAAACGGCGGTTCGACTAATCTTTGTCAAGCCGCCTTCTAACTTGTGACATTCGAACTTGAATAGCTCAAATTCAAAAAGGAATACCGAGTTCGACGACACAATCACGGTGGGTTTCGCCTCTGTTCCAACGCTGGCTCGTGTTGTTTCTGTTTGGGTTTTTTTTTAAACAGGTTTTATTATTTAGTGAAAAATGTTTTCCCATATGAATAATCAATATTTCTAGAAGTTACAGTAAAATTTTCATTGAAAAATAATGATAAATAAGCGAGATACAGTCATTCTGCGAGGGGTCCAAAGAAAGGCGTTTTGCGGTGATCACTGCTGCTCATCACTGGATCATTTGAAACCAAAAAAATTAACGGGGATCATTAGTAAATCACATTGGGCTCTGGATGGACGAAGGGTTAATGAAAATTTCAATTTTTTACGAAATGGCGGATGTTCAAAGTCAAAATTTGTTTTTCGATCAAAATTTCACTCTTATTTTTGGTTGTATATTAAAAAAAACTATTCACCGCAGATAAAAATCCTTCGTCCATCCAGGGGACAATTATGTATAGAATAAGTGATGAAAATTTCAAAACGATCGGTCAAGCCGTTCTGGCGTTACAGTGATCACCGACTTTAAAAAAGTGTTTTCGAGAAAAACGCGTTTAAAGTGCTAACTACTTAGTTTTACCCGCTCGAGGCGGCTGTGCTCAGAGTTGTATATCTTTATGAATAATGCTTCGATTTGTCTAAAATTTTCAGAGAATACTTTTGAAATGCTGTACTTTTAGAAAATGCAAAAAAACGATTTTTTGAAAATGCTGACTAGTCCTCACTCCTCAAAGATACTCTGGTAGAATGTACTTGTGGATGAGCGAAGTCGCGTGACCAACATATCAACGATTCATAAGCCCAGCAATCACGGGGTTAGAATGTGGTTCGGTAACAAAATCACCATCGAGCCTCCAGAATTATTTCGGTAAATGCGTCAAATTTATTTTGACAACTCCCCCACCGAAGGCCCAACTGCCTCTTGTATTAAAAGCACTAAATACATAACCGTAGCAACTGTCTACTTCCCAGACGCTCGCGTGCACCCATTTTCGGCCGGTTGAACTTTCGTAGCTTACCGGCTGTAGCAGCTCGTATAGGATTGCTCGTACTCGAACGGTACAGCCGGCGAAAAGTGAGGATAAGCGTGCGTCAGGGTACCATAGGCTGCAGATTCGGAGACGCGATGCAACGAGCGGGGCGTCCCATCTATTTAGATTTGCGTGCATGCTCTTTAACGCCCCGCTCACCATAGCGTGTCTCCGAATTTGCGGCCGTGAAGCGATGGTAGTTCAGGCGCTCTGTCAGTTGCGTGAGTGCGAGAGAGATAACTAAAAAGTAGGTACACGTTTTTCTCGGAGACACTTAACATTTCAAGAAAAGCAAAAATTACACCGTGTTCTCTGACAAAAGGAGAACAACGTGTAACTTTTTTCCTTCTTGAAATATCAAGCTTCTCCGAAAAAAACGAGTTGCTACAATAGCAAATTGCGCAAGCTGCACTGGGCAGTTCACACAATGGGCAGTTTGCCCAGTGTTGACTTCGCACCCTACCTTCATTCTTGTTTAATTTTTTTTTTGTTACCGGTCAATATATGTATCGATTCTTCAATATTCTTTTTTACACGCTTTATATTAGCTTCACTTGTATGTTTGTTTGTTTGTCTGTCAGTTTGTCAGTTTGTCTGTAACCAGTGTTGCCAACTTGGCGCGTTTCGCGTCAAATCTAACGCTTTTTGTACCTACTTGGCGCGAAAAATAATATTTTGGCGCTTAGCGCGACATCTAACGCTTTTTGTGCGTATTTGATGCGAAAAATAATGTTTTGGCGCTTAGCGCGAAATCTAACGCATTTTGTGCCTATTGGGTGCGAAAAATACTATTTTGACGTTTTGTGCGAGCGAAATCTAACGCTTTTCGTATGTCGACGATAGTTTTAATTTCGTCCAAAGCCAGGAACGTATCCAAAGCCCGTCAGATATACATACCTTCCGTAATGTAACCATAACCGTTCGTCACAAACATACACAACTACACACTTTTCATATCGTTACCGTAAAACAATCTCTATAAGGTTTTGACCAATCGCGTTTGCTAGATTTGTGTTTACCGAAATGCGCATTGGTCGAAATCTTACTTACGGTTACACTACTATTATGATGAGGTATAGAGGGAGTGTCGAGTGTTGATTGTGGGCACGTGGGCAAGTCCCGAGTCCCGAGTTGTGTGTTGTGTATTGTGTTTTTGTAGAAAGGACAAACAAAGATATCACAGTTCGTCTGGTTCGTCAGCGCGGTATATTTTTATCGGAACTTTGATTTTTGATTTGAAATGCACGAATCTCTAATTGCTGTGGTTTAGTACGACTAAACATGGATTTACCAAAAACAAAAAAAAGTAATTACGCACAGAACTTTCGTAAAGAATGGGTGAATGATCCGAGTTTCAAAAAGTGGCTAAGACCGGTCATGGGAAATGCCGTGAAAGCCATGTGTGCTTTCTGTAAAGTGGAATTTTGTGCAAAATTAAGTGACATAAAAAGACATTCGGAAACGAAAAAACACGTTGAGAAAATGAAACCTTTTTCAAGTGGTCAAACTCAAATACACGTCGAAAAATCAGACACAAGTGTAAAAAATATGGTCCAGCAAGCGGAGGCGATGTTGTCGTTATTTATTGCGGAACACAGTGCAATTTTACCAATTGACCACCTGAGTGAAGTGTGCACAAAAGCGTTCAACGATTCCAAAGCGGTGCGTGAAATGAAACTTCATCGCACAAAATGCGGGGAAATAATCAATAATATTTTAGGACCACATTTCAGAACCGCCCTCATAGCCGATATTGGTGACAGTAAGTACAGTCTTCTCATTGATGAATCGACTGATATTAGTATAACTAAATACTTGGGGATGGTCATCAGGTATTTCAGTACCAAACAAAATTCTGTCGTATCAACATTCTTCGCCTTGACTCAATTAGATAGGTGTAATGCTGAAGGGATCGTAGAAGCTATCGTTAACACGTTGACAGAATCGAAACTTGATTTGAAGAATTTGGTCGGATTAGGCACAGATAATGCTTCCGTGATGGTGGGAATTAATAATGGCGTATATGAACTTCTAAAAAGTAGATATAACTTGAAACATTTGACGTTAGTTCGTTGTTTATGCCATTCCTTACAATTGGCAGTATCTCACGCATCAGAAGAAACTATTCCTCGTAACATCGAATTCATTTTGAGAGAAACGTATAACTGGTTTTCAATATCACCATCACGAAGACAAGAGTATTCAAAGATTTTCGAAACGATTAATTGCGGGAAGCAGCCGCTTCAAATTTTGAAAAAGTGTGCTACTAGATGGCTGTCGATTGAACCTGCAGTTAAGAGAATTCTGGATCAGTGGGACGAATTAAAACTATTTTTCGAAATCTCTCGAACAAAAAACAATTGTTACACTGCTGAAATGTTGTTCAAAATGTATGCAGACGATCATAACAAAGCGTATCTGATTTTCATAAAAAGCATACTTTCAGAAGTACAATATGCTCTCAAGGCGTTTGAAGGAAAGTCGACAGATCCTACCAAGTTATTGGAGACATTAATAAATCTCCTAGAATCACTTTGCAATAAAATCGTACTGCCGTCAAAACTTCATAAACTCGATTTATTTACAGAAAACATTGAAAAGCATTTGGACCCATCTCCGTATTTAGGATATAACGTTGAAAATGTTTTGAAACAGTTTTCGAATGATGAGACTCAATTTTTTCGCAGACGTTGCATCGACTTTATTGTTAAATTGATTAAACAATTACAACAACGACTCCCAAGTAACGTTCATGTATTACAAAATATTCGTATGATGAGCGTTACAGAAACACTGAAAAAAAACAAGAGTGTAGACCTTATAAAGCTAGCCGAACATTTTTGTTTTGATGGGGACACAATCGACAAGATTGTTATTCAATGGAAAAATATATCCTTACAGGACTGGACCAATACCACTGATACTTTGAAGTTTTGGGCCGAAGTACGTGGATATAAGGATGCGTCGAACGACAATCCGTATAACGAAATCTGTGATCTAGCATTCACTGTATTGGCCCTTCCACATTCAAACGCCGACGTAGAAAGAATTTTCAGTACTATGAATGTGGTAAAAAACAAATTACGCAATAAAATGAACCTTAAAACATTAAATGCCATATTATATATCAGAACTGGGCTTAAAGCACAGGGGAATGCTTGTTTTTCATACAAGATTCCCGAAGAAGCATTTAAAAAAATTGGCAGCAGTGAAGTATATTCCTTCAAATTACTCAAACAAAAAAAAGAAGAAAATGTGGTCGACTCCGAACCAGGGCCGTCAACGTCAACTTGTGCAGTACCTATCATTACAACTGTCGAAGATGAAGAACTTCAAGGCCAAAGCGACGAAGACGACGACAATTTTTGGTTTTAGGTAGTGTGTATTGTAGACATGTAATTTGTTAATCAAGCTTAACCAAAAAAGAATAAATCCGCATATTTGCGTTTTTAGTTTGTCAACATGTTTCGCTGTTGGGGGGATAGTATCTGCACTTTTATGTCATTTTTTACAGGGATTCGTGGATCTTACAAAGTGACTTTTTTCCCTCTCTTCCACTATCAATATTTTATTCTTATTCGAAAGGCAAAAATCCTTTATTGAATCATTATTGAAATTTTCTTGGTTTAAAATCAGAAGCGATTCTCATGCAGCGCTGATAGGCATGTACCATTTTCCACCAACGATTCCTCCAATACGTTCGTAGTAGATTGGGTCAATGCTAAACACATATGCCGAGAGTAGTCGGTTCGATCCCACCCTCTGGCCTTTTTTTTCTAATGAAATAATAAAAATAATTCAATAATAATATGCGAATAATTAAATTTCTTTAATAATTAAAGAAATTTAATTATTCGTATATTATTATTGAATTATTTTTATTATTTCATTAAAAAAAAAAGGCCAGAGGGTGGGAACGAACTGACTACTCTCGGCACATGAGTATAGTGTTCACCCAATCTGCTATGAACGTATTGGAGGAATCATCGGTGGAAAATGGTACATGCTTATCAGGACCGCTTGATATAATGAAGTTTTATAGAGTATAAGTACGTGATTTAAAAATTTTAAACCACTCCATAAAACTTCATTATACTCCATAAAACTTCATTATATCGAGCGGCCCTGATAAGCATGTACCATTTTTTACCAATAACTCCTCGAATACGTTCGTAGAAGATTGGGTCAATACTAGACTCATGTGCCGAAGGTAGTCGGTTCGATCCCACCCTCTGGCCTTTTTTTTTAATAAAATAATAAAAATAATTCAATAATAATATATAAATAATTAAATTTCTTTAATAATTAAAGAAATTTAATTATTCGCATACTATTATTGAATTACTTTTATTATTTTATTAGAAAAAAAAAGACCAGAGGGTGGGATCAAACCGACTACCCTTGGCACATGAGTCTAGTATTGACCCAATCTGCTACGAACGTATCATAGGAATCATTGGTGGAAAATGGTACATGTTCATCGGGGCTGCTTGATATAATGAAGTCTTATGGAGTTAAGTACGTAGTTTAAAATGTTTACCATTTTTAAACGGGCACTGGTCATTAATTAATCAAACAAAAAACTTACCATCTAGAAATTTCTGTTATTCAAATAAGAATGGAGGATTATAGTGAAACAGGGAAAAGCATTATTTATTACTTAAAAGAATCCACGGGCACCCTGAAAAAGACAACAAAAGAGCACCAACATCAAGAAACTAGCGCCATCTAGAGTAGCGTATTTTGATTTCACCTTTTTCCCCAATACTACGAAACTAGCGCCTTCTAGCGCGTTTTAACACCAAGCTTAGCGCGATATAGGAATGAGGAGTTGGCAACGCTGTCTGTAACTCTCCTTTTTTAACCCTTTGTTTCTTTTTTCTTTTATTTCTTTTAGTCCAATCGACTTGAAATTTGGTACTCGGGGGTTTTCGGGGCCGCTGATTACGATTCCACCCTCAAAATTTCAAAATTCAAAATGGCGGATCCAATATGGCGTACCGAAAATGCAAAAATTCATTCAAACCGCATGATATTTGGTACTCGGGGGTTTTCGGGGTCGCTGATTACGATTCCACCCTCAAAATTTTTAAATTCAAAATGGCGGATCCAATATGGCGGACCAAAAATGCAAAAATTCATTCGAATCGCTTGATATTTGGCACTCGGGGGTTTCCGGGGTCGCTGATTACGATTCCACCCTCAAAATTTTTAAATTCAAAATGGCGGATCCAATATGGCGGACCAAAAATGCAAAAATTCATTTAATCGCTTGATATTTGACACCCGGGGGTTTCCGGGGTCGCTGATTACGATTCCACCCTCAAAATTCCAAAATTCAAAATGGCGGATGCAATATGGCGGCCAAAAATGCAAAAATTCATTCAAACCGCATGATCTTTGGTACTCGGGGGTTTTCGGGGTCGCTGATTACGATTCCATCCTCAAAATTTTCAAATTCAAAATGGCGGATCTAATATGGCGGACCAAAAATGCAAAAGTTCATTCGAATTGCTTGATATTTAGTACTCAGGGGATTCCGAGGTCGCTGATGAAACACATTCGAGTTCATAACGATGAGTCATACCATATATTGGCCATATATTACATACTGTGATACTTCGTTCGAAAACGTACATACTGTAGATAGCTACAGCTACTATTTATTAAAAATATAGTTTAAAAAACTAAAAAAACACGCTTTTAAAGAATGTTGAACTAAAAAGTTAAAAATAAATATAGTTTTAAAAAACTAAAAAAACACGCTTTTAAAAAATATCGAACTAAAAAGTTTAAAATAATTTTAAAAATAAAATTATGACAATAGTACATAAAAAATACTAGTATAATTGAGGGAAAGCGTGGGGCGCTTGATATACGATAATTATAGCACAAAGCGCCCCACGCTTTTCCCTCAATTATACTAGTATTTTTTATGTACTATTGTCATAATTTTATTTTTAAAATTATTTTAAACTTTTTAGTTCGATATTTTTTAAAAGCGTGTTTTTTTAGTTTTTTAAAACTATATTTTGTAATATGGTAATCATAGTGATTGACGAATTTGTAGTATCGTTATTCAATATTTCATTTTATCTAGAAATGCGCAGTGGTCTTGATGCTAAGTTTTAAGGCCGTGTGATATACCGACTGAGCCGCCACGAGTACGAGAGAGATAATTGTTTTCGCGTTTCAATATTTTTTGATAAACAACATATTCTAGAAGAATAAGTTGGAGAAAAGTTAAAATATAAGAAATAAATAAATTAGAAAAAAGTTGCCTTAAGGGGTTACGTATAACTTGAGGCAATAAAAGTAGAGTAAACTTGAACCTGTTTTTTTTACCGAAGAATGTGTTTTTTTTAGAGACGAATGAATGTATTTTCGACAGTCGAATGTTTCGAGTGTTTTTAGTTAAATTTCAACAAATTAATATTGAACAATGCACCGTGTACATGCGTGATTCCGTAGAGGCCGTTTTGTAAGAGTGCCATGTGTGGTAACCATCGTAGATCCGACATTTTTTATCTGAAAAAGAAAAAAAATCGAAAAAAAAATATTGTCATAACCCATCTAAAAAAAAAATTTTTCGAAAAATGGCAACCGTTTGAATGTAAAAATGTATTTTTTGACTTAAAAGATTGATTTTCTTCATTGAAAAAAAGAAAACCATGTAATTTGACGAAAATGATATGACGAAAACTTCCTTTTTTCATTGTTGAACATCTATCTGTTAAAATTAAATTGGCTACACTTGATACTATCAACTTCAAAACACATTCATTCGTTATCGAATAAAAAAAAATTTCGATTAAAAAAAAATTGTTAAACTTCGCTCAACGTTTACTGCCCCAAAATTCATCTAGGCCCCTAAAAAGAAAAGTCAAACGCCGAAATTGGCCGTGATTAAATTATTAAGACAGAATACTTTGTGACGATTTATTACTAATTCTTATTGTTATTTAATAATGATCAATAAGTATTTTTACTCTTCAGTGCTAATTTTTAAATTTTTCTACTTCTTTTTTCTAAATTCTATTTTTTTCAGTATTTCTATTCTTGTTTGTAAGATTCATTTGACTGAATACTAAAATAATTCAATACTGATAATGATGAAATATAAATCCTAATTTTTTATAGGCTTTTGAGCGCCGGCAATAATAACTTGAGAGAAATGAGAAAAACGGTCAAAGCTTTTAAGGCTGAAGGATGCAACATGGATTATAAGCATGAAGGCGATGAAATGTTGATTTTTTTTCTGCAGCAAGAATCATTGTTTCCTTCACTATCGGATTTCATCAAATTCGAGAATGAATTGGTGAACTTCAAACTCGGCAAGTTTAACTTCATTAAGTTACTTCTAAATTAATAGAGGAAAAAATACCAAAAACATTTTCAACCGGAAGTAATATCATTTTGTAATATAATTATTAATTTACAAATAAAATTATTTTACGATGTACATTCTAAATTATAAACTGAGAATTTCTTGTTCGACCTATTCCACGATTAATGAATACTTTTTTTGCAATCTAGTAAATAATATTGTATAATTAATTGAACATAAAAATATTTCGCAAATCACCAACACAACAATTTTAAAAAATCAGTTCGAATATCTATCGGTTATTAAGGTATTACTGGATGGATATTAAAAAATCGTCAAAATTCTTGAAAATTTAAGGGATGATATTAGTTCCTGATAGAATAATAATACATGAATTATTTCAGAATTTTTCACTAAATAATTTAGTAGTTATAAACATATAAATTTAACACGGTCGCTTATGGGAAAACTGCTTTTGCAGACGTTAAGGAAGTACGATCGCAAATCGACGCGTCGACAGATTTTCTTGAAATTTTTATAACTCAAAACAGACAGCGGCATCTGTCCGCTACTGAAATTTGGAAATATTTGACCGTTTAGAACCGGAGATAATTAACATTAAAGCTGGCACGTTTAACACGTATCGCATATGTGAAGCATGCTGTAGACATAGTTTGTCACCCTTCTCTCAATCGTAGCAAATAAACGTCTCGACAGATTTCAATAAAAAAATAGCATGATCTAAATGAATATTTTTCGGACAAGTAAAAAAAATACTTCGATTGACCGTTTTGAAGTCGAGATATAACAGTAGGAAGATGTAAACTTTTATCGAGTTTTTACCCGGCTGCGAATGGGGGGAATACGATCCGGCAACATTGTAACCGTCGCAGTGTGCGTGTAGCTATACAAATACACGGGTTTTCTTACTTGAGTATGGTTGCGTTGTCATTGGTATAAAATTATAAATGATTAAATAAGCAATAGAAATTTATGTATTGTTTAAAAACAACTTTTAATTCAAATAATAATTATTGTTTATTGTAGTTCAAGCATAACCTACATTTAAAATGTAGTTTTGAGTACAATGACAGACTTTCTTAATTTTCCTTCCCGCATTATAGTGATTGAATATCATCGGTTTTACACGAATTTTGATTATCACCAGGAAGTCGCGTGCCCTTGGATCGGAAAAACCGTGAAAAACGGTATTTCGTAAATTTTGAAAAATTACCGAAGGAAATAAATTTTAAGGCAGACTCGTACAATCCAGAAATTGGCAAATTTTATATGCCACTTTGTATTGAAAATGCAGTTGGCTTAATGGAAAATACAGCGAAAGATGTGAGCAAAGCCACATTGATTAGATTTCGTAAACATTGCTCGGTTATGGTTGAATGCCTCGAAAAATTATCAACGAGGTGTTAAACCTTAGAAGAATAATAAATACAAAAAGGGCTGAACCTTTTATGTTATATGCTTAATAATATTCTGTTCTAAAATGAATTCGTTGTTTTTTTACACTATTAACTTTTTTCATTTTATTCAATTATAATCGATGGCATTGTTTCACCTCTCCAAATGCAAAGTCCTTGAATCATAACGATAAAAGAAAGTAAATGTGTTGCGTACCAAGCAGCATCTAGCATGGTAAATTGTAGTTTATTTTAATGTCTCACCATTTCTCTTTATTATTGGTTTGTATTTGCATTTCACTCGATGGACAGTCAGACGCGACGAATTCTTTCGTACCTGACCGCCATAAACGAAGGCTATAAACCCTTCATCTAGCAAGCTGGCAAGTACTCCGTCTAAACTATTGCTTTTTTGTTTCTTCGTCCATACGGTGAACTTATGTTTCATTTCTGTAATGCACTATCGTGCCGAATGGACAATTTTTTGTATTTTTTAATCCTTGTGACCGTGGTGACATACACGTTCGAATTTTAGTTCCTTAATCTCGGAGTTTCCCTCGAGTAAGGAAATTTTCCAAGTATGTTTGCCATGCAGCTGCCAATAATATAATTTTATTACAGAGTACGCCCGCGTTTAAGCGTGAACATATTTTCATTTTTTGTATTTCTGGTCAGTTTTTTCATCTGACAATTTAAAACTGCAACTTTTCTGTGATTGGCGACTGCTGGACCTCCTCTTTGAGATTTTCCTATCTTTTCAACCAATCATCTCTTTTCTCTTCGAATAACGAAGTAAATGTTTCAACGCCTTCTTTTCGAAGGAACTTGAAATCGTCAATCACAGAAGACAGTCTAGCGACAACTACAGAACTGTTAACTTCACATACACTGTCTTTATAGAACACGATCTCCGCTTGTAACAAACATCAGATTTGAAATAAAGTGTTAATATTTGTTCTTATTAAAGCACCGCGCAATATTAAGTTGGCGCGCGGGTTCCCGCGTATACGCGTAAAGTCGTTTTTATTTGACGAAAAGGTGGTGAGTCTTACAAACTCATCAGGTAACGCACCATCGACACGAGGACACGGGACAAAATGTATTTCCAATAACGACTGTGTTAGCAAAATTTTTGGTGTATTGTATTTTCTGTGAGCTGTTCAGTAAAATCAATGAAAGAAAATTGGAATTGTTTGTTTTTTATTTGCTCAGTTTCAATTTGTATTTTCGATTTGTTTTATATGAGGCACTTCACGCTATTTGGCGCGGCAATGACTTCGACCATTTATTATTTTCGTGAAATTTTTTTTGTAAAATAGTACCCCATAAAAGGAATATCCATACCAATTTTCCGATTTTTATCTCAAGTGGTTCGAGAGTTGCAATTTTATTTAAAAAAAAAAATCGATTTTCTCAACTTTTGATATGTTCAAAAGCTGCGATAACTCTTAAACTGACAGAAATATCGACAAATGTTAATATACCGACATTTTTCATTTTGAAGCATACTTTCATGAAAAAATATGGAAAAAGAATTATTAACTATCATTGTCAACAAATTTTTTAAGTCTGAATTAAAAACTTCTTTTTTAAACATGATTGCCATTTTTATTTGTTGACAAAAATTTCTCGAATTACAATTATAATTTTTAAAAAAGGCAGGAGACAGAGCAAGAGACAGAATTGTAAAGTTGAAAAAAACAATGCTGCGGTCTAAGAGTGAATGTCGAAAGAATATAATTATTAACATATAAATGAATCGACGGAAGAAATAAGAAGGAAAACGGACGAGAGGTTACGTAATCGATATAACGTTATCTCTCACGCGGGACCTTGAAGGTTTCAATTCGTATCAAATTCGTATCAAAGGACTTGAAAATGACTGGCTTTTACCGTAAGCGTGTAGATAATTGTGTATTATTCGTTATATTTAAAAGAATAAGATATTTGACGAGAGAAACGTGAATAAAAATACATGAACCTCGGTAAATTATTTATTTCTATGGTCGATATATAATCGAAAGATGTGTAACAAATATTTGTGAATAGTTCATTACAGAGCCTGTTTAGAAAATCCGATAGGTATCGATTGAAACCGATAGGAACCCATAGAAATTCAATCGGAACGAATGGGTCAATAGGAGAGTGATATGTCCTTCGATTGGAAGTTAATCGGTATCAATGGGTTTGAATCAGCCTGTATCATTAACCGGAATGAATTGGAAATAATGCATTAAATGGAGTACTCAATAGGAAATATACTTATTGACTGTACTATGAATTTTTTGAAAAGGAGAATTCCGATTCATTTCCAATTCAAATTCTGAATCGGTCGCAATAGGAAAATTCTGCGATAGGATTTTTATGAGATCCAATCAGAAATGAATGGGAAATGGCGTATCAAAAATTGCATGCACTGTCAATCAGAATGTATGGGAAATATCGCATTAAATAGAAAATCTAATGGGAAATAGTCGAATTGACAAATTTATGGGTTTGAATGAGTTTCCTGAAAAAATGAATCTCAACTCGATTCCAATTTAAATATTGAATCGGTTGTAATAGGAATATTCCATGATACGATTTTCATGGGATCCAATCGGAAATGAATAGGAAGCGGTGTATAGAAAACTGCATGAACTGTCAATCGGAATGTATGGGAAATTTCGTATTAAATAGAATATCTAATGGGAAATAGTCTAGTTGACAATTTTATGGAATTGAATGATTTTTATGAGATCCAATCGGAAATGAATGGAAAGCGATATATCGAAAATTGCATGCACTGTCAATCGGAATCTATAGGAAAATTCGTATTAAATAGAATATCTAATGGGAAATCGTCCATTTGACGAGTTGATGGGTTTGAATGAGTTTCGTGAAATGGTGAATTCTAAATCGATTCCAATTTAAATACTGAATCGGTTGCAATAGGAATATTGCATGATACGATTTTTATAAGATCCAATCGAAAGTGAATAGGAAGCGGTGTATATATATATCTATCTGAAAGGGTGGGGATAAAATTTTCGAATGACGAAATTTCGAACAGCTAAAATAGCGAATTTTAACATACAATTATATATATATATATATATATATATCGATAACTGTATGTTAAAATTCGCTATTTTAGCTGTTCGAAATTTCGTCATTCGAAAATTTTACCCCCACCCATCTGAAATACTGAATGGGTTGCAATAGGAATATTGCGTGATACGATTTTTATAAGATCCAATCGTATCACGCAATATTCCTATTGTAATCGATTCAGTATTTAAATTGGAATCGATTTGGAATTCACCATTTCACGAAACTCATTCAAAATCATAAACTTGTCAAATGGACGATTTCCCATTAGATATTCTATTTATACGAAATTTCCTATAGATTCCATGGTTTTCTATAGAAAACTGCATGAACTGTCAATCGGAATATATGGGAAATTTCGTATTAAATAGAATATCTAATGGGAAATAGTCTAATTAACAATTTTATGGGTTCGAATGAGTTTCTTGAAAAGACGAATTCCAACTCGATTCCAATTTAAATATTGAATTGGTTGTAATAGGAATATTCCATGATACGATTTTCATAGGATCCAATCGTAAATAAATAGGAAGTGGTGTATCTTTCTATTGGAGGTGACCAAAATAAAAGTGGAATTTTCCTATTACTTCCTATAAAAAAGACTGTATCGTTCCCTTGTCAACCTGCAAGGGAAAAAAAGACTGTATCGTTCCCTTGTCAACCTGCAAGGTTACTGGGGGGGGGGGGGGGGGGAGGGAGTAGATGTGGCGACTTCGCAACAAAAAACGATGACCGCAAGGCGGCGCGTCAGTCTGAAAAAATCAGAAATGCCAATAGCTTAAAAAAAAAGAAAAGAGAGATAGAGGAAGAGGTTGGTAGCACAGCTAGAGAGAAAAAAAGAAAAAAAAGAGTTATTCCGACGAACAACTGTGTACATGCTAATCAGCAGAAATATTATATTTAATATTATTAAATCAAAAAAATAAAGCAATAAGTTGTTAATAAAATATATTTTGTGTAGATGAAAGTTATCAAAACCCCACAAAATTGGTTCCAATAAGACAAGACCCATTATTTCCGAATCCTACACTGTAAAAAAAATTTATTTAATCCAAGTAATCCAAATTAATCGAGTTCAATTTACTGAACGTAAGTAGATTTTTCTTTGCCATAAATAAAAATAGACATTGCGACAAGAAAATCATTTTCTTGATGGTATTTCCTTGGTTCCAATAACCTAATTCATTCATATAAATCGGTTATTTGGTGTAAATACATGGAATCTATAGACAACAAGGCCAAAGATTTATTATAAATAATTAATATTTTTGACTCTATCGTTTTATTTAGTCAACACCAATTCGAGTAATTGGCTGCCAATATGATGTAATATTTTCAATTGGATAAACCAAAATCATTGGAAACAAGTAATCGATTTTTTTTATCCCGATGACCCCGTATCTGTTCGTAATTTTTTTAAGAAGGGTATAGGGACACTTCCATTGTTTCCAAGCAAACCGCCAACTTCACATAGTAGTATTTCGTCGAAAACAAACGAAAAAGAGACTGTTCTTTCGGTTGATCGGCGAAAACTCACCGTTTTCGTCGATGAATAAGTGAATAATTAATAAACGATGCAAACTAATTATTTAATTTTTAGGAACCGTAATTGCAATCATGTAATTTGTGGTATGCTGGTTTTTGAACAAGTTTTTTACATTTTTTGTCACTATTTCAGGTGTAATACGTTGTTCACCAATAACCGTAGGCATCTTGCCATGTTAAAAAGTGTTTTTTTGATATTTAGTTTCACAAAAACGGAGTAGACGATCGATTTAAAATTTGGATGGAACATCCAGTACACGTCAAAGAATATACTGTGTAAAATTGATGTAAATGGTTATATTTTGCCACTCTGGTAGGATGATTCTTTGATATAGAAACAAATAAAAATTAGCGAATTCCTTTCGATGCTTGGAGTGATCCATAGAGTTAAGATGTTTTTTCTTACAAATACGAATCGTACACTGCTTTTAAGTATGTATATTTTGCTTAAATTTTGGTTCCAAGCGTTCACCTCACGATTTTTTTTCTTTACTGAAACGAATATTAATGCAACTTCTCATTATAATAATGGTTGAAAAGAATAGTAAAAACGAATTTCAATAAATATTATTTTATAGATCATTGCTTTTCTTACTCCATGCCGAACTTACAATTTATATATCATTTTTCAACTTCAAGTTCTCATGTAGAGGATGGTGTAATGGTCCGTGCTGGTTAGGTCGTAGATGGGTAGGTAGGTCGGATCGAGTCCCCGCGTAGGTACGAAAATTTTTCTGTAAAAATAAATGTCAGGAGTGATGGGCATATTAAAATGTGATCAATAATAATAAAATATGAATTTTTAGTTGAAAAAAAAAACCGATTTTTTGTTTTCGGTAACCCGTTCATTTCGATCTTGTAACTGTGCATTTCTCTAAGTAATTTTGTATTTGCCTTTAATAACCATGATGTTTCGGTCAAAGATATATTTACTTCATGCAAGTACTGAATTACTGGATAATATACAAATAAATAATTTAATTCGTTCAAGTTAATTTTGTTTAGTGCTAGAAAATTTTTTTTACAGTGTAAAGCAATCGGATAATTCCGATTCGTTTTCCCTTGCTTTAAGTATTTTTACCCATTCATTCCCATTGAGGAAGTCTATGGGATTGGAGCAGTTGAATAGGGTTCTCTCCCATTGAAAAAGTCTATCGGAAAGGAGCATTTGAATAGGTTATTTTCTGGACAAATAACACCGTTGATTCCGATTCATTTTTTTCTATAGGTTTCAATACGATTTTCTAAGGAGGGGATCTATAAAAAACGAAGTTCGATGTATGCGACAAATATTTTTTTTGCTATATGAGAGTTTATAACATGTATTCGATTTGCCATGCTAATAAATTTGCTAATGTTTCCTTGTATTTTATACGGGCCTTTTTCAGTTAATTTGACTTTAATTTAATTTAATTGTGATAAATTCTCTGCTTTTTATTTGATAATATGTAAAGTGTGTTACGCGCGCGCGGTTGTCCGCGTTAAGGATATCCGCGTCCGATCGGAATAAAAAAAGTTTCTGTCACGCCGAAAAATGGCAAAAATGGGTTGATACTTTTGCTGATACTGATACGCGAGCCTTAAGTTTCTCGCGAATAAATAAGATGGCGCAATAAGACTCTTATATGGATTCGCTTTATCAAAACGTTCACACCAACAACACCCCTTCAAGTTCGCCGACCAATCAGCCAACAGTCCGACCATTAAAGGAATGTAGGGGATTTCCCGGCAGTAAACCTCTCACTCTTCCTTTTTCCCCCTGCAATCATGATGATTATTCTTTGTGTTTTTGCGCAGTTATTCATTCGAAATACGACGAGGTCCAGAACAAAGTCAACGAGACACCACTCCCCCAATAATTCAGTAATGCGACGATTTTATTTTAAGTATAATTGATCTATCGAGGAACTGCTGACATCCGCAAAAAACATTAATATAATCCACGGTAAGATAGTTCCGAAAAGTAGAGAGCGATTGCACAAAGAGCTTGGAGGAACAGCTGGGAGCCATTTTCATTTTAAGTGCAACGCAATTGCAGTTCTTCGAAAAAAAACAGGTTTAAAAGCGGGAAAAGCCATTTGAGTGCGTGATAATCCGTAAAAAAGAGTGACTAAAAATGCGAATTAAAAAAGCAGCGGAAAGCGGCGATCTTCCGATCGGAATAATTCGTGGGAGGGACAACAATGAGTTTCGTTGTATCCTGTGTGAAAACCGAGAAATTTTACAGAATTTTCATGAGCACATTGCGGATCCTCAACACGTAAGGTCGATTCAACGATTGCGTCTGCTTTTTGATTTAAATGAGGAGATCGATTGCAAAGCTTGCAACGCGAGTATCGATTGGAAGAGCCTCAAAAATCATGCGAACTGGCACAAAATTGTTTCTTCGTACGAGACCGAGATTTCGAGCGGTGAGGAAAATACGACGGATTCGAGCGATAGGGATACTGATTCAAGCTTCGCAAAATTTTCGATCGATTCCAGTGCTGACAAAAATTCAACTGATTTGAACTTGGCTACAAATTTAAGCACCATCAATGTCAAAGAAAAATCACCAATCGCTGAGAATAGTATTTCAGAGATTCGTCCTTTGGATAATTGCATTGTGATCCTTGGCAGATTTGATTTTTGTTGCAAAATTTGTCGCACTCTTTCTAGCGACCAGACTAGAATTGAAACTCACCTGCAAGGAGAGAAGCATCGCACTGCCTTGAGAAAATGTAAAGAAATGAAAAACTCAGCGGGATGCCATTATGATTGTTTAAGCTGCAAATGCACAATTCCAAACTTTGCCAAAATTCCCCTTCATGTATTTGGCGATCAGCATACAACAACAAGCCCAGCCTCGAGTTCTGTCTGGAAGTCAGAGTCGAGAGAATTAAAATGTAATTACATCATCAGAATCGGTCAGGAGGATTATTACTGCACAATTTGCAACATAACAATTTTCGTGATAGATAATCTTGATCAACATCTTATAAACAAGATACACGACGACTCGCTGAAAAAATATGGTTGCAACGAATTTGCAGTAGCGAGAAATCGTTCTGATACCTTTGATTGCAATTGCTGCAACTGCTTCATTCCAGATTTTGACAGTGTTTGTGTTCATATTGCAAGTCGTAAACACTTGAAGAATATGGTGCTGAAATGATCGGATATAGGTAAAATGAGGATTTTTCACAAGAAACAAATATTTTTTTTTTGGCATTGGGTTGTGAATCATTCATTTTTTTATTAAGCTTTAAAGTAAAAGTAAAGTTAAAGTAAAAACTTTAAAGGAAAGTATTAGTGACGACTAATTTTTTTTCCACTTTATCTTTAAATATAAATATTTTTTTTCAGTTTGCTTCGATGTGGTCATTTTTTTTTTAGTTATGAGTAAATTTATTTCATTTCTCTTAGTTTCGCTAATGAACTATGCGTGTGACTAATAAGTAATTATGTTTTCATAGAAAAATTACTAAAGGAGCGCAACAAGAAAAACAGTAATAAAGATGATGAAACAAAGATAGCAAGAGAGCAAAAGGAAAGGACAGAGGATGTGGCATCATCAACACAGATTGTGAACGCGATCGGAACTCTTCAAGCAGAAAAATCCGAGAATATTGATTTTGACCTCGATTCAATTTTCGAAATGCAAGACAAGCTCTGGGTTTTGGTAAAAAACGCGGAACTTTGCGCAATAAAAGTTGTCCCGAATGGCATAACGAAGTATTATTGCATGGTGTGCAAGAAAAATATCGGCACAAAATCGGCTTTGCTCGGGCATTTTCATTGTCTCGAGCATTGCGAAGCGTTCAGGATTATGAGAGAGACGCGTTTGAAATACGAGCTCGTTTCGGAAAAGAACAGCGATAATGATCTTGTTGAAGAATTTTTGGAGGAGGAGTCCGAGGATACGATTTATTGTCATGCCTGCGATGTCGAGATCGGTAATTCTGATGAAGTTATAGAAGCTCACATAGCAAAGAACAGGCATGGCGAGGAACGGGATTCGATTCGAGAAAAAAATCGACAAATTTTCGTTGCCGATCTCAAGCCGAAGCTCGGATGTGATTGGTACGACATCGAGAAGTATTTTTGTGCGCTTTGTGACCGCATTTTCAACACGCAATTCGAATTTGCTCTACACGCGGAAAGCCCCGAACATGTGATTGCCGTGAAAAATACCGATTCTCTTTATCGCCCGTTGACTCACGATTTCTGCTCGACCTGTTCGATACTCTGGTATGGCGACTGTATCGAACATACTCGTCACATCAAAACCCCTCAACACGACGAATTTCGTTTACGGAAGCAAAATCATTCGGAAGTCTCGGTACTGCATGACATACTCTCAAAATATTTCAACAGCGGTCGTTCGACGACGATGAAACCGAATTTACGATCGCCACTGAACTTGAACGGCCCTCTACAACTAATTCTAGGCGATTTTGAAAGAATCGTCCGACGAATTTTTCCAACTGCCAAAATTCTCATAACGTCTCATAAATACCGGATCTTATTTGGTAGATGCACTAACTGCCAAATTTTCCTTGATTTCGGTGAGTTTCAATTTATCTTTTATATTCGGTTGATCGGTTGTCAATCGGTGGTCACAGATTTGTCTAGCTTGAATTAGTATAAAAAAGGAAACTTCAACTGGAAGTGAAGTGAAGAAATGGTGGTAATAAAATATATATATAAAGGTTTACGGGTTACGCAATACATCCACAGGAACCGAGTACTGTGAAACATCAGACGAGCCACTTGATCACCGCGTACGTCATATTGTGGCCGCTTTAAGCGGACAGTCTAAGGGATATCCGACTTCGACAAAGTGGAAGAAGGTACATATTGATGGGAAAAGTCCTAATAACATCATAACAACTTACCATGTTTCCAGCCGGCGTGATGTTACAGTGTGGGTGGGCAACGAAATCAACATTGGTCACTGCGAATTATTCGGGTAAATGAACCAAATTCTCCAATCAATCGGAATATCGGACGTTTTCCTTTAATTCTAAATTTTTTACTAGTTAACGAATTTGTCTATTTTTTTGTCATATATCTGTGGTAAGCATTTTATGTTTGACTCAATTGAATTATTCTAATAATAATCATAATTATAATTATTGATAAATTTATAATATTGGTATTAAAAAAAAATGTTTTATCTTTTATTATATTTACTGAAACAGTGTGATCTATACTTTGTTATTATTAACTACTGATTATCTTTATTGTTATATAGTAGAAATCAATTAGTGTTTTTATTGTTTTTTGTCAATTTCTATATTTATTTTCTATGATTGAGCATTATATGTGGTACACATTTGTGTGCGTGTGTGTGTGCATGTACGGATGAAATAAATTGAATGGTTAATTCCACTGAAAACTGAAAAAATGTAGTGATGGGGGTGGAACGTGAAATATAAATTATTATTTTTACAGATTTTTATCCGAGATAAATAAAAACTTTGGGGAAATGAAACGAACGATATTGGCCCTCGCGGATAAATTTTTAAGGAGGATGAACTATAAAGTGAGGAATATAATGTCAAGTAGCGATCTGCTGATTTTTTTCCTCCAGTACAAATCATTGTTTCCTCCAATATCGGATTTCATCGAATTCGGGAATGTATCGGTGAAGTTCAAACCCGGCAAGTTCAATTTAATTAACTTTATTACTTCTTTGAAAAAATGGGGGAAAAACGTAAAAACAGAATCGCAAGCCGTTGCGACTGCAAGCAATGTCAAGTAACTAAATTATTGATTTACAAATTTATTTTATCGAGTACATTGTTAATTAAAAATAAAATACTGTCACTACGAACTATTACACGATTAATTCTTTGTTTTTGAATGAGTAAACAATAATGCATCAATAACTGAACAATAAGATGCTTCGAAAATCAACAGAACAACGATTAAAAATAATCAACAATCCATGCGTAATAAATGAACTTGTAATGATTCATTAATTTTTTTTTTCAGGTTGGCACAGCACCCTTATTAGATTAGAAGACTGGGGAAAATGGTATGAAGAGCCTGAGACATTAGTGTTTGAATATCACAGATTTTGGGCAAACTTTGACTTTCACCATGAGGTCATGTGTCCGTGGATCGGAAAAACCGTAAAAAAACAGGATTTCGCGGATCCTCAGAATTTACCGAAGGAAATGAATTTTACAGCGAAGGGCTCGTATGTTCCCAAAATTGGCGAATTTTATACGCCACTTTGCATTCAAAATGAATTTGGCCTCATGGAAAACAAAACAAAAAATGTAACCAAAGCTGAATTGGTTGCATTACATGAATACTGCTCGTTCGTCGTTAAAAATGTCAGAAAACTAAGCCTGTGCTTCTTCGACGATGACGATTGGTAAACACAAAAACGGCTGAACGTTTACATGCGTTTTTTTCTTCAATTATTGTTTAAACTTTTGGCGCGAAAGTAATTCGCCGTTTCTTCACAAAATTTAACTTTCTCATTGCATTTAAGGCGCGTTCGGGGAGACGCTATTTGCGCTACAAACGCTAACGCTACCATTAAATATTATTACTATAGGTCGCATTTTTAGCGCAAATAGTGACTCCCCGAACGCAGCCTTAATTTCAATCTTTTTCATGATTCCTTTTTTTCAAAATGCGAAGTTCTTGAATTTCAAAGAATAAAAAAAATGAAATCCATTTTGAAAAACGACTCTCAGTAAGTTCCATTGCATTGTATTTTAAGTGAACCATTGATAAAATAAATGAAAAAAGAATAGGCGTTGATTTGTGTTTATTTGCTTTTGGTAGGTTAAAATTATAAAAGCTTTCGTTATTTCGAATTTATCGTCGATAATTAAGTACGTAATTTAAAAAACACAGAAAACTTTTTTTATGAATTGCAGTTGAATAAACATTCCAATAATTTGTTATTTCTCAACATTTATTTATTCAAAATCGGAAAAACAGTTAAATTTTTTCATTTTATTGTAACAAAAATCGAATGGTACTAAATCATACAAATACAAATATTGATTAATCCTGAACAAGTTTTGTTTTTTATAATAATAGTAATTATTGAACAATCAATGAGAAATAGGAACGCCGGTGACGATAGGTTTCGGTCTTCCTTTGAAAATGAGTTTTTTTTTCACGATGGCTTTGACGACGTATTCAGTCGTGGATGTCTCTTTAATTTTTCCGCCGTCGATTGCATCGCCATCTTTTAGACGAATTTTCTGCAAAACTGCGAACGGTTTCGGGAGAGCAGACTCTTTTCCATGCAACACGTGTACTCCTATTATTAGGACGGGAATTCCTTCATTCGTGAAGTGAAGATCACCGACGAATTTGCTATTTTCAATTTTGCCGCTCGAGTGTGACAAATCGCCTTGCAACTCGATTATCGCCCATTCCTGTAAATCACCATCCTCCCTAAACCAAAAATAAAACTTTGAAAAAAAATAGATAAATTTCGCGCGAACCAAGTACTGCACGCAGAGAAAAAACATAACCTCTTAATCGGAATAATCATTGCATTTAGTCTATTTCGGCATTCCGGACCCAAAAATTAGTGATAAAAAACTGCACGAAAGTTGGTGAAGAAGGAAAATAATTTTTAAAAATAACGGCCCGGAATTCTGTTGTTTATTTAAAGTTCACTCTCAAAACTCAAAACATCGCGTCGTCCGTAAATTTTTATAGTTGAGAAGTTCCAGTGGCGTCGGTACCGGAGGCTCGAGTTCGCACTAAGATGAATCATGGAACTTGAAAAGCATTCCGGCTGACCTAATATAATAATACAGTCGACTCTCTCATGTGTCAACTCGACGGGACCAAATCCGATCCCTTGTGTCAACTTCTCCTCCATCCCCGCTCTTAACACAGCCGATACAGGGGGAACATCGCATGGAAAGAGAGGGAATGCAAAACGAGCGAGAGAGTAAATATTTGACGTTTCGGAGTGGGGGTCGGAGAAGTTGACTCATGGGAACGGACGGATAGGACATGAGGGAACGGTTGACACATGGGAACGTGACACAACGGAGAGTCGACTGTAATTACAAAAAGGAATTCGACAGGAAAATTGGAATTTTACTCTGTTGATAAGTCTAATAGAGGTGCCTTCAAAATTGTTTTTAAATTTTCGAAGCGTACACTGCTAATTACTATAATAGCATAAGAAATTACTTGCTAGCAATAAAAATCATTTAGGCTATTTTAGTCACTAAAAAAGAGTAATTAAGGCAAATTCGAGTATGTTGCTTTGTTGGTAAAGAAGATCAAAACTATGACGGGCTTTTTCAAAGTGCGGTAACACGCTGTAGATATCGCTATCACTAGTGCTTCAAGGCCGAAATTCTTCAGAGCCGTGATTATTTTTCAGTTTTCCTGTCTCACCAAAGTTGTACGTGTCGGATTGCAAATGACGAATTCGATCGTTTTTTCCGTGTCCTTTGTCATTCGTAACGGACTTCCAAAAAATTCATCAAATTAACCTACAAACTCACGTAAACAATCTAAATACAACGTCAAAAAATCACGACATTTCTCTTTAATTCTTTTTTCCAAACGATTACTAATCAGAATGTTTCCAAGAATAAAAACCCGTAGAAAATCGGGGAAACGGTTCGTCTCGATAGAATAATAACAAATAGAAAAAAACAGCGAAAGCGTTACCCGGCTATTGGCATCGATTATCGTAAGTTTTTTTTTCTTGTTAATCTGCAAAACGAACCATTCTTAGCAAATGCTCATATCTGTTTCAATTATTTCATTTTGTAATTTAAATTGTTTTATTTTAATTTAATTTAAATTGTTGTTTTTCAATTAATATTGTGCTAAGTACAAAAGACGCTGTCACGTCCCTAGATTTATTGTCAACGAAATTTGGTTAATTCATCAATTTTCGAATTTATTCATATTGTTGTAATTAGGTATTGTTTGGTTAAATTTACATTCAAGTATCGTTCTTAATCTGTTCAAAACTAAACTTGATTGATAATATAGCTAGAGTCGTAATCGTAAATATGTCCCATTTTAATGAATTTAATTAAAACACAATTTAACGACAATTGAATTTGATGAAAACATGTTATTACTGTAGCATCTCCTAATTTAAGGAGAATCTTTATAAAACCTTTAAATTGCTTTTTCAAACTATGATAAAAAATGGTTCAACTGCCTAATCTTAATTAATCAGATAATTTGCAATTAGTTATAAAAATATGTACCAGCATTGTCAACCAAAAAATTTTACAGAAATGATTAAAAAAAAAAAACATATTTTTGTATTCAGGTGTACGAAAAATAAGGTAAATTAACTCTAGAACCCCACAATGGGGTAATTAGTTAATCCACGAAAATGTCAAATTTCCTTCTGGAAACAATTTTTTTAAATCATTCCTTCTGTTTTATAGAGTTTTCACCATTAAATATTCACAAAACGCGACCTTATCATACACCATTCTCTTCGCTATCAAACAACAAAAAGATTGGTATACAATTAAAACTTATTATCACATACGAGGAATATTTTATGCTAAAGAGAAAGTTGGGATAATTATTTACCCCAGTGTGGGGCTTACATTGGAAAAAATAGATTGTGGGGTTATAGGGTTGATGAATCTATAAAAAAAAATAGTGTTTCTGCAAAATTTACTGAATTTGATAAAACCATTGCCTAGTTTTGTAAATAACATGGAAATGTGAAAAAAATATCTGACTGGCAACAACAGTTTAGGCAGATGACATTTTGGGTTTTTATTTTCTTGAGTAGAAATATAAATTGGTGGTACTATTTTTGCAGGTATTTCTCACTTTTTAGACAGTAGAAACACTCAGCCTAATTATTACCATAGTAGAAAAGAGCCTTGATGGTTCAAAAAGTACGTCCTCCCCTCATGCATGTTAAATAAAACGTTTTTCAGTATTTCATTTCAGTTCATAAGTTTTTCATTTTTGATATTATTCGAATCCTTTCACAATTGAAAATATTAATTAAACCTTTTCTTGATTAAAAAAAGGAAACAAAATGGAAGGAGTGGATGAAAAGGTTCTCGAGGCAAGCACAATAATTTACGACCATATGCAGAAAAAATACATTTGTCCATTGTGCAAAACAAACAAGTCAAAAATTTTGAAAGCAACGCATTTAAATACGGGTCAACACATAACAAGGCTGCACGCTTTCAACAGTGCGTTCCTTGTAATCGAAAAACAACCATTTTGCAAACTTTGCAACAGGAAACTCGAGTGGCAAAAAGTCCAAAATCATGCAGATTTTCATAAAATAACACCGTATTGGGAGCCTGAGGACAAACACCAAAGATTTTATACAAATTTTTTGATGCGTGTGAACACCATGTATTATTGCCACTTGTGTGACGAAGCGATGAAGAATTGGTCCGTTGCTTGGAGCCATTTGGAAGATGAGCGTCATGCGGAGTTGCAAAAAAAATTTGGAGAACACAAGCTTGAAAAACAGTGGGATATTCATTGTAGCACGTGGCTCGCTCAGGGAATCACTCCTGGCCCGGAAAATAAAGTAGAATGTCGACTGTGCGACGTAACAATGGACCCCAGCAAAGCGGAAAGCCACATAAATTTGCCTAGCCACGTGCGAAATAAATTTCTGTGTCGTGAGGATTTTCAGGAGCGTGTCAAAAGGGAAGAACTTACTGAAAATTCGAAGCCTCCGCAAACACCCTGGTGTAGCGAACAAGTTACTCCCAAATTTCCCAACCGCCCGATGATCTATAATTTCTCCATCGCACCGGATTTTCCTTCCACGAGCACCATTGTCGAGTCCGCGCAGGTGGAATTGAGCAACGAGAGTCAACCGAACGATTGTTTTTCCATGATTGACCCTGGAATCAACCTCGGAACTTCATCGGACCTAAAAATCCCCCGTGCCGCTAAAGAAGAATGCAGAAACTTTGAACTTCTCGCATCGGACCGAAGTTGGATAATTGAGAGCTCGCATCCGCTGTTAAATCAACTAGTCTCCAAAAAACGTCGTAAGGAATGGCGTGTTAACGCAGCGACACAACTGTTTTACTGCCTGCTTTGTTTTGATGAATTTTCGTGCATTGAGACTGCAAAAAAACATGCTTCCGGCGAAAACCACGCGAGCTCGTTGAAAAAATATGGATTAAATTCCATCTTGATGAGCCAAACTGGGAAATATCATTGCATGTACTGCGACTATAAAAAAAAAAAGTTGGTGGCAATCTACGGACATCTCATGAGCAATCGACATATCGAAAAGGTTAGCGAGTTTCATCGACTAAACAATGGCCAATGCGCCTTTGTTCAACCGGAAAATAAATCGAGTGAGATCAAAACGAACGATGATGGTGACTCGCGACCATTTTCCAAAGGTCTTGACAAAATTTCGATCAGTTCGTCGTCACTGTACGACGAACTGGCGCCATTTGACGGAAAATCAACGTCCGTTTGTGAAGAACGGACACCATCTTGCGGGAATCCGATACTGTTTTGTGAGGATTCGCACGATAATAGCGAACCGACAGACCAGTTGTCCCTAGACTTACCTACAATCAGTTCCGGACCATTTTCAGAGCCAACAGTCTCGAATTGGGTACTTAATACCTCGCAACTGCTGTTTGATCGAGAAGTCTCTGCAAAACTTCGTGAGAAATTGGCTATAAACGCGGAGACCCAATTGTTCTATTGCCTCGTTTGTTTTAATGGTTTTCCGTGCAAGGAGACCGCGAAAAAACACATTTCCGGCGAACGCCACGCGAACTCCATGAAAAAATTCGGATGCGATTGGGTCGTGCTGCGCGAAACAAAGAAATATCATTGCATGTGCTGCGATCGGCAAAAAAATGGTTTATTAAAAATCTACGAGCATTTATTGAGCGAAGAACACGCTAAACAGCTAAGCCGATGCAATCAATCAAACAATGGACAATCCGTCCTTGTTCCAGCGGAAAATCAATCAAATGATATGATAACGAACGATAATGTCATTTCGCAGCGATTTTCAATCAGTTCACCGTTATCTTACGACGAACTAGCGCCATTTGACGATAATCCAACTTTCTCTTGTGAAAATCCGACAACATCTTGCGAAAAACCGAAGCCGTTTTGTGAGAATTCGCCTGATAATAGTGAACCAAAAGATCGGTTGTCCCCGAATTATCCTACGATCAATCCTGAATCCGCACCGGAGCCAAAAGTCTCCCGTGAAATCGAGAAAAAAGGTGGCGATTTTGAATTTCTTGGGAAGGACTTGTGTTGGGTAATTGAAATTTCGAACTCGGTGTACAAGCAAGTTGTCCCCAAAAAAATTCGTAAGCAATTGACCGACATTACAGAGAAACAACCGCTCTGTTGCCTCATTTGTTTGGACCATTTTTCTGGCATCGAGATTGCGAAAAAACATATTTCCGGTGAACACCACGCAAACACCATGAATAAATATGGATGCGACTGCATCGTGATTACCGAGAAAGGCGATTATTATTGCACGTGTTGCGATCAGCGAAAACAAAAATTAGATCAAATCTACTACCACTTAATAAGCGATGGACACGTTAAACAGTTTCGTCAATATGATCGAGAAAACGATGGCCAATCGGTCTTTGTTTCAGCAAAAAATGAATCGACCTCTTCCTGTGACAATGCGACACCATCTTGCGATAAGCCCAACTCGTCTCGTGAGAATTCGCGCGATAATAGCCTACCGAAAGATCGATTATCCTCGAATTTGACTGCAATCAATTCGAGGCTCTTGTTGGATCCAAAAATCTCCGACAAAGCCAAGAAAGAAGACAAAAACTTTGAATTTCTCGAGAGGAACTTGAATTGGATAATCGGAATCTCGAACCCATTGTACCAACAAGTTGTCCCCAAAAACGTTCGTAAGCTATTGACCAACAACACGGACGAAGAATTGCTCTATTGCCTCGTTTGTTTGGAATATTTTTGTGGCATCGAGATCGCGAAAAGACATACTTCCGATCAACATCACGTAAATTCCATGAAAAAATATGGATGCGATTTTATCGTGATAAGCGAAACGGGGGGTTATCGTTGTACGTGTTGCAATAAGCGAAAACAAAAATTAGAGCAATTCTACTACCATTTAATAAGCGATAAACACGTTAAACAGTTTCGTAAATATTATCTAGAAAACAATGGCCAATCTATGCTTGTACGTGCGGAAAATGAAACGAATGAGATTAGAATCAACGATAACGATGTTTCGCAGCCACTTTGGAAAGACCTCGAGCGATTTTCGATCAGTTCGAATTCATCGTACGACAAATTGGCGGCATTTAATGAAAAATCAATGTCAACTTGTGAAAATTCGGGTGATACTAGCGAGCCGAAAGATCAGTTATCCCCAAATGTTTCTACAATCAATCTCGGATCCTCCATGGAGCCAAATATTTCCTACGAGGGTGAGAAAAAAGAGGGGAACATCGAATTTCTTGAGATGGATTTGAATTGGGTAATTGCCGTCTCAAATCCAGTGTACAAACGAGTAGTTCCTAACAATCTTCGTAAGAAATCGGCTGACGATACGAAGGAACAATTGTTCTATTGCCTCATTTGTTTTGACCATTTTTCTGGCATCGAGACCGCGAAAAAACATATTTCCGATGAATACCACGGAAATGTCATTAAGCAATACGGACGTGATGGCATCGTGAGGACGCAAACAGGAAGTTATCGTTGTACGCACTGCGATCGAAAAAAAGAAGATTTAGAACAAATCTACCACCATGTGATGAGCGATAGACACGCTAATCAGTTTGACGTATGTAATCCACAAAACGATGGCCAATCTGTCTTTGTTCAAGCGGCAAATAAATCGAGTGGGATTAGAATCAATGAGAATGAAGTTTTGCAGCCATTTTCCAAAGATCTCGAGTCATTTTCGACCAATTCCCCGCCATCGTCACGAGAGGATTCTTGGAATAACAGCGAACTGAACAACGGGGTTTCCGGAAATTTTCCTAAAATCAATCCAGGACTGTCGTCGTATTCGATAGACAAGAAAACAGACGAGAACTTTGAATTTCTTGACAAGGACTTGAATTGGGTTGTTGGCTTCCTGCATCCGTTGTATAAATCGCGAAAGATAAAAAATATTGAGCAGGAATTGGCGAGAAACTCAAAAAAGTCTTACTGTGTCATTTGTCCTGCCTATTTTTCCAGGCTCCAAACAGCAAAAATGCATATTTCCAGTAAGAAACACACAATCTCGATGGAACAATTCGGATGTCATTACATCGAGGTGACCCCACAATCGAAGTATCGTTGCACGTGCTGCAATTTTAATAATAAAAACTTTCAGCAAATCTACTCACATGTAATGAACAAGGAACACATCGAAACGGCTGGCGAAACGGATCGGATTAACGGTAGACAATCCGCTGTTGAAATTGCAGAAAATAATTCGGATAACGGAGAAAGGAACGATTGCTTATCTCTAAATATTCCTACAGTCGACGCCGCTTTAAGTTTAAAAATCTCACCGACGGCCAAGCAAATTAACGAGAACTTTGAATTTTGCGAGAGTGACTTGAATTGGGTTGTTAGCCGAACGCATCCGTTGTGCATAAAAAAATTCCAATTACGCAAAGAAATATTGGTAAAAAGTACGGGTGAACAATTATTCTATTGCCTTATTTGTGATTGGCCAAAATATAGCGATTCGTTGGACATCGACGCCGTTAAAAATCATATTTCCAGTAAAAGACATGCAGACTCGGTGGAAAAATATGGATCTGATTGCATCGAGTTTACCCCGAAATTCGGATATTGTTGCACGTGTTGCAATTGCGAAAAAGGCTCCTTCGTAGACATCTACCGTCATGTAACGAGCGATGGACACGCCAAACGATTTCGCAAGTTTAAGCGAAAAAAAAATAAGCGAACTATCGTTGTACACGCGCAAAATAAATCAAGCGAGGTCAGTATTAACGACAGTATTATGGAGCAGCCAGTTGGCGAAGATTCGAACTCATTGTCAATTAATTTGCCGTCAATTACGGACAATTCGAAGGATGGTAGCGAGTCAAACAATTGGTTTTCCTTAGACGTCCCTAAAATCGATTCCAAACCATCGTTGGTTTCAAAAATCTTCCCACTGGCCGAGAACACAACCGAGAACTTAGATTTTCTCGACATTGATTTTAAATGGGTAGTTGACAGCTCTGATACATCGTTCAAAAAATGGATTGTAAAAGAGTTCTATAACAAATTATCCAGTAGCACGGAAAGTCCATCGTTCCATTGCCGTATATGTTTTGCCGATTTTCCCGATGCCAGGAGCGTGAAAAATCATATTGCCGGTGCAGAACACGCAAACTCGATGGAAAAATATGGATGCCATTACGTCAAGATGACCCCGAAATGCAAGTATCTTTGTACCTGTTGCAATCGCCAAAAAAAAAACTTTTCTAGAATGTGCAGTCATATAATGAGCGATACACACGCCAAACAGGTTCGCGAGATGAATCGAGAAAAACGAATCGTTGTTAATACGGAAAATGAAGCGGCGAGCGAGTGCAGGATTAACGACAGTATCGTGGAGCAGCCAATTGGCGAATATTCGAATCCGTCATCTATCAATTTGCCGCCAATGGGAGAGACTTGGAGTGACGAGAGCAAATCAATTTGGTCTTCTTCAAATTCCCTTACGATCAATCCCCAACCGTTAATGGATCCGAAAACCTCCCTAACGGTCACGAAAACAACCGAGAATTTAGATTATCTCGCGAGGGATATAGATTGGGTGATTGGCAGTTCTCATCAATTGTTCCAACAACGAACTATCAAAAAATCTGATAAAATTTTTTCCACTAACACAGAAGGCCAATCGTTCCATTGCCTTATATGTTTTACCGACTTTCCTGATGCCGAAATCGCAAAGAATCATATTTCCGATGAAGAACACGCTCGTTCGATTAAACAATATGGATGCCATTACATCGAAGTAACTTCGAAATCGAAATATCATTGCACGTGTTGCAACTTCACGATTACAATGTTTGAAAAAATCTACGAGCATGTAATTTCACTCAGGTCGCACATTGAACGGGTTTACGACATAAATCGAATGCAAGATATGCTAACCGATGTTGATGAACTTGAGAAACATACTCCGAATGAGACGGAATCGGAAGATTGTTTATCCCGAAATGTTTCTACAAAAAAATCCTCATTAGATTTGAAAATCGAAAATTTTGAATTGTACGAGAATGACTTGAAATGGATGGTTAGCCGATCGCACCCGTCGTTTGAAAAATTATTCCAATTACTTGGGGGAAAATTGACCAAAAACACGGGTGAAGAATTGTTCTATTGTCTTATTTGTTTTTGGCCGGACTATGGCGACGCTTTCGACCTCGAAGCCGCAAAAATTCATGTTCTCAGTACAAAACACGGAGTTTCGATGGAAAAATATGGATGCCAGAACATCGAAATGACACGGAATATCAAGTATTATCAATGCATTTGCTGCAATCGCCAAAAGAATTCGTTTATTCAAATCCACGATCATATAAATAGCTGTAGCCACGCCGATCGGCTTTGCGAATATAATCGACAAAACAATAAGCGATCTAGCGTTGTTCATGAGGAAATTGAATCCTCACAGGATGAGAACGAATCAAACAATTGGTTTACTTGGAATTTGCCCAACATCAATCCTGGACCACCGTTGAATCCGAAAACCGACTCAACGGTTGAGAAAACAGCCGAAAGTTTGGATTTTCTTTCGAGAGATTTAGATTGGGTGATTGGCAGCTCTCATCAATTGTTCAATAAACGGACTGTCAAAAAACCTGATAAAAAAATGTACAGTAACACGGAAGGCCAATTGTTCCATTGTCTTATATGTTCTGACGATTTCATTGACGACGTAAATGCAAAAGAGCATATTTCCGGGGAAAAACACTCCAATTCAATTAAGCAATATGGATGGAATTTGGTTAAAAAAATCGAAATCCACGACTATCGATGCAAATGCTGCAATCTTAATAAACAAAAATTTGAAACCATCCACCGTCATATAATGAGCGACCAACATGCCAAAATACTCCGCGAATTGGCAACACTTCGCCATCAACAATCACTTGGAGAACCCGGGGTCGTTTGTGGGGAAAGAGAACCGTGCGAAGTTAAAAATAACTATGATGGAATTAAGTTACCATTTTGTGAAGAACTCCGACCATTTTCATTCAATTGGCCACCACCTTGTGAAAATTTGACACCGTCTTACGAAAAACCGCTACTATCTTGTGAGAATTTGTCCGCTGACAGCGAAACGAACGATTGGTTCTCCCGAAATTTCCCTAAAATTAATATGGCACCTTCGACGCATCGGGTAGTCGAGAAAACAAGCGAGAATTTTAAATTTCACGATGAAGATTTAAATTGGGTGGTCGATAGCACGCATTCGTTGTACAAAATAGCAGGGTCCAGAAGTCTCCGTGCGAAATTGGCCAGAAATATGAGGGAACAATTGTTTTATTGTCTCGTTTGTTTTGAGAACTTTTCCGACGTCGAGACCGCTAAAATTCATATTTCCTGTGAAGAACACGCAGCCTCCGAGAAACAATTTGGATGCCATTTCATCGAAGTCAGCCCCAAATCAAAGTATCATTGCACGTGTTGCAATCGCCAAAAAAATCGTTTTAACAAAATCTGGAACCACATAACGAGCAAGACACACATGGACCGGCTTTGCGAAATAAATCGGGAAACTGATGGGCAATCTGCCGTCGAATTAGTCGCAAATAAATCGAATGACTTTGAAAATAACGATAATAGCTTTATGCAATCATTTTCAGAAAATTCGGAGCCGTTTTCTACCAGTTGGCCGCAATCTTCCGACAAATCGATGCCAGTACACGAAGATACAACTCCATCTTGTGAACCGTCAACTTCATCCCTTGAGGTCGCATCTTGTATCTTCGTTATTAAGAGAAATGCAAAAAAGTCTTTTTGTCATATTTGCGAAAACAGCCAACTACCAATAGCAACGAAAAACATAGACGACCACATAAATTCTTTGCGACACAAGTTTTCGTTGAAGAGACACGGTTGTGACAACATCGAGACACGAGAAAACGGGAGCTATTATTGTGCCTGCTGCGATTGCGAAATTTCAAATCTCCAGAACGTTTATCTCCACGTAAAGGACAAAAAACATATGAGCTCGTTAATCAAGGTCAAACAAGAGTCGAGAAGGGTTAAAAAGGTAACAAGAACAATGAGTCCCGAGAATCGTTGTAAAGCAGCTGCAAAACCGTTATTGAGCGAATTCATCGTGAAAAAAATGAACGATCCGAACGAAATGGTTGAAGACGATTTTTACGAGTGCGTCGAATCTTCGCCTCGATATAATAATTTGCCTAAATATTCGGGCAACATTAAAAACGATATGGAAAAATGTCATTCTATTTCCGGCCAATTGGACAAAACGAAACAGCCGTTGTTGAACTCTATGCTTATCACAATGGCTGACGAATTGACTCGACTATCCAATCAGATAGGAGAAACCGAGAGATCCGCATCGCACAATAAAAATTGGTCCGATCGGATCAATCATCAGGCTAATAAAAATCGCTGGATTTCTAAGGAAACTATACCTTGTGATATTTGTAATCATACGGTTAATAGCTCTATCGATCTCCACACTCACATGGCTAAACATTTTAGTGAAGAGCTCGTTGCCATGAAAAACTCACGATTACGAAAGAAATCTTTCAACGAAAGTATCGCCGGAAATAATAACCAGTCGACAGAATTTACCAATTTCGCAAATTTTGAGTCGGCAAATCAAACGATTGATCCACAAAACAACCGAGCGACAGAGCAAAGTATCGATCTTCAAAATTCCCTATCGCTAAACGAGTTTACAGATTCCTCGAAATTCGATCAATCGTTAAGTAAATTGGACGATTCTTCATCATCGGAATGGGCTAGCGAACTGGAGGAGTCTGAAAGTGAGGAGAATGGTGGGATGTCCGGATGGGATCGGGAGCAATATTTGACGAACGCGATGAAAACGTCAAGATCAACGACAAAAATGAAACTGAAAAACGTTTTGGAAAAGTTGAATTTCAACGATAATTATATTTACGAGTTGGAGGACAAGTTGATCGATCTAAAACTGGGATTGAGAATGTCAATAATAATCGATAACGAGACAATTTATTGTTTGATATGTCGTGTACGAGTGAGGAATACGTTGAAAGATTATGGCACTCATTTGTGGAGTCTTGATCACTGCAATTATTTGGATGTGATGGAGAACGATGCCAAAGAATTTACCGACTTTCCAGAGCAATTTAGCGATCTCGATCTTGCGCACGAATATATGGAGGAGATCAGTGACGGTACTGTCCGTTGTTATTTATGTAACAAGAACATCGAAAACGAGGACGAAGCTTTAAGAGATCATATTTACGAGAATGAACACGAGCGAGCATGTGCCCACACGCGATCTAACGCATTGACGATTTTCGAGACGATGAAAAGCTCGTTGAAATGCGATTGGTACGGTGTCGAGCGTTATTCGTGCTTCGCGTGTAGCAGCCACACGGAATCCGAAGTTTCTTTCGTGAAACACTTAAACAGCCAAAAACACTCGAAAAAAATGCTCGAATCACCAAATTTCGAAAGAAAAATGTTGCTCGATTTTTGTCCCAGCTGCGCGGTTCTCTGGTACGGTTACAGATCCTCGCACTCTTATCACGTTAACGAGGTAGACGCTCACCAGTGGCTAGCCAACGATCAATTTTACTTGCTGCGTGTTTTTCCCAAACTTGCTAAAATACTTCTCCAGCAACCAGAGAACTATGCTGATCGAACAATTCGCCATCTCGATGCAATAAGGGCCGACGAAATCTCTAAGGAAGAGGCTCTCGTCAATGATCTTCAAAGAATCGTAAAATTAACATTTCCACGTGCCAAAGCTTACACTTTTGGTTCCAGAGTTACCGGTTTGAACTCCGAAGACAGCGACATCGATATTTTTCTCGATTGTCGTGAGTCCTTTTTTGTTCAGGATTTTGTCTCTATTATTTTTATTTTTCATTTAACTATTTTCTCCTATTTTCCTCTCATGCTTATTTTTTTACACGATTCTATGCTATTTTTCATACAACTTCTATTTATTTTTTAAGTTTTTTCGTAATCCATAAGGATTTTTTACTATTGTTTCCAGATACACGCTTCTTCCCTTATTTTTCGGCTCTTACCTACAATTTTCTTTATTCATTTTTTTCCTGTTTTATTGATCTCCCTTCTCTTTGTTTACGATAATTTTTCCTATTTTTTTCTCTATGATTTTTCATGTACGTTATTTTCCTATTTTTTTCTCGTTTTATTATGTACAGATTTATTCCTCATTTTTGTTATTATTTTTCACTTTTTATAATAATTGCATACACGATTATTTCCCTATTTTCCCTAATCGTGTACGTTTTCTTTTATTTGTTCAATTTTTTCCTTATTCTGTTTTATTTTTTCATGTTAAAGTATTCCTTTCACGAACTCGAATATTTGACAATTCACGGATTTTTTTGTACATAAAAGTAAAAGCACATCCCAGTCCACTGGAAAAATATCGAGTCAGGTTACCGAACCTTTAGAAAAGTATTATAACTTTGAAAATCGTCTAATTTACACGACACTTTATGGAGATGATCTGTTGCTCACATTTCTATTTAATAATTCATATATTAAATAATGATAGATGTTTGATATAAACTGTCTTGCGGTAAATTAAATTCTAATGATTCCGTAGCAACGATAAAAACAGAGAGTTACCGGACGTTTGAAGAAAATATTCACGATAGAACTTGAAAGAATGTGATCAGCAGACGATTTTTCGTAGCCATGACGTTCAAGAGGTTATGTTATCTTCGGCAGTTTTTACAATATTTTTAATGCTCTTCTTGTTTTTGCCCGTTACAAATTGGCTCACATTTTTACCAATGTCACTGCGTACTTTATACGTATTTTCACTCATATTTCACTATTTTTTTTAACCAAATACAATAAGTCCAGCTTTTCTCTTTGACAGTGCAGTTGTTGACATTTGTAGCTCTCCAAAAAATATCAAAAAGTTTCGTAATTTACACAATTAAGCTGAAATTTTCGATTTATGTTTACAGTTCGGACTAATAATTGGTTATAACTTTTTTAAACAAAATGCAGCCTAATTTATGAACAAATGTGGAGGGCCCTGCTTATGCGCCCAAAAAATACGGCCCTCCGCGAAAGGAACACCTTAACCCTATTTTCCCTACGAAACAAGACTATTCCTACCTTCATTTTTTTACAATTTTTTTGCAAAACAAAGACGCAAATACGATTTACATTTTTCTTCTATTTGGTGAATTTCTTCCTATTTCATTGTACTTCCTTCTCTTTGCTTACGATAATCTTCCCTATTTTTTTTTTCTATTGTTTCTGCGTATATCCTTGCGGGTTTTTGCGAGTCCATTCCCCATCACTTTAACCCTACTTCGCTAATTTCTTTGTTCCTGTGAATCTCCCGAGTGTGTTTACACACTTCTTTCCTTGCACACTACTTGTACACAGCCATTCTTTCCTTGCGTACTACTGTATCGCATTTGCACGAGAGCCCAGGGAAACTGGAAAACTCGACTGATACAGGCAGCTATATTTTTACTGCGTTCCAGTTGGTTAGCCCCATTGAAACCTCAGAAAAACTGCCTCACGCTCAGCGATTGATGCGCGAGCCGTTGCATGGCTAAGCCATCACCCAATCAAGTATTGGCCTCTCCCGAGGCTGCTTAACTTGGGTGATCGCTGGAGCTACACACCGACCGCGCACACATCGCTATCGGTCCTAATTTTTCCTTTTTTTTCTCATTTTATCGAGCACAAATTTATTCTTTATTTTCGTTATCATTTTTTACCATTTTTTGCAGTTGCATATACCCCTATTTTCCCCTATTTTCTCTAATCTTGTGTACCATTTCTTTTATTTGTTCAATTTTTATCTTTATTTTGCTGCATTTTTCTATATTAACAATTCTTTTTCCTATTTTTCGTACGAAACAAAAAACTATTCCTGCCTCTATTGTTATTACAATTTTTTATAAAACCAACACACAAATACGACTTAAATTTTTCTTTTACGATTACAAACCAAATTGTATTTATTCTCATGTTTGCAGGCAATGTTTTTGATGGAAAAGGAACGTCGGATTCGATAACGTTGTATTTTATCAATAACGTTCACAAATGCTTGAGCGAAAATCCGGAAACTTGGGACGTTCACGAAGTTTTGACTAATTGTCGCTCGCCTATTATACGTGCCTATCATAGACCAACAGGATTATCCTGTGATGTTTCGTTCAACAATGGTCTCTCAGTTGAAAAAACCAAGTTCATAAAGTACGTGATTTTTATTCAAATTTTTTATTTTTCTATCTACATATTTCTCGAATAGCTATACTGTGTTATCTAAAACTAAAATTTGTTGAAAAAATATCCCTCTACTAAAAAAAAACATTCTAATTAAAATTGATAATAAATATATTGCAGACGTATCGTCGACGTTTATCCCGCGTTTCGAAAATTGGTAATAATCCTCAAAACGTGGATGGCATATTGCGATTTGGCAGGATCTGAGCGTATTGCGCATAACAGCCTTTATTGGCTCGTCATTTTTTATTTACAAAACGAAACGATACTACCGAGCATCGCAACTTTGATATCGATGAAAAATAAATCCAAAATAATTGCAGGTAAGTTCAAAAATAACTTTTCGTTAGTTTTAATCTTTATTATTATTACTTTTCAAAAAAATGACAACAAGAATCATAATAATGGAATAATAATGAACATAATAATAAAAATGAACTAATAATAGCAACAAGTTGACATTTTTGAATTGATCTATCAATTTGGAAACTATTTTAAAAAAGATATTTGAACTTGAAGGTTAAGTATTTTATTAAATTCGTTTTTTTTTTGCAGGCTGCGAAGTCGGAATTTCTTACGATTTCGATTGTTGGGAACCGGACGGAGACTCGAGCATCAAAGAATTGCTCCAACGTTTTTTCACATTTTACGCGAATTTTGATTTTCGTTCTGACGTCGCGTGCCCGCTGCTCGGCGAAACAATAAAAAAACGTGATTTCGTTTACCCTGAAAATTTGCCGAACGAAATGAATATGTACGTGAGTTACATGAAAAAATCAAAAAAAGTGGAAATGTTCAGAATCGATTCTCCAATGTGTATTCAAGATCCTTTCGATTTGCCGCACAATATCACAAAAGCCGTGAGGAAAAATGTTCTGAATCGTTTTCGCACTTGTTGCTCGAAAAGTTTGGACTCTATGGCCTCATCGTAAGCCAATCAACAAAATTCGAGTTTTCTCCGATTTTTTATTTCATTCTTGAATCCCAAAAATAATTTTTGTTTTGGTTTTTTATTTACGTATTTTTGGAAAAAAACTTCTTTATTTTATTTTCCTTTAAGCTTGCTGAACCCAAAATTTGTAAGTTTACTGATTTTACAAAATTTGTAATATGGTAATTTACTCTTTATTTAGTTTGCGAATCTTAGGAAATTTTCTTCCGTTTTTTAAATTCACAAGTTCAGCCAAAAGAAACTTCCATTGGTTGTCTAGGTTTATGAGACACAACAAATCGAAATATAATTGAGCTCTATTGAAACGGTGTGTGCGATTTCTTCCGTTTTTCAATTTTTCAACGAAATGACTCTGAAAGAAGAATTTTTAAATATCTCCGGATAAAAAAAAATTTGAACGCGTTTCAGGATTTTTCTGTTCTTTTTTGGCGAGAAATCTAATTTTCTCCAAAATCTGAATTCTCGATATTTTCGCAAAAATTGAATCTTTTTATGTTCGATTTTAATCTTACGCAAATATTAATTTTATCATTTGAAACGTATTTCTTTAATAATCCTGCGTATTTTCATAAAAATTGTTAACCGTTTGGTGGCAAAACGAATGGCAGACATATTACCACATATTTTGACAATTATTACGGGTTGATTTTAATTTTATCATTTGTTTTTCGTTTAGATATAAGTTACGAAGTTGAGGCTGTGATGGCTTCAACAATATTTTTTAAAAAAATTTTGTGATACTTCGCTCGCTATTAAAATTATTATCGAAAAAATGACAACGACCACTTGGCAAAAATACGTATAAAGGAGTCATTTTTCGTTCTTTTTCGATTTTCCTAAGTTTTTTATTTTCGTTTATTCTATTTTTTATTTTATTCTACTTTTACTTGTGCCCCTTCTTTATTTTATCTGGGATTTCGATTACTATCCTTTTTTAAATTTTTACCATAAGTTAGTTTTTTTTATTTATTTTTTTTTTTCATTCTTCGATAATAATTTTGCCGCGAGTGATGCAACGCCAAATAGAATATTTTTGTAAGAACCGTGATGCAGGGAATTCATCGCCGAACAATATATTCAAGAGAAAAATGATAAGCAAGATGGATAAACTACTATTGTATCAGTAAAAAACTTGCAAAAATAAAAGTAAATTATTATTAATACACGATTTACATCGATTTTTCGAACCTGCAGAAAATACAATAGCAACCAACAGAAAAGGGTGCGCAGCCAGTGGCTTTGTCGTTCTCTCAAGTTATGTAGCCTCGGCGAAGCTAGTACACGGTTGGGTGACCGCTTAACCATACACCGAACGCAATTAAAACTCACTGAAAACAACCGCCTGTCAGTCAGATTTTCCACGGTTCCCCTCAAATGGGATACAGTAATGAATTAGGAAAGAGTGGCTAAGGACAACACTCTTGGAAGGTCTCACAGGAACATTGAAGTTAGTGACGTGGGAGAAAAATGATGGGATATGTTTGTAAAAACCGGAAAGAGTATACGCAGAAACATTAAAAGATAAAACAATAAAATGAAAATATAACTCGCGCTGCATAGTATCATTGATGAGAAGAAACAATAAATTAGTTTTTATATGACCTTTCAAAATTCGCGCGTATACTATCAAATGGTTGTTTAACGAAATCAACAGCCGCGGTAGCGGCTCGACGCCAATTATTATATATACCGACGAGGTTCGTGGATTGGTAGCATTGAATTAGTAAGGTCTTCTCAAAAGCGGCCATTTTTGGTCCACGGAAAAGTGTATTAGTGTTGTATCCAAGGAGTCTAGAGAGAAGGAGTGAACACACCTTACTTAAGAAGTGTTTCCAAAAATCGGTAGAAAATGAGAGGCGCTGCGATCGCAAAGTACACGGTCAGTTTCACGTCGCTGAGGATTATTATTACTATATCGACGGTAGTATGGAAAAACGTGCTATCTCAAATTGTGATAGAACAACGTGCTATCTCAAATTGTGATAGAACAACGTGCTATCTCAAATTGTGATAGAACAATGTGCTATCTGAAATTGTGTTAAAAGAACGTGCTATCTCAAATTTTGAGAGAAAAACGTGCTATTACAAATTGTGATAGAAGAACGTGCTATCTCAAACTGTGATAGAAAAACGTGCTATCTCAAATTGTGATAGAAGAACGTGCTATCTCAAATTGTGATAGAAGAACGTGCTATTTCAAATTGTGATAGAAGAACGTGCTATCTCGATCAGTGAACATATTTTCATTGATACAGCACTGCTGGAATTTGGGGTACCTCAGTATGCAGAGCCCGTTTTCTGTAAGGTTATTTAATTTTTTTAAATGTTTTAGCTTGATAATAGGAACAAAAATTAAGGTAAGTTTGAATAAACAATATTTTTCAAAATTATCAATATATGAAATTTTAATTGAATGTTGAGACCCACAGCTGCGGTTTTTGGTGAAAAAAGATATATATATAAAGGGACCTTCAATTTGCAGAAAAGGTATCAATTTTGTAATGCGAAATTAAAATTTTTTCGGAGTGTCAGAAGAGGGACCGAAACGCATTTTGGAGTAAAAAGAGTTTTTTGGATCAGAAATACTCACGCTCACTACTTTCTTTTTTTCGTATACTACGCTGTGTTTGATTCAATCATATGAAGATATAAACAATCCACGACTGTCATGATAGCACGTGGTGTTTTCGACAACGCACAATGAAAAATTATTCGGAGTGTCGAGAGAGTGACCAAAACGCGCTTTGGAGTAAAAAAAAAGTAAATACTCACTCTCGCGACTTTCTATTTTTCGTTACAACACTGTGTTTGATTCAATAACATGAAGATGTAAACAATCCGCGATCAGCAGGATAGCACGCGGTGTTTTCGACGTATATGTTTTTCACATGTACGGACAAAGGTTTCATTCCTTTATTCGGTCACTGGAAGAGGTAAGCTGAGCTTCTTGTGCTTTCCTTTATCATTCGGTTAGTGGAACTCGAACGCTAAATGTCGAGTTATTGCTGACGTATTGAGGATATAAAATATTTACGCTATGGACGGTAGGCTCGATTCTTATTAATTTTTACCATTAAAATTAAAAAAAAAACATTAATTATTCTATGTACTAATAAACGATTTATTTAACTTTCCAATTAGATAATTTTGAGTCGTGGAGTGTTTCTAGTTGTGGACTGCAGGCTGTACGCGTTGAATTACCGTCACATTTCGAAGGCGATCAACGATTTTCAAATGGTGATTTGATTGGTAAGTGGAATTTCCTTCTTCTTGAGTCTACTCGATTTTTTTCGAAGTGAAAAAGTAGGTTCATTCTTAAAAACAAAGCGAAAGTATCAAAAAAGAATAATTTTAGTCTCTTCAATTAAATTGAACAGATAAAAATCATTCTTCTTCGATCGACAAGGATGAGGATGAGAATGAGACGAGACTAATTAAGACGCTGCGGAGCTTCTCGATCAGCTAGCCTGCGTCTTTTTTCATTTTTTTTCTATCCCGTAACAAATGGATTGATTGGCGAATTAATAATTCAATCAATTGATCGGTTAATTAATTTCTATCGCATCTCTCTGGTACTCGGAAAATTATATTTTTTTTCGTGTGTATATGTTTGCTTTTTTGTGTGTATCTATGCATTTGATCTATGCTTTTCCATTAGAAAGGAGAGATCAAAATATTGTCACCCTAATCGGCATGAATTTTCATATCGTATATCTCGATTTGTGAAATATACGATAAAAGTTGAAAATTTTGAATTCTTTTTCACAATATTCTTGTTGTACATTCAATTCTTAATTCAAAATATTTTTTCTTGACATGAACTTTATGAATCAGTTTGTATAATGAAAATCATATTGCATAGAAATTTCGTCAAGCAGCAACTGCACTATCGTAAATAGCTTCGGCAATTTACTAATGGAGGAACACGAAGACAGTATATCTATCGATAAAAGCTGTGTTGAAGGGTGTACAAAAAACAGTACGGATTTTTCACATAATGAGGACTCAGATTCTGAGGAGAACTTTCGAACCGGTAAGATTATAAGATTAATGCTATCATTCTCAGTAGGTCGATAGGGTTACTTAACGGGGAAGGGGTAAGGTTAATTCGCAATAAAAAAAAGCATTTCGTCGATTTCGGTCGGAATTAAGATAATTAATTTACCATAACTCGAGAATTATGGGGTTCGTGATAAAATTTCAAGAGGGAAAAACCTTATTTTTCTATTTTCAATGCGTTGGAATTTTTCCGATTTTTTTTCGAAATTTTTTTTCGCCCATTTTTGGTCTGAACTCGGGTTCCAATTATCATCATCTGAGACCTATGGGGTTTCTGATAACTTTTTGAGAAAGAAGAGTAAAAGTAAACACGTCGATCTTTTTTGGGCGGATTGAATTGGACGGATCTTTGATTTTTGACAACAATTATTTTTACAAAAAGTGTTTGAGAACCCATAGTTCTTAAGTGGTGACGATAATTGGATCGAGAGCGTTACCTCAAGAAACTTATTAACTAGTAGAATCTTTTTGGTTTTTTTTTCATCTCAGATGGTACAGTGATGAGTTATGCGGTTCACCGCAATGCCACTTTTTTTGTGGCGTCTGAGAAGATTTGCCGTCAGTGACTCATTTTTGCATAATTACTTATGAAAATTTTAAAGATTATCCTTCAAATGTCCTTTCATTTTATACTAATAATATAAATAAATATATATAAACTGTGTCGTCAAAAAAAATTATCGAATATATGCTTTTTATTTATAGCGAATCTAGAGTCGCGGTAGCGACTCGAGACAAATACATTTACGTATACTATAAAATGGCGAAGACGAGTCGCTACTAGAGTCCTTACAGCAAGCAGAACGGTTTCGAACGGTTTTCGAAAATTGGTTCTGCTATATTTAATTAATTACAACGTTCTAAAAGATGTTGCTAGTTCACGTATTTTTTTTTCTTTCGATCGTAACTATTTAGAACTCTGTAGCCTAACGCATATTGGAAATATTAATATTTCATCCTTCCAAATCATCAAAAAAAGGTGGCATTTTTCAAACACATGTTTTGACGTTTAGCGGTTGCTGTCTAGTGACACTAGTTATAACTAGAAATTTTCTGGTGATATACGAGACTGTTCGTAATAAAGTATTAATTAGAGAAATGGCATATGAACATAATTGGTGATTTTATAAACTGTGACGAAAAAATTTTGAGCGAGTCACATTTAAAAGAAAATTGGTCGAACCTCCCCGACCCTCCCGCTCAATGCTCCGGCCACAACAAAATCTCTTAGGATCTATTCCGGGAAAACAAAAATTATTGTAACCCTTATTAATTATTTTTGATTTTTGTATTTTAATTTCGAGCCATATTTGAAACCGGGGCTAAGGGCTGACACACACCGATCTGATCAGCTGTATTGACGTCTGAACGAGAGCGAGAGAGACAAACAACTTCGGCCAATTACTGTCATCGTTGGTGTATTTCGAGCAGGGCTCATACACTTGGCCATTTCCGCCTTCGATTTATCGCTGCCAATCTCTGGATCTCGCCCAACAACTATACTGGATAATGAAATGATAAGGATTGAGGATTCTCGTCGTCGCGCGTCGTCGATTACATTTTTGCCGTTACGATATTTCGTCCAATGTTTCTCATCTCCCGGAAATATTTTGTGAAATCAACAATCTCATAAAGAATGGCTTGTCCATGGAAAAAGGGTAACATCAAAAGCTAGGAGTCTGAGATTGAATTTTCGTTATCACTCAATTTCGAAAATCTCAGCTCCGTCTCACGCTTATTTAAATTCCCCTGTATGGAAGCCTGTACATCGTATTCGGGAGACAATCGAGAACATTCGGTAATTAGAGTAGGGGGAGAGTTCGCTGTCCCGCCTGAGACTCATCATTGCGATTATTGTCAGATTTTCACGTGGCATTGAGCACGACGGACGTCCGAGATTATCCTCAAAGTACGTAATTTTGCCTGACGCGATTCGTATGGTCGGTGAACCCGTCCCGATATCTTTTGGCGTTTTCTTTAAAACATAAAATAAAGTCTAGGCCATTGTAGCGCTAGAGTTCGGCTCTATTGTTCAAGTTAACGGTCATGGCAACGGTTTTGCCTTTTTGTAAAATTTCGTTTGGTTTCTTTCCCGCGAAGCGATCTGTGCTACGACACGGGAAAGGAAAATATTGTGGCCGGTAGTGAAAATCTCATATTTTTGTTCGTGTATTAAAATATATCATGTATTGGTTTTGTAGGCATCGAGAAAGGAGCGCGAATTTCGGGAGTGTTAGAGAGTGTAGCGTGAGTGTGTGTGTGTGCGGCCGGGAGAATCGCCGTCATTATGTCAAGTTCGAAAAGTCCGGCCGAGTAACCGATTATCGGGGGCTTGGTACCTTATTTTTCGTGTCTTTTGGTTGAACATCGATTTTCCTGTATTTTATAAAATTCTTTTCGCGAGTAGAACCGCGGCGAGAATCATGAAGGACTCGGTTAATTTTATAATCGTGTGTGTAGGATCCCGGTCGTGTGAGTGTGAGTAAGAGTGTGATCGCGTTCGAGCTTCTCTCTCGATGACCGTTTGCGCGCGTATATTTTCTGACTTGTGTCTCGCGAATGATTCATTCTTAATTTTTTCTATTGTACCGATATTTAAAATTATGATTTATTTTTCCTGGGATTTATCCCGTAATTAATTTGATTATTAAATAAACTTAAATTGTTGAGTTGAAGGACAATCCGATTTTCATTTTGTTCTCAAATTTTTCCAACGTGCCTAACTCCGCCCATTCCGCTGCAGCAAAGCTGGTCAACTTTCTCTCTTTTTCTCCCGTTAAGTCGCTTAGGCGACTGGCGCCCAAATTAATAAAATAAATTAACGTGGAGGAAGAGAGCGAATTTTGTGACAATCGCGGCTAGGAAAATTTCCGTCACAAAACATAATAAAATCCCACGTACTTGGCCACATATACTTTAGTAGATCTTTATTTATTTATCAACTTTTTGTGAACTCACAACATTTACGAGAATGAAATTATCACCTCTGTACAATTTGACTTAATTTAATAAGATAATGAGAGCGGTTACCCATAAAACTTTGTGTGATGAGTTGGTTTTTAGAAAGGATTTTTGTGCGGAGATCTTTGCATGATCGACTTAGACGGGTTTTTGTAAATTTTTGTGGGGATCGGTATTTTGGCGCTGGATCGTGGGGGGGGATTAACTGGAACGACTATTTGGGGGGCATAAATGTACTTGTCTCAGCTTTTTTCACAGCATTTATGCTGTTTTTGGCTAGGTTAACCGTACACCCCCACTAATCCGATTGAGATTCCAACAGAACAGTTAATTAAGACCAATTAATTATTGTGAGAAATATATAAAATATTTGATCATTTAAGGGGTTATGCCTAGTAAAATTCGTGAAAATGACGTAATGTTCTAAATTTCATTTGGCCACTAACTATTTATAAAAGTGCTCGGAACAATATTAGAATGTACATAATTATTTTATTTGTTTTCAATATAACTGTCTGATATATAATAAAACTGGATGAAGAATATACGAAGTAACAATAGGTTCGAATAATAATCATTCATTCTTTCGCAAATTAACAGATAGCAACGATGGTGAAACTTCTGCATTTCATTTCGACTTAGAGGAACCCGGAACGAGTGGAAGAGACAGAGAGTTTGTACGGCGTACAAATTCATTTCATTCCCGTAAACGACCTCGAAATAATGATAATTGGATCGATAATGCAGCCAAAAAAGCCAGAAATACTGGTATCGCGGGAGTTTCCAGAGGAAGAAAAAAATTTCGAGCAAAAGAGTTGGGATCTGGATGCAAAACTACATGCAGATTTCAATGCCAAAAGAAAGTTACTCTTCCACAGCGACAACAAATTTTACAGCAATTTCTGTCACTGGGAAACAGAACACGGCAATGGGAGTTTATATCGAGATATTCTCCAAATTCGGAGCCAAAGGAAAGAACCCGGGATAATACTGATGGGGAAATGCGAAAAAAAATATCCCGTAAATATAATCTCCCAATAACGGCTGATAAGCAAGTCCAAGTATGCCAAAAGATGTTCACCGATACTTTAGGTAATTAATTACAATTAATGTATTTTTTCCTACGTTCTTAAGATATATGAATACCGTTTGCATCACACTTCTTGAGTAATACAAATGTAACTTATAACAACTTTTTACTGATACCCAGGAATCACACGTCGCCCGTTGCAAACGCTTACCAAAAAACTTTGCACCCAATCCGGGTTCATTGAAAGCGATCGTCGTGGTCGCCACACTACGAGACCAAAGAAAATTTCTGATGAGATTCGACAGACTGTTTCTAATCACATAAAATTATTTCCCAGCGTTGAATCACATTATTGCCGGAGTAACACAAAAATTGAATACTTGGAACCAGGTTTAAGCATCAGTAAAATGTATAGAATGTACAAGACATGGTGCAGTGATAATAATATGCCGAAAATAGCTGGAGAACAGATTTACAGAAATATCTTCAACTATGAATTCAATTTATCGTTTTTCAAACCAAAAAAAGATCGTTGCGATGATTGTGAAAAATTCGCAAACATAGCAAATGAAGATGAAAAAGAAAAAGCTCGAATCGAATGGTTTACGGAACATCGACAAAATAAAGATACCGCCAGAAATCTTAAAGCAAAGGATATTCAAGAGGCTAAAAAAAATGATTCGATCTCCGTGGCCTGTTTCGATTTACAGAAGGTCCTCTCAACTCCAAAAGCAGAAACATCATCATTGTATTACAAACGGAAAGTTTCATGCTACAATTTCACGATCTTTAATATCACGTCTCGTAATGGCATATGCAATCTCTGGAATGAGACTATTGGCAAGAGAGGAGCTAATGAAATCGCAAGTTTTGTCTGGAGGTACATTTCAAAAGAAATTGAAACACAGAAAGTCAACGATTTTCGTTTTTGGAGTGATAATTGCGGTGGACAAAATCGCAATCAAATTTTATTTTCAATGTACTTGAAAGCTGCTCACGACTTCAAGATTAAAATTACTCACAGGTAACAGATTTTCCTTTATGATATTCAAATTATGGGACATTTTTTTGAAACCCGTCGGGTTTGTGGATCAGGGGATCTTCAATCGCCTTGTATTTGATATTCAAGTAGATACATATGCCAAACAAGAAGCACTTTTTTCAGATTTTCAAATTGATACTTTGGTCGCTAGTCGAAAAAATAACTGTCGAAAAATTAACTGTCGAAAAAATGACCCATACGTAAAATGTAAAATATAACTAGAAATAGATGACTAATTTTTAAAATATCAAGGATATAAATATCAAGAAAAAAATATAAAGGAATTTTGTGTGTTGGGTTTCAAAAGAATGGCCCATATTACTTTAGTCATTTTATTTGTATTGAATAGTAAATATTAACCTCAGTTCAATTCGAAATTATTGCAGATTTCTGGAGAAAGGACACACCCAGAATGAGGGTGACTCGATGCATGCGGCAATTGAAAGAGGTTGCCAGCATAAATCGGTCTATACCGAAGAAGAATGGTGTGCAATCCTGAAGTCGGCAAGGCCCTCGAAGCCATATGAGGTGAACGTGGTCCAGCAGGAACAAATTTTTGACTTCGTTGAACTAGCGAAAAAATTTCAAAATTGGAAATCGATTCGAATTTCCGAAGTTCGAGAAATTTGTTTTGATGGAAGTGTCGAAAAGATAAACTTCAAATATAGCTTTCATGATAGAGCTATCTCTGCTTCTGTAGCAAAAAAAAACTGTGTATGGACCGATTTCATACCTAAGAAAGCTTACAGTGAGAAGCTCAGGCTTCCAAAATCCAAAGTCGATGACATTAGGTTTATGTGCGATAAAGGACTGATACCCGAAAATTGTCGATTGTTCTACGAAAAAATAATTTCTTAATTTTTGAAATTTTTTTTTATATTCAATACATTTGAAAAACCTTAGAAAAGGGGCTCAGCATACTGAGGTACCCCAAATTCCAATGCTGTATCAATAAAAATATGTTCACTGATCGAGATAGCACGTTCTTCTATCACAATTTGAAATAGCACGTTCTTCTATCACAATTTGAGATAGCACGTTCTTCTATCACAATTTGAGATAGCACGTTTTTCTATCACAGTTTGAGATAGCACGTTCTTCTATCACAATTTGTAATAGCACGTTTTTCTCTCAAAATTTGAGATAGCACGTTCTTTTAACACAATTTCAGATAGCACGTTGTTCTATCACAATTTGAGATAGCACGTTGTTCTATCACAATTTGAGATAGCACGTTGTTCTATCACAATTTGAGATAGCACGTTTTTCCATACTACTGTCGATATGCATTAGTACTTTCAGTCACAAGCGCTGCAGTGGCAAAAACAGAAACTATAGCATCAACGTGTTTTGGGCACGTTGGAACTACAAATTGGCCTATGCTGTGTTCACTCCTTCTCTCTAGTCTCCCTGGTCGTAACAGTCACTAACCTATAGGTATACTGGTTATGAATATTCCGCCATTTTTGGTTCGCGTATAGAAGAAATGTATGAGATCTTACCAATGCAATACTACCAATTATTCAATCCACGGACCTTGATATACCGACTGACGGTCGAGACAGAAAAATGCGTGAATTTGGCGGTTCGGGCCTTCAAATTGATGCAGACGTGGAAAAATTAACTTATTTTGGTTTCCGCAGCCTTATTTGCTAGCAATGGTAAAAGGATTCGGAAGTGGTAAAAAAATGATAATAATCGCTGAATTCTCGTCTTGCGCTTGAGTTACGCTCACTCAGTATAGGTAAATTGCAACGTAATTACCAACTGAACAGATTCCGTGTGTACAGTCGCACGTGTCAGATTGCGAATAACGAATTCGGTCCTTTTTTCCGTGTGCTTTGTCCTTCGTAACGGGTTTCCAGAAAATTTATCAAATTAACCTCAAAATTCACGTAAACAGTCTAAATACAATCTCAAAAAATCACGACTTTTCTCTTCAACCTTTTTTTTCAAACAAATACAAATCAGAATATTTCTAAGAATGAAAACGCGTAGAAAATCGCGAAATGTTTAATCTCGACGGAATAATAACAAATAAAAAAAACAACGAAAGTGTTACCTGATTATTCGCACCGGTTGTCGTAAGTTTTTTTTTTCTTAATCTGCAAAACTAACCATTTTTAGCAAATGTTCAAGTCTTTGTTTTAATTATTTCATTTTTTTATTTTCATTTGTGAATATCGTTTAAAAAATTTTTGGTTTATTGCAAGAATCAAAATCATGTTGATTCTAATCATTTTTTTTAGATTGCTTTTTCGAATTCAAATTGTTTTTTAATTGATGTCGTGGTGAGTAAAATTTATGGCCTACAAAATTTGGTTAATTTACTGATTATCGAAATTTATTCATATTGTTGTAATTAGATGTGATTTCTTTAAATTTGCGTTTAATTACATATTGCTCTGAATCTATTCAAAACTGAACTTGATTGATAATATAATTAAATTTAATCGTAATCAATACTAGATTTATTCAAAACAGAATAGGGAGGACCCCTATAAAACTTTTAAATTGTCTTTTCCAACTATGGTAAAAAATGATTCAACTGCCTAATCTTAATTAATTATTAGGTATTTTTTATTTCCAGTGTACAGTTTTAGTTTTTACATGTCCTTCTACCTTTACAATTGTTTTGTTTTAGTAATCGCATTAATGCAATAGTTTAAGAATTCTTTCCTTTCTCCCATTCATTCATTCCTTTACTCATTTTCCTTTTTACATTTTACAGGTGTTTATTCAGACATTATTTTTGTGCCTTCCCCCTTTTGATTAATTAATAATTAATTAGTTAATGTGTAATTATTTATGAAAGATCGTGCTAGTATTGTCATCTAATAATTCTTCACAGAAATATTATTTTAAAATAAATAATTAACTTTGTATACAGGCGAATGAAAAATAAAATAAATTAATCAATGTATGAAAAAGATTGTATCATTGCAGAACTTACTAACTGTGTTGAAAACTTTGCTGATTTTTGTAAATAATACAGGATATCTCAGCTACAATAGTCCACAGCAAAATCAACACTAGGGGACATCACAATAAATCGAAAGAACTTTATATAGGATTATCCAAAAGTCAACGGTTTAGAATGATGTTGATGTTTGCAACGGTTTTTTGTTAAATTTTGTTTCCCAAAGTTACAGAGTTCCCAGATTTTTTAGTTCTGAAATACGTTTGAAGTACTTAAAAAAAGATTTTAAAAAAGTTTTAAAACATCTACCATCCAGAACTCACCCCTAACCAGGGGTAATTTTTTTGATATTTTCTATTTTCCAAAGTTATACAGTTCTCAGATTTTTTATTTCTGAAATACGTCTGAAGTACTTGATAAAGGACATGAAAAAAGTTTAAACAAAATCTGCCATCCAGGACCCACCCGTAATAGGGGGTAAATATTTTAACATTTTCTATTTTCCAAAGTTATAGTTTCCACATTTTTTATTGCTGGAATGCGTTTGAGAAAGGATATAAAAAATGTTTTAACAAAATCTATCGTTCAGAACCCACCCCTAACAGGGTTAGGCTTTCTGATATTCTGTATTTTTCAGTTATAGAATTCCCAGATTTTTTATTCCTGAAATACGTTTTAAGTATTTAGGAACGAATAAAAAGACAATTCAAAAGCATCTACCATCCAGAGCCTACCTCTTATAGGGGGTAATTTTTTTGATATTCTTTATTATCCAGTTTTAGAGTTCTTGGATTTAGTATTTCTGAAATTTAATTTATTTTTAAATATTTATCTCTACTGATCACGAAATTTTCATTATTTTGATCTTCTTTAGGTTTAAAGGTTAAATTATTTCGTCTTTGGGTTCAATTATTTTAATCTTTTCTAGATCCTTCAATGAAAATTTATGAAGAAGTTTGGAAAAATTTTTATTCTCGAACCTTCTTATTGTGTGGACCGAAATTTTGAATATCTTGCGAATTCTACAGTCCTTAGTACTTTTTGAAAATAAAATTTTTGAAGTGAGATTTAAAATACAGAGCAATTAAAAGGTTACCGAAATAAAAAGTTTTGGAACTTCATAACTTTGGAAAATGTGAAATATAAAAAAATGTGCCCCCTGTTAGGGGTGGGTCCTGGATAGTAGATTTTGTTTAAACTTTTTTTATATCCTTTATCAAGTATCTCAAACGTATTCCAGAAATAAAAAATCTGGGAACTCTATAACTGTGCAAATGAAAATATAAAAAAATTCACCCCCGGTTAAGGGTGGGTTCTGGACGGTAAATTTTATTTAAACATTTTTTATATCCTTTATCAAGCAGCTCAAACGTATTTCAGAAATAAAAAATCTGGGAACTCTATAACTTTGGAAAATAGAAAATATCAAAAAATGTACCCCCTGTTAGGGGTGGGTCCTGGATGGTAGATTTTGTTTAACCCTAAGCGTACATATCGGGTATGGTATACCCAGATGAAAATTTTATTGGTCTGGCAATTACAAACCGCAAGGAGGGTGAGGGTTAGTAGTGGGGGGTAAGGAAGTTTATGCCTTGAACTACAAATCTATGACCTTGCAGTGCTCCAGCGACGAATAGTCAAATAACAGTGTGCGTTGTAACATTTTCTTTGGACATGCCATGCCCGGTATGTGTGCAGAAGGTGTGAAGAAAAAGAAAGTCTGTTGGGCAACAAAACATTTTTTTCTACATGCGGATTTTTTTACACTATTTTGTACATAAAAGTAAAAATGTGAAAAAAACGTATCGTGTCAGCGAATTCATTGTTTTCCTTACAGAATAAATGAAAAGTAACCCATAGTGTTATTCGTGGTATTGTGAGATGTCGAGGGTTTGTGTGTTGTTAGAACTATTGCAAGTACAGCTTTAACCCGTCAGCAGGCGCGCTATGAGGCTTTTTCTCATACTTATATTAAAAGAATGATTACTCGAAAATTTCAAATTGCATAAGCATTTGAAATTTTTTCTATCTTCACCAAATTTATTCTTCTGTATGATAGAAGAGTTCAAAAAAAAATTTTGAATTTTTGTTTTTGAATTTTTTAAATTATTATTTCTTGGTTTTTAGTGTCAATTATCGTTGTATTTATGGTTTTTTTTTTTTTTTTTTTTTTTAATAAAAAGTTTCATAGCCACAATCACTGTAGCGAAATTGTTTTCAAGTTCCTATTTATCAAATTAAACACTTGAAGCTATACGTGTGAGAAAATCTTTCATCGCACGCCCAATATTTAATGTGTACGTAGCGCGCATGCTGAACGAAATGAACGAAAAAAAAATGTTTGTAATTCACCAATTTTTTATTTCACGAATTATTGGTGTAGATTGAAAAACTACGAATTGCAAATTCGGCAGGGAACAAAATTGGAGAATTACTGGACTTATTGGAGTTTTTTTAGATCATTTCGTTGGACTTCAACGTTGCAAACTTCAGGATCATGAGTTAAGAAGGTAGCGTAATATAATAATAAATATCAATTATAAATTCATAATAAAAAATATAAATTAACAATTAAAAAAAAACAATAAAAAGCTGGTTGGTTTTTACTTTAAAAAAAATGGCCCAACTTCACTTCTTCAAAAAAGTATATTTATTGAAGGATCTCTTTACGAAACTATTTTTTCCTTAAAATAGAACGTATCACCGTTACCACAGTGAAAATTAAACCTCTTTAACTTTTTTTTTCACTGAGCAGTGATTTTTTGGAAAAAAACAAACTTTCCAAAAAGTTTATTTTTTCGTCAATGTATAAAGGACTATTGATTTGCTGCAAAAGTTTTTAGTACAACCGTTTTTAGCATCCTACGAGGATGTGATTTAAAAAAAATGAAACTTGATAGGGCAATTAGAACCCGCGATACAAGCGTGTAAATATCGTCCGGGTACCGTATGCCCAGTATGTGCGCAATGGAAATCTGCGATGGATGGTACGCTGAGGGTTAAACTTTTTTTTATATCCTTTATCAAGTATCTCAAACGTATTTCAGAAATAAAAAATCTAGGAACTCCATAAATTCGAAAAATATAAAATATCAGAAAACCTACCCCCTGTCAAAAGTGGATCCTGGACGGTAGATTTTGTTTAACCTTTTTTTATATCGTTTATCAAGTACCTCAAACCTATTTTAGAAATAAAAAATCTGGGAACTGCATAACTTAAAAAAATAGGAAATATAAAAACACACCCCTAACAGGGGGTAACCCCGGTTAGGGGTGGGTCCTGGACGGTAGATTTTGTTTAACCTTTTTTTATATCCTTTACCAAGTATCTCAAACCTATTTCAGACATAAAAAATCTGGGAACTGTATAACTTTAAAAAATAGAAAATATAAAAACATTTACCCCCTGTTAGGGGTGGGTCCTGGATGGTAGATTTTATTTGAACTTTTTTTATATTCTTTATCAAGTATCTCAAACGTATTTCAGAAGTAACTAATCTGGGAACTGAAAATGGGAATGGGAACTGGAACTGGGAGAAATGAAAAATCTGGGCACTGTATAACTTTGGAAAATAGAAAATATCAAAGAATTTACCCCCTATTAGGGGTGGGTCCTGGACGGTAGATTTTGTTTAAACTTTTTTTATATCTTTTATGAAGTGCCTCAACCATATTTAAGAAATAAAAAATCCGGGATCTGTATAACTTTGGGAAATAAAATTTATCAAAAAACCATTCCATGCGAACGTTGCAAACTTCAACATCATCGGTTTAGAAGTTATTTGAAATTTTGTGATTTTTGAGAAATTTATAGATAGCTTTACTTATAAAAATCTTTACTGTGGTACTCAATGAATCCATCAGTTGAACCAGGAAGGCTAGAGTAACGGAGTGGACACAATGTGCTTTAGAAATGTACATGAAATTCCAGCCTGAAACGGCGGCACTGCGATCGAAAAGATCCTAGTGTCATATATATACTTAGATCAGACACACCGTTACTACTTATTTACTAACCTCAATTTGTCAAAATATGCGCAGTGTCTATTTTTATAAGTGCATTTTTTTTATATTAATATACAGTGTTAATTAATTTATTGTGTTTAACAATATTAGTATATCAAATTTCTTTGAATAAAAATAAATTCAAACATGAGTAATCTGTTTAATTAATGATTTCTGTTTGCGTTTTCAACCAAAAAATAATGAATATTTGTCTTTTTCAATACTAGAGTCAACCAGAATGAAGAATAAAAAATGTAAAATGAATGTAATTATTTTTAAAATTATAATTTTTAAAATAATTACATTCACTTTACATTTTTTTTTGAAAAATAAATTTTTGAAAAAGCAAACAGAAATCATAGATTAAAAACAAATTACTCATGTTTGCATTTATTTTTATTCAAAGAAATTTGATATACTTCTATTGTTAAACACAGTAAATTAATTAACACTGTACATTAATAAAAAAAAAAATTTGCACTTATAAAAATTTAAAGTGAATGTAATTATTTTTAAAATTATAATTTTAAAAATAATTACAATCCTTACTGCCTAAGATCCTTTAAAAATATGAAAGAGCATATGATAACGTTTCCGATGTATTTATTTACAGTATTACAAAATAAATAATGGGAGATAAGAAATGATAAAGAGAGATTTTTTATATAATTGATTTCAAATTATTACCATTTTTCAACTTGAATTGGTAAAATACTTCCAATTTTTATGAGCAATCATCCTATCTTTTCGTTAAATGAATCAAAAAAAGTTCGGGAAAGTTTTTTCCAATATAATAAAACAGAAGTTTCGTTAATTTGGTTTAGCCGTGAATGAAAAAAAATTTTATATGAAATTATAAAATTAATCCATATGAACTCGAGCGACTGTATATAATAATATGTTTTCCTTGGGACATAAGTCAATAAATTTTGTGAAAGCTATTACTTCCTTGTAAAGCTGCTACTTCCTTGAGCTATTTTTTCAAATTATCACTGAAATATGAAAGGTTGTCAAAATAGGACATAAAACAGTTGGTTAAAAAATATGTACATTTAAATTAGGGATTCAATAGGTATAAATAACTGTTAAAAAAGGAAGCTCGTCGAATGAAGTTCAAACTCCATAAACAACATGCATATTTCTCTAATTTTTAAAATTTAAGGGAACCAAAGACGTCAGCGTTATAATGAGAAATTAGGAGTTTTTATCTGTTGAAAATGCAGCGTTCGTCCCTAACCGTCAATATATCGCGATTTGGGTACGAATCTTTTCTTTCTACTGCGCAAGCGCGGAACCTGTCACTTTCATCGTATGAACTAATTTTATTATTATATTGTAGGATCTTTCCGATTCATGCAATACTAGTGGCAGAGCAGAGATCTGATTGAGGACGGGTTTTTGAGGACGCCGTTACTACTTATTTTCCTATGCTGTGTCCCCTCCTTTACTCTAGTCTCCCTGAGTTGAACTTCGACCCAGACGTGCCCGAAAAAAAAATGTGATTGATTAAAACTGCACTAAACTAACGAAGGTGTGTGATGGAGAAAACGTTTAACAACAAATATTTGAACACACGTTTATTATTACAGTAAATTTTCAAAAGGTCGGCCTCTTACGCGAATACACGTTCTACATCTTCGCAGAAAATTTCTTTTGAGTCGAACAAATCTTTGTTTTCTCCATCACACACCTACGTCAGTTTAGTGCAGTTTTAATCAATCGTAGTTTTTTTCGGGCCCTTCATGAATGATGACGTTTTAACCCTTTCATGCACGAATTTTTCTGTGTAACCAATTGTTTTGATAATACCTGGATATGGAGTTTTTGGAGTCGCTGTTAACGAATCTGGAATCAGATTTTCAAAATTCAAGATGGCCGGTCCAATATGGCGGACCAAAAAGTTAAAAATATTGCCCTACCTTTGAAATTTCGTATACGGGGGTTTTTCGGGTCGCTGATAACGAATCTGGAATCAGATTTTCGAAATTCTAGATGGTGGATCCAATATGGCGGGCCAAAAAATTAAAAATATTACTCTAGCTTTGAAATTTTGTATATGGGGGTTTTTGGGGTACCATATCGAATCCGCCATCTTGAATTTTGAAAATTGAATTTCGGATATGTAATCAGTGAACCCAAAAACCCCGACATACAACATTTCTCAGCAAGAGCGATATTTTCAATTTTTTTGGTCCGCCATATTGAATCCGCCATCTTGAATTTTGAAAATTGGATATTAGATTCGTAATCAATGACCCCAAAAACCCCCATATACAAAATTTCACAGCCAGAGCGATGTTTTTTATTTTTTGGTCCCTCATATTAGATCCACCATTTTAACCGCCTTAAAATATAAATATACATCAAAATATTGGTATGTTTACAACCAAACTTCACCAGGAACGAGTTTTTTCCGAAAATATAACATTTTTTATGCTTTATTTGTTTATAACAAAAAGACATGTTCGAAAAGCGGTTTCCGGGAGTCACACACTATTAGGTTCATGCCTGAATATCATATGAAAATTTATCTCGTACAAAAATATCTAGAGAATGATATTTTAGACCTAAGAAACTGTCAGGAAAAAGGTGTCGCGTACACGTGACACCGTGCATGAAAAGGTTGTAAGTTCCAATAACTACGATTTGTTTTTTTCTCCATACAATAAGCATTCAAACCTGTAGTTTCTAACGTTGTTTTCGCCCTGGTGAGGGTAAATTTTTTTCACAAGCACTCTTTTGAAATTCAAGGTTTATTTTCAGATATTCGGATTTTCGAAAAAATAAGAAAAAAAATAAAAACAAAAGTTGGAATAACTTCTAAACCGTTGATTTTTGGATAACCCCACATAGACTTTTTTCAATGCGTCATGATGTCCCCTAGGGGGCGTCTATTAATCACGTGATGCATTTTTGGCCATTTTTGACCCCTCCCTCCCTACACGTGATTCTAAGTGACGTTGCGCCTGACCCCCCCCCCCCCCCCCCATGTATCACGTAATTCATTAGTTGTCTTAATTCGTCAGTCTACGCGCTACGTACGCTTTAAACATTGGGCGCGCGATGAGAGATTTTTTCACATGTATAGCTTCAAGTGCTTAATTTGATAAATAGGAACTTAAAAACAATTTTGCTACAGTGATTGTGGCTATTAAACATTTTTATTTTTGAAAAAGCATACATACATCGATAATTGATATTAAAAACCAAAAAATAATAACTAAAAAAATTCAAAAACAAAAATTCAAAATTTTTTTTTATCTTCTATCATACAGAAGAATAAATTTGGAGAAGATAGAAAAAATTTCAAATGCTTATGCCATTTGAAATTTTCGAGTAATCGTCGTTTTAATATAAGTGTGAGAAAAAGTCTTATAGCACGCCTGCTGACGGGTTAATACTAAACGAATCGAAATTTGTAATTTTCTGAATAATTCTCGATTATTATAATTTTAGTACAATTTTAGTACAATAATTTTAGTACACATTATTATAATTTAGTACAAAGAATTTTTCATTGCAAATCTAAAAATTTTTGACGACTATTTATTAGTGATTATTTCGTTGACAATATGTAGTTAAAACGATTTTTTGTTTGCATAATTACGCTTGTTCTTGATTATAAATCATTAAGTATTTAACTTTAAATTAATATTAATAAACTATATGTCGTTAGATTTACACAAATCGAAAAAGTACATACAAGACTTTCTGAATAAAATGTTTAACTGACAATTTGAAACGTTATAAAAAGAGTGTCTTCGATCAAATATCAATCATCAAAAATCGATCAAAAAAAGGTATATAGCCCAGTCTGAATGTACGTTTAACTTGAAAGTAAGTCGATACCACAATTTCCTTTTTTTAAACTTTGAGAAGGATCATTGGCAGTATAAATCCAGAATTTCGAACAGATTTTGCTATGGCACGACCACTATCTCAATTTCAGGGGGGAATTTGTTTTTGTTAAATAACTCACCCATTTTCAACTTTTGACTAAAAATAGTCATTACATAACAATTTTTTTGTCTAAAATCGATGTTTTCCAACTTAAATCTGAACAAAGACAAAGTTATTGCATTATCGCGTTTATTTTGACCTTTAGCCTGTAAATGAAAAGGAACAAACTTGCAGGGAATACAATTCTCTACAACTTTAGTCCTTATCTTTTTCTTGTAGGATCAATATTTAACGTCCTACGCCTGCGGTAAAGGAAAAGAGTGGTAGAAATTTATTTCACGAATTATTCCACAACTGCATGTCTTTATATCTAGAGTCGCGGTAGCGACTCGAGACAAGTACATTTACGTATATTATAAGATGGCGAAGACGAGTCGCTACTAGAGTCTTTACAGCAAGCAGAGCGGTTTCGAACGGTTTTCGAAAATTGTTTCAGGGATATTTAATTAATTACAACACTTTAAAAGATGTTGCTAGTTCACATATTTTTTTCTTTTTTTTTCTTTCCATCATGACTATTTAGAACCCTGTAGCCTAACGCATATTGGAAATATTAATATTTCATCCTTCCAAATCATCAAAAAAAGGTGGCTTTTTTCGCACACATTTTTTGACGTTTAGCGGTTGCTGTCTAGTGACACTAGTTATAATTAGAAATTTTCTGGTGATATGCGAGACTGTGTTTGTTGATGTGACCATCGAAGACTTTTCTTCAGGATGCATAAGTAAGAGTGACAGCTGTGAGTTTAGAAAAAAGATCGCGGTTATACTAGTGATAGTTGTGGGGTTAAAAAGTAAGATTATAAAAATCGCGGGTGTGAAAGCAGATAATTTTATTTTTGGTTAGACATAATCGAGATCAGGACTTTAAACGCATATTCGGTGAACATTTAATATCTTTGTTGTAAGGTTATAAAGATCGCGGTCAGTTTCAACTTTTCATTAAAGTTACTTTTATTATATTGTTACGTGTGGGCGAAATAAATTAGTCAACTCAATTTTATAAAGAGATTGGGGCGGTTTATTTAGATACAATTGTGATACGACGTGTCTCGCTTGAGGTTCGTACGTTGAATGAATTCTTGATCTTGTTTATTACAGATGACGATCGTTGTCAAGGGACATCAGATGTTCGTTTAGTCATTACAAATATATATGCATATTTAAAAGGGGGAAACCGTAACACTACTCCCCTTCGTGAAAAAGATTGCCGCCCCAGCAATCAGACTAGGGACTATCTGAGATATTTCAAAATTTCAATTCTACAAAATGAAAGATTGAAAATCATATATATATATATTTTTGTTTTTTTATTAAAGAAAAGAGAATTATGAAAATTGTAAGATCTCATATAGGGAGGGCCCCAGTTTGTTCTTCAACTAAAACCTCCCAGAAATCAACGTTGAAGAACAATCCCGAAATATTTACAAATGTTTGATTTTATATAAACATACAATTTTTAGAAGAATTGTGTATTACAGGGGTTCAAAATATTTCAATAAAACTGAATTATGTGTTGATTTCCATTCATATAAGTCAATTCGAAGTGTGTGTCAAAATTCGTAAGGTGAAATTTTACTGAAATATAAATGTTGATTGGACATTTTCTTCTGATTAGGGAGTAAAACCTGTAAACAAATAAACACCAAAAATTCCTTTAAATAAAGAAAATAAACAGAAAATTCCAATCAATTGCTACAAAGCAGTTACATTTCCACAATTACTACTTTTCTGGATTAAACAAAATCAAGCGTAATTAATTACAAAGCAATACTTCAAAAATAATAACTTTCAAATATTTACTACTTAGCCATTTTTTTTACTCAGAAAGAAAGAAAGAAAGAAAGAAAGAAATCATCAAATCTATGAATAATCATCTGTTTGTTACTTGGTTCAGTTATATCCACTGACCAATTCGTTAAATCCACGAACAACTTTGTTTTTTTTTTTTTTTTTTATTTATTGGTTCAGTTATATCCACTGACCAGTTCATTAAATCCACGAACAATCTTTTTTTATTAATTGGTTCAGTTAAATCCACTGACCAGTTCGTTAAATCCACGAACAATTTTTTTTTTTTTTTTTTTTTTATTAATTGGTTCAGTTAAATCCACTGACCAGTTCATTAAATCCACGAACAATTTTTTTTTTTTTTTATTAATTGGTTCAGTTAAATCCACTGACCAGTTCGTTAAATCCACGAACAAATTTTTTTTTTTTTTTTTTTTTAATTGGTTCAGTTAAATCCACGAACAATTTTTTTTTTTTTTTTTTTTTATTAATTGGTTCAGTTAAATCCACTGACCAGTTCGTTAAATCCACGAACAATCTTTTTTTATTAATTGGTTCAGTTAAATCCACTGACCAGTTCGTTAAATCCACGAACAATTTTTTTATTTTTTTATTTTTTTTTTTATTAATTGGTTCAGTTAAATCCACTGACCAGTTCGTTAAATCCACGAACAATCTTTTTTTTTTTTTAAGAGATTGGTTACTAGAAATTATTTTATTTGGGTTATTTATGTCGAATTTTTGTTTAATTATTGACTTGAAATCTTTCAAAAGACCCGATTCGAAAAGAAAATCCAGACCAAGGATGCAGTCATCTGTAATGTTGGCGAAAATTGCAGTTAAAGTCAAGGAAATATTACCGATTGTAATGGTAATTTATTTTGTTACTTCGTAGGAAAATTGTTCACCAGAAACGGTAAAAATTGTCAAGTATCGGTAGACATCTTTTAATCCTTTGAGATCATTATTGAAAAGTTTAGGATTTACAAGAGTGATATCTGATGCAGTATCGATATTCATAAGACAAGAATGTTCATTAATTTTGCCTCGAATTTTCAATTTCAAATGTAGTGGTTGATTAGTGTTACCAATTTGGTAACAATGAATTTCATCCGAATTTGATTGAGTCAATTTATTCCCCATTAAATTGACTCGATCTAGTTTTCCGAATTCTTGTTAGGAGTTTGTTGGTTTTTGTTGAAATTTCTATGTTTGTTTTTTGAAAATCTGTTGTTGTCGAAATTAGGTCGTTGATGTTCATTAAAATTGCGATAGGGATGGAAAGAAGTGCTTGTGTTTCGATTAGAATTCTGTGAGGAATTCATGTGAGAGATTTGTTGTTTGTTGTTATGAAATTCGTTGCATTTGTTGGCGTAATGTCCAATTATTTTGCATTTAAAACATAGAACATCGTTCTTCGAGAATTTGTTTTGTTTATTGTAATGATTGTTTGAATTGGTGTGATTGTTGTAAGAATTTTTATGAAAGCTATAAAGTTTAGAATGATTGTTGTGTGTATTTTGTCGTTCATTATTGACAAAACGGTTATTGGTGATTTGTGAATTCTGATGTTTGTTATTTAAGAGAGAAGAGATCGATTTCAATTCGGTAGCTCTTTCGATTGCTTTTTGCAAAGTTTCGTAACGTTCGGAACGAAGAGTAAATTCGATTTTTGGATTTTCAATTCCATTATTAAAAGAAAGGCATGCAATGCGATCTTTATGTTCTTCAGGGAGTTCGATATGTGCGAGTCTGACAAGACGTTCAATGTCTTCAGCGTATTTAATGAAATTTTCATTTTTTATTTGTTTTCTTGCTTGTAATTCGTTGAAATACATACGAGATAAGTGTTTATCGTCAAATCTTTCTTTTAAAGTGTCTGTGATTTTTTTATAATTTTTTAAATCATTTCCCGAAAGCTTTTCGAAGATTATTTGAGCTTTGTCGCGAAGACAAGTTAAAAGTTGAGCTGCTTTTACTTCGTCTGACCATCCGTTATTTTCCGAAGCAATTTCAAAATGTTTTTGGTAACGTGACCAAGATTGAGAACCATTGAATGTGTCAGGTTTAATGTGAGAGTTTTTTGATTCGATCGTATTAGTAAGAGGAATAGTAGGATGACTTTGTGAAGAGTGAGCAGAAGTATTAATTAAGAAAGAATTCAAATTGTTATCTGGTATTGGAGAAGATGGATGATCTGGTTGAATTTCTGTGTGAAGTGTAGGTCTCAGTAAGGTATGGAGTTCATCTCTGCCCGCACGACGATGATTATCCAAATCCTCACGAAGAGCCTGTCTGATGTCGTTCGTAATTTCATTCCGAAGATTGGTCCTCATTTGGACGAATTCCGCAGAAATTTTTTGACGAAGTTGATCCGCTTCATTATCTCTTGTTGAGGATGAATGAAGATGAGAACCGGAGATCGAAGGTTGAGGATTCTGGTCCTTTTTTGAAGAATTTCGTATCCTTCGTGACATTTTTTGTCACTTATTTTTGTCACTTATTTTTTTTGTCACTTTTTGATCACTTCAATTTATTGGTTTTTTTACTTCTGACACCAATGTTACGTGTGGGCGAAATAAATTAGTCAACTCAATTTTATAAAGAGATTGGGGCGGTTTATTTAGATACAATTGTGATACGACGTGTCTCGCTTGAGGTTCGTACGTTGAATGAATTCTTGATCTTGTTTATTACAGATGACGATCGTTGTCAAGGGACATCAGATGTTCGTTTAGTCATTACAAATATATATGCATATTTAAAAGGGAGAAACCGTAACAATATTATCGGTAAAAGAGTGATAGTGTAAAAATAAAGTTTAAATCAATAAATAAACTTTTGAACAGTGTCTAAATAAATAATTTTTTTATTAACCCTAGCCCCAACAATCCATTTTTCCGCACATAAACTCTAGAACGGAGTCGAAAACGGTGCATCTTCTCTTTTACCATAAAATGTTCCTTGAATGCAATAATAAAGTTTATTTAGAAACCATTCTCTTTGTTTTTTTTTTATAACTAAGAAAATGGTGTATGATAAACTCGTATTCGGTGAATATTTGATATCTTTGAACAGGCGTGAGGTTATAAAGATCGCGGTCAGTTTCAGTTTTGGTTAAAATTTATAATAAATTTATAAATATTTATTTTATAAATTTATAAATTTATAATATAATTGGGTTAAAATCTTTTATATATATAGATAGAAGAGTGATAGTGCAAAAATAAAGTGTAATTTAATAAATAAACTTTTGAACAGTACCTTAATAAATAATTTTTTTATTAACTTTAGCCCCAACAATTCATTTTTCCGAACGTAAATTCTAGAACGGAGTCGAAAACAGTGCCTCTTCTCTTTTACCATAAAATGTCTCTTGCATGCAATGATAAAGTTTATTAGGAAACCATCCTCTTAATTTTTTATATAACTGAGAGAATGGTGTATGATATCACCCTAGATTTGAATTATATGTGGTTTTAAACCACTCTAGAGTGCACTTTGCACTTGCAACACAAAACGGAATCAGGCGATGCGAACTAATTTTGAGCGAAAAGATATTTGATTTGAGAAAAAAAAATGTCATAAGTACTTCACCAATTTTTTTTTTATCTGTTGCTCATGAGATATAATTCGTAATCAATTAATATAATTAAAAAAAACTCGCGTAGTACTTCGGCCAAAATTATTTTTTCCAATCAAACTTTAGCTCTCGAAATTTTGTACGTATATTTTTTTGTTTCAAAATCTCGTTTCGTTATGATTACTTATATTTAAAAACTTTCGGTGCATTCTGATGCTATTGGAGTATTTCTTCGGCATCATTTTTTATGGAATATTTTCCGATCCGTTGATCTGTTGGCACGCATGATTCGGTGCAATATTTTTTGAAATTTTTTTTCACAAAATTAAAAAAAAGTCAAGTTTTTACTTGTTCGTTATTCTTTTATGCGTCGTATCTTCTCAGAACTACTGTACGTTTTAACGGGGTCATCCCATGTGACAGTTATTTTTTTCGCTTTTTTTGGGAATTTTTTTTTGACGAACCATTAAAACACACTATCTTTGAATTTTTACCACACATTCATTAACATTTTTACTGTCCTCATAATTTTATCAAACAAAAATAACAACCTGAATCAACTTTACACCGTTTAGAAAACACTCATGTGTTGGTTGACAGCTGCCATGATTCCGGAGGTTTTGCTCATCTAAAATCAAAAAATCGAACAGCATTTTTATTTGTGGATCTGAGGCTATCACTGGAACTAAAATAAAGTAAAAATATCGAAAATTGAATTTTTGGCACGGTTTTAAATGTTAAGTTCCGAGTTTCGTCGTTTTTTTCGACTTTTAAAACCATGCCAAAAATTCATTTTTCGATATTTTTACTTTACTCTAGTTCTAGCGATAGTCTCAGATCTACAAATTAAAATGCCGTTTGATTTTTTGATTTCAGATGAGCAAAACCTCCGGAATCATGGCAGCCGTCAACCAACACATGAGTGTCTTCCGAACGGTGTAAAGTCGATTCAACTCGTTATTTTTGTTTGATAAAATTCTGAGGGACTGTAAAAATGTTAATAAATGTGTGGTAAAAATTCAAAGATATTATGTTTTAATGGTTCGTCAATAAAAAATCCCAAAAAAATGAAAAAAATAGCTGTCACATGGGATGACCCCGTTAAGTAATCTAATAATTTTATAAGTATTGACGGTTAATTACGAAGATTGAATTCACTTGAACACTTCTTAGATCAATATTTCACATTGCATTTTTAGTCCGAATATACACCAGCTCGAAATTCGATCATGTATCCATTTTTAGCCGAAATCATTAAAAAATCGATTGAGCGACCTCTAAAATTTTGATTCAGGATTCATTTCTTGAGAGAATCACTTTTTGATAAAATGTTACCATATTTTGCTGCAATGCCGAAAAAAATGTCAATTCTTTTGCATCACTCAGATACATACATAATATAGACATGTTTAATTGGCAGGCTATGAATTTCATACCCGAGTACGTATACAATATTGACATGTTTAATTAACAAGATATGAATTCCATAAAAAAAGTCGACAAATCCTAGCCAAAAACAGCATAAATGCTGTGAAAAAAGCTGAGACAAGTACATTTATGCCCCCCAAATAGTCATTCCAGTTAATCCCCCCTACCACCCAGCGCCAAAATACCGATCCCCATCAAAATTTACAAAAACCCGTCTAAGTCTTTCATGCAAAGATCTCCGCACAAAAATCCTTTCTAAAAACCAACTCATCATACAAAGTTTTATGGGTAACCGCTCTCATTATCTTATCAAATTAAGTCAAATTGTACAGAGGTGATAATTTCATTCTCGTAAATGTTGTGAGTTCACAAAAAATTGATAAATAAATAAAGATCTACTAAAGTATATATGATCAAGTACGTGGGATTTAATTATGTTTATAAAATCTTCAATTATATTCATATGCCATTTCTTTAATTAATGCTTTATTACAATGAATTATTATCCTATGACTTGGAACTACAAGGGCTTTAAAAAAAAATACAGAATTGCATTAGCCTGCGTGAGCTTGAACGCTGCCACACTCTCATTTGTAATATTTGTAATATTTGTTTTATTGGTAACAAATTGATAAAAGTTTACTATCGTACGTAGAGCGGATACGCACAGAGTACTTGTCCGGCCCGAAAATTTTTCATAAAATTTGTCACATAAGTCAACATTAATCTACCATACATTTTGGCATTAACTAGTAAAGTAAACACAGCTAATTTGGAATCACAATATGCGGATTGTTTTGTATCCCAAATTATTCTCCTTTCCTTTAACCAATTGTAATCGATGAATTGATGCTCGTGTGGAGCATATCTCACGTTATTACACGGCACGTTTATTCCGGTTTTGTAACACCCGGGGGAAAACTAGAGCTACAGAGCGTCTAAACGGTACTGTACACTCGAAATAAGTAATCCGGTACCATTTACACGCACTTTTACACCGGTTTTTACTACAACAGGTTTTACAAAACGGAATAAGCCTGCCATGTAATAGCGGTCATCAATTGATTGCATTCCAAGGCGGGTAAGATTCAAATCTGCGTCAGGAGATCCGAATGTTCGGAGTGGTTGAAAAATTTACCGTGAACAAAAAAGCATATTTTTCGCTGACTAGTCGAAAAATTTTCGGGCGGGACAAGTACTCTGTGCATATCCGCTCTACGTACGATAGTAAACTTTTATCAATTTGTTACCAATAAAACTATACTACAAATATTACAAATGAGAGTGTGGCAGCGTTCAAGCTCACGCAGGCTAATGCAATTCTGTATTTTTTTTTAAAGCCCTTGTAGTTCCAAGTCATAGGATAATAATTCATTGTAATAAAGCATTAATTAGAGAAATGGCATATGAACATAATTGAAGATATTATAAACATAATTAAATCCCATGTACTTGATCATATATACTTTAGTAGATCTTTATTTATTTATCAAATTTTTGTGAACTCACAACATTTACGAGAATGAAATTATCACCTCTGTACAATTTGACTTAATTTGATAAGATAATGAGAGCGGTTACCCATAAAACTTTGTATGATGAGTTGGTTTTTAGAAAGGATTTTTGTGCGGAGATCTTTGCATGAAAGACTTAGACGGGTTTTTGTAAATTTTGATGGGGATCGGTATTTTGGCGCTGGGTGGTAGGGGGGATTAACTGGAATGACTATTTGGGGGGCATAAATGTACTTGTCTCAGCTTTTTTCACAGCATTTATGCTGTTTTTGGCTAGTAACACAAACCTCGAATCATCTTCATTCAAATTAAAACCCTTCTCCGCACCTCCACAGGCGTAGAGTTTCAGGCACGTTTTTTTAATGTGGCCCTGTAGACCCAAACCACGCGTTATTATTTGGAAGTTTGTTTTGTTTTTTTGGCGTTTTTTTATAAGTTTTTGGGGTCGGAAAAAATTACGTAGATCCGATTTTAATATCTCGCATAAAATTAAAAAAAAAGTAATTTGGATTTTAAAATCTTATAACAAAAAAACATGAAAAATACGTCATTGGAATTATTAACACTTGCAAGAACAAAATGGAATTCTGATTTCAAAAACTTAAGATAAGAATAACTAATAATAAGAAAACGTAAAAAACGGATTAAACTTGCGAGTAATAATACGTGGATTACACCTACAGGAGAAACCACGTCAAAAAGACGTGCCTGAAACTCTACCCTTGCGGTAATAAATGCGGAAAAGGATTTTATTTTGAATAAAGATATTTCGAATTTTATGTTATAGAAAGACATGTAGTCGTCGAATGGTTCATGGAATAATGTTTTTGCACCACTCATTACCGTATGCGTAAAACTTAAAACATTGATCCTAGGAGGAAAAAAGTAAGGACCAAAGTGGTAGAGAATTGAATTCCCTACAAAGTTGTTTTCATTCATTTATGCGTTGATGTTTAAAATAAACGAGATAATACAATAATTTAATTTCGCCCCTTTTTTCAGATTTATGTTAAAGAAATCGATGGTAGACCAAAAATTATTATGACCAAGGTTGTAAAGAACTAAATTTCCAACAGGTTTAGTCAGAACTATTTTTTAGTCAAAAATTCGGAATGGAGTTATTTAACAAAAATAGCGGTCGACGCCAGTGCAAAAATTAGATTACTAAACTAGATTAGAAAAAGGAAATTGTGGTATCGACTCTTCTCCATTTCAGGGTTCTTTTTTGTACATAGCGACTGGGCTAAATGTCATCACAAAAATACAAATTCATCAGAATCAACATAAAAAAGTTTTGTGTAAAAAATATACGTGATAATTGTAATACCCCTACCCTCCCCGTCGTGATCTATCATGATGTTTTAATAGACCCCTCCTCCTCCTTCGGGCCTCACGTGATTAATGGACGCCCGCCTAGAGCTGGTTTTGCTTTAGATTACTATCGCTGGAACATACTGTAGAAATGTGGGAAAAATCTGTCACTGGCAACGACAAAAGTTTAGGCAGATGAATTCTTAAGTTTTCATTTTCTGGACTGCAAATACGGTTTGTGGTACGATTTTTGCGGATATTTCGTACTTTTTAGACAATAAAAATTCAGCCAATGTATTACCATAGTAGGAAGAAGCCCTGATAGTTTGAAAGTTATACAGTGGTCCCCCCTTAAACATGTTAAGTCGTTAGTTTTTCATTTCAGTTGAAAAGCTTCTTTGTTTTTTAAGTCAAATCGTTTTGCAATCGAAAATATTAAACCTTTTCCAGATTAGAAAAAGTAAGCCCAATGGAAGGAGTCGATGAAAAGGTTCTAGAGGCAAGTGCGATAATTTACGACCATACACAACAAAAATACATCTGTCCATTGTGCGAAACATGGAAGTCAAAATTTTTGAAAGCAACACATCTGAATACAGGCCAACATTTAGCAAGGCTGCGCGCTTTTAACAGTGCGTTTGTCATAATCGAAAAACAACCTTTCTGCAAACTTTGCAACAGAAAACTGAAGTGGCAAAAAGTTCGGGATCATGCAGATTTTCATAAAATAACACCATATTGGGAACCCGAGGATAAACACCAAATATTTTATGCTAATTTTTTGATGCGTATGAAAACGTTGTATTATTGCCACTTGTGCGACGAAGTGATGAAGAATTGGTCCGTTGCTTGGAACCACTTGGAGGATGAGCGGCATTTGGAGTTGCGAAAAAAATTTGGAGAACACGAGCTTGAACAACAGTGGTATATTCATTGTAGCACATGGCTCACTCAGGGAATCACTCCTGGTCCAGAAAAGAAAATAGAATGTCGAATGTGCGATGTAATAATGGACCCCAGCAAAGCGGAAAACCACATAAATTTGCCTAGCCACGTGCGAAATAAATTACTGCGTCGTGAAGATTTTCTGGAACGTGCGAAACAAAAACTTGCTGAAAGTTCGAAGCCTCCTCAAACACCCCAATGCAGCGAACAAATTACTCCCAAATTCCCCACCCGCCCGATGATCTGTAATTTCTCCATTGCACCGGATTTTTCCTCCACGAGTACCATTTTCGAGTCTGCGCAGGTGGAATTGAGCGACGAGAGTCAACCGAACGATTGTTTTTCCATGATTGACCCTAGAATCAACCTCGGAACTTCATCGGACCTAAACATCTCCCGTCTGGTCGAAGAAGAACGCAGAAACTTTGAATTTCTCGCATCGGACCGTAGTTGGATAATTGAGACCTCGCATCCGCTGTTGAAACAACTACTCACAAAAAAACGTTGTAAGAAATGGAGTGTAAACGCGACAGAAATGTTCTATTGCCTGCTTTGTTTTGAGGATTTCTCGTGTTTTGAGACTGCAAAAAAACATTCTTCCGGCGAAAGCCACGCGAGCTCGTTGAAGAAATATCGACCCGATTTTATCTTGATAAGCCGAATTGGAAGATATCATTGCACGTACTGCGACAATAAAAAACATGGTTTATCGAAAATCTACGGACATCTCATGACCAGTCGACACGTAGAAAAAGTTGCCGAATGTGATCGACTAAACAATGGCCAATTTGAGATTAGAACGAATGATAATGACGACTCAGAGCCATTTTCGAAAAATTTCGACCAAATTTCGATCAGTTCGAAGTCATCGTCTGATGAACTGGCGCCATTTGACGAAAAATCAACGTCATCTTGCGAGAACCCAAAGCTGTCTTGCGAGAATTCGCGCAATATTAGGGAACCAAAAGATCGTTTGTATCTGAATTTTCCTACAATTAATCCTGGATTATCTTCAGAGCCGACAGTCTCGAATTGGGTATTTCGAACCTCGACATTAATGTTTGATCGGTTGATCTCACCAAAACTTTATAAGAAATTGGCTATAAACATGGAGACACAATTGTTCTATTGCATCATTTGTTTCAACGGTTTTTCGTCCAAGAAGACCACAAAAGAACACATTTCCGGCAAATGTCACACGAATTCCGTTGAAAAATATGGTTGTGATTACGTCGAGATGAGCGGAATGAAGAGATATCGTTGCGCGTGCTGCGATCGGCAAAAATACGGTTTAAGGAAAATCTATGAACATTTATTAAGCGAAGGACACGCCAAACAGCTAAGTCAATATAATCGACCAAACAATGGACAATCTGTCCTTGTTCCAGCGGAAAATAAATCGAGTGAAATTAAATCCAACGATGAAGACATTTCGCAGCAATTTTCGACCAGTTCATCGCCATCTTGCGACGAACTAGCGCCATGTGACGAAAAACCAACGTCTTGTGAAAAACTGATACCATCTTGCGAGAAACCAAAGTTGTTTTGTGAGAATTCGTGCGATGATAGCGAACCGAGAGATCGGTTGTCCATAAATTTTCCTACAATCAATTCCGAATCCGCACCGAAGCCAAAAGATTTCAAGCCATTTTTGACTAATTCCGCGCTATCTTGTCAATCATTGATGCCAACTTGCGGTAAACTGTCGCAATTTTGCGAAAAATCGATGCCGTCTTGTGATATACGAGAACCGTCCAGTGCGAATTTGCACGAAATCGGCGAAGCGAAAGATTTGTTATCCTCAAACTTTGTGACAATCAATCCTGGACCTTCGTCGGAATCAAAAATCTCGTGGGAAGCCAAGGAAAAAAACGGGAACTTTGAATTTTTCGAGAAAGACTTGAATTGGGTAATTGAAGTCTCAAACCCGGTGTACAAACGAGTAGTTCCTAACAATCTTCGTAAGAAATCGGCCGTCAATACGGAGGAACAATCGTTCTGTTGCCTCATTTGTATTGAACATTTTTCTGGCATCGAGACCGCGAGAAACCATATTTTGGGTAAACGTCACGCAAATTTCATAAAACAATACGGATGTGATTGCATCGTGAGGACGCAAACAGGGGGTTATCATTGCACGCACTGCTATCGGCAAAAAGAAGATTTAGAGCAAATCTACAACCATTTAATAAGCGATCGACACGCCAAACAGCTAAGCGAATGTAGTCGACAAAACAATAGCCAACCTGTCTCGGTTCCAGCGGAAAATAAATCGAGTGAGATTAGAACGAATGATAATGGCGTTTCGCAACCATTTTGCAAAGATATTGCGCAGTTTTCGATCAATTCATTGCCACCGTGTGAAAAACCGAAGCCGTTTTGTGAGAATTCGCGCGATAATAACGAACCCAAAGATCATTTGTCCCATAATTTTCCTACAATCACTCTCGAATCCACACCGAAGCCAAAAATCTCCCGCAGAGCTGAGAAAAAAGGCGGAAACTTTGAATTTCTTGGGAGGGACTTGAGCTGGGTAATTCAAATCTCACACCGAGTGTACAAATTGGTTGTTCCCAGAAATTTTCGTAAGGAATCAACCGAAAATACAGAAAAAGAATTGTTTTGTTGCCTCATTTGTTTGGACCATTTTTCCGGCATCGAGGTTGCGATAAAACATACTTCCGGTGAACTCCACGCAAACTCCATGAAAAAATATAGTTGCGATTCCATCGTGATGAGCGAAACAGGCGGTTATTATTGCACGTGTTGCGATCAGCAAAAACAAAAATTAGACCAAATCTACAACCATTTAATAAGCGATGGACACGCTAAACAGTTTCGTCAATATAATCGACAAATCAATAGCCAATCTGTCTTTGTTCCAACGAAAAATGAATCGACGTCTTATTGTGACAATCCGACACCATTTTGCGAGAAGCCCGAGTCGTCTCATGAAAATTCGCACGATAATAGGAAACCGAGAAATCGGCTATCCCCAAATTTTCCTACACTCAATCCGGGATCCGCTTCGAAGCCAAAAGTCTTCCGGGACGCCGAGAAAAAAGGCGGCAACTTTGAATTTCTTGAAAGGGATTTGAATTGGGTAGTTGGCATCTTAAACCCGGTCTATAAACGGGTAATCCCTAACAATCTCCGTAAGATATCGACCAACACTACGAAGGAACGATTGTTCTGTTGCCTCATTTGTATTGAACACTTTTCTGGCATCGAGACCGCGAAAAAACATATTTTCGATAAATGTCACGCAAATTTCATGAAACAATACGGATGTGATGGCATCGTGAAGACAAAAAGAGGGGGTTATCATTGCACGCCTTGCAATCGGCAAAAAGAAGATTTAGAGCAAATCTACAACCATTTAGTAAGCGATGGACACGCCAAACAGCTGAACGAATGTAGACAACTCAAAAATAGCCAACTTGTCTTAATTCCGGCGGAAAAGGAATCCAGTAAAATTAGAACGAATGATAATGGCGTTTCGCAGCCAATTTGCAATGATTTCGAGCAGTTTTCGATCAGTTCATTGCCATTGTGTGAGAAACCGAAGGCGTTTTCTGCGAATTTGCCCGATAATAGCGATCCGGAAGATCGCTTGTCCCCAAATTTTCCTACAATCAATACCGAATCCGCATCGAAGCCAAAAGTCTTGCGCGAAGCCGAGAAAAAACGCGGCGATTTTGAATTTCTTGGGAGGGACTTGAGCTGGGTAATTCGAATCTCTCACCGAGTGTACAAATTGGTTATCCCCAGAAATTTTCGTAAGGAATCGACCAAGAATACAGAAAAAGAGTTGTTTTGTTGCCTCATTTGTTTGGACCATTTTTCCGGCATCAAGGTTGCGATAAAACATACTTCCGGTGAACACCACGCAAACTCCATGAAAAAATATGGTTGCGATTCCATCGTGATGAGCAAAACAGGCGGTTATTATTGCACGTGTTGCGATCAGCAAAAACAAAAATTAGACCAAATCTACAACCATTTAATAAGCGATGGACATGCTGAACAGTTTCGTCAATATGGTCGACGAAACAATGGCCAATCTGCCTTTGTTCTAGCGGAAAATAAATCGAGTGAGATTAAAACAAACGATAAAGGCGTGTCGCCGCCATTGTACCAAGATCCCAAGCCATTTTTGACTAATTCGTCGCTATCTTGTCAATTATTGACGCCAGCTTGCGATAAATCGCCACAGTCTCGCGAAAAATCGATGCAGTCTTGGGATATACCGGAACCTCCTAGTACGAATTTGCGCGACATTGGCGGAGCGAAAGATCCGTTATCCTCAAACTTTGCTATGATCAATCCCGGACTTTCGTCAGAATCAAAAATTGCTTGCGAACCCATGAAAAAAAGCGAGAACTCTGAATTTTTCGAAAAAAACTTGAATTGGGTAATTAAAGTTTCGAACCCGGTGTACAAACGAGTAGTCCCTAACGATGTACGTAAGAAATTGGCCGATACCACAGAAGAACAATTGTTTTGTTGCCTCGTATGTTTTGACCATTTTTCTGGCATCGAGACCGTGAAAAAACATATTTCCGGTGTATATCACGTGGATTTCATAAAACAGTACGGATGCGATTGCATCGAGATAACCCAAACAGGGAGTTACCATTGTACGTGCTGTAATCAGCTAAAAGAAAATTTAGAGCAAATCTACAACCATTTAATAAGCGATCGACACATCAAACGGCATCGTGAACATATCAGTCCAAAAGATGGCCAATCCGTTTTCGTTCCAGCGGAAAATAAATCAACGTTCTCATGTGAAAAACCGACACCATCTTGTGAGGAACCCAAGTCGTCTCGTGAGAATTCATGCGATATTAGCGAACCCAAAGATTGGTTATCCTCAAATTTTTTTACGATCAATTCCAGGATCTCGATGAAGCCACAAATCTGCCGTGAAGCCGAGAAAGAAGGCAAGGACTTCGATTTTCTTGAGGGGGATTTAAATTGGGTAATTGACATCTCAAATCCGATGTACAAACGAATTGTCCCTAATAATATTCGCAAGGAATTGGCCGACAATATGGAGGAACAATCGTTCTATTGCCTCATTTGTTTCGACCATTTTTCGGGCATCGATACCGTGAAAAAACATATTTCTGGTAAATACCACGCGAACTCCATGAAACAATATGGATGTGAATGCGTAGTAAGGATGCAAACGGGAGGTTATCATTGCACGCACTGCGATCGACAAACAGAATATTTAGAGCAAATCTACGATCATTTGATGAGCGATGGACACGCTGGTCAGTTTGGCGTGTGTAATCCTCAAAACGATAGCCAACCTGTATTTGCTCAAGCGGAAAATAAATCAGAAGAGATTAGTACCAACGATAATGGCGTTTCGCAAACATCTTTTAAAGATCTCGAGTCATTTTCAATGAATTCGGTATCATCGCGAGAGGATTCTTGCAATAACAGCGAACTGAACTATGGGGTTTTTACAAATTTCCCTAAAATCAATCCCGAATTGACTGCGGTTTCATTAGACAAGGAAACCGACAAAAACTTTGAATTTTTCGACAAGGATTTGAATTGGGTGGTCGACTTCTTGCATCCCTTGTTCAGATCGAGGAAATTAAAAGATCCTAAAAGAGAATTGGCCAAAAACTCAAAGAAGTCTTACTGTGTCATTTGTTTTGCCTATTTTAACACGCTCCAGTCCGTTAAATTTCATATTTCCGGTAGAGAACACACCAGATCGATTAAATTATACGGGTGTAATTACATCGAAGTAACCCCAGAATCAACTTATCGTTGCCTGTGTTGTAATTTGAGAAAGACAAAATTTCGGAGAATATACAGACATGTAATGAGCGACGAACACATCAAACGGGCTTGCGAAATGAATCGGATTAAAGATATGCAATCCACTGTTGAACTTGCAAAAGGTGATCCGAGTGAGAGAGAAACGAACGATTGCTCATCCCCAAATGTTCCTAGAATCGAAGCCTCTTTGGATTTGAAAATCGAAAATTTTGAATTTCACGAACGCGACTTGAATTGGGTGGTTAGTCGTTTGCACGGGTTGTGCAAGAAATTATTTCGAACACGTGGGAGAAAATTGGTCACAAATACTGGTGAACGATTGTTCTACTGCCTCGTTTGTCTTTGGCCGGAGTATGGCAACTCTTTTGACATCGACGCCGCGAAAAGTCATATTTCCAGTGAAAGACACGCAGAATCGATGGAAAAATATGGATGCGTTTACATCGAGTTTACAAAAAAATTTAAGTATTGCTGCAAGTGCTGCAATTGTAAAAAGTTTAGTTTTTCACAAATCTACGACCATATAATGAGCGAGGAACACGCCAAACAGGTTCACGAATTGGATCAAGAACAAGATGAGCGATCTATTGTAGTTCATGCGGAAAATAAATTAAGCGAGGTCAAAACTAACGACGGTATCGTGGGGCAGCCACTTGACGATGATTCAAACTTATTGTCGATCAATTCGCCGCTAATTGAGGAGACTTCGAGGAATGAGAGCGAGTCGAACAACTTATTTTCTTTAAACTTCCCTAAAATCGATTCCGAACCGTCGATAGTTCCGAAAATCTCCCCAACGACCAAAGAAACAGCCGAGAACTTGGATTTTCTCGAGACTGATTTACAGTGGGTGGTTGACTTTTCTGATAAATCGTTCAGAAAACGGACTTTCAAAGAACTTAATGAAAGTTTGTCCAGCAATACGGAAGGCCAATTGCTACATTGTCGTATATGTTGTACCAGTTTTCCTGACGCCGAGATCGCAAAAAATCATGTTTCCAGTGAAGAGCACGCAAACTCGATGCAAAAATATGGATGCCATTACGTCGAGGTGACCCCGAATTTCAAATATCGCTGCAAGTGTTGCGATCTCCAAAAAAAATTCTTTTACAAAATGTACAATCATGTAATGAGCGATGAACACGCTAAACAGCTTTGCGAGATGAATCGAGAAAAAAATAAACCAGCTATTGTTTTTTATACGGAAAATGAATCTAGCGAGGTTAGAATTAACGACAGTATCATGGATCAACCAATTGGCGAAGATACGAAGCCATCGTCCATCAATTTGCCGCTGATGGAGGAGACTACGAATGATGAGAGCGAATCAAATTGGTCTTCTTCAAATTCGCTTGAAATCGATCCCCGACCGTCATTGGATCTGGAAACCTCCCCAACAATCAAGAAAACAGCGACAAACTTAGATTTTCTCGCGAGGGATTTAGATTGGGTGATTGGCAGATTTCATAAATTGTTCCGAAAACGAACTGTCAAAAGATCTAATAAAAAATTGTCGAGGATCACACTAAACCATTTATTCCATTGCCTTATATGTTTTGCCGATTTTCCCGATGCCGAGATCGCAAAGAATCATATTTCCAGTAGCGAACATATCAACTCGATAAAACGATACGGGTGCTATTATGTCGAGGCGACCTCAGAATCGAAGTATCGTTGCATTTGCTGCAATTCCACAAATAATAGTTTCAAAAAAATCTACGCACATGTTATTAGGAATAGGCACGGCAAACAGGTCCGTCAAATAAATCGGATGAAAGAAAGGCAATCCGCTGTTGTTGAACTTGCGAAAAATAATCCGACTGAGATAGATTCGAACGATTGTTTATCGCTGAATGTTCCTGCAATCGGACCCTGTTTGGATTTGAAAATGGAGAACTGGAAATTTCGCGAGAGTCAATTGAATTGGGTAGTTAGCCGCTCGCATCCGTTGTTCGAGAAATTGTTCCAATTGCGTGGGAAAAAATGGATCCAAAATACGGATGAAGAATTGTTCAATTGTCTCATTTGTTTTTGGCCCGACTACGGCAATCCTTTCGACGTCGAAACTGCGGAAGCTCATATTCTCAGTGAAAATCACGCACGTTCGATGGAAAAATATGGATGCCAATACGTCAAATCGACCCCGAATCTCACGTTTAATTGCAAGTGTTGCAATCGCCAAAAAAAGGAGTCTTTTAATAAAATCTACAACCATGTAAATAGCAATGGACACGCCAGTCGAGCTCACACGTTTGATCGACAAAAACGTGAACAATCTATCGATCGTACGGAAATTAAATCCTTACGTAATGAAAGCGAATCAAACATCGGTCCCAAACCATTGTCGGATCCGAAAACCATCGCAATAGCCAAGAGAACAGTAGAGCACTTAGATTTTCTCGAGAGAGATTCGAATTGGGTAATTGACAGCTCTAATAATTTGTTCGATCATCGATTTGTAAAAAAATCTGATATAATGAGGTCCAGTAACACGAAAGAGCTATTGTTCCATTGCCTTATATGTTGTGAGGACTTTTCCAACGCCGAAATCGCAAAAAATCATATTTCCGGTGCACAACACGTCAATACGATGAAACAAAAAGGATGGTTCTGCATTGAAGTGATCCAAAAGATTGTTTACCGTTGCATATGCTGTAACTGCCGAACAAACAATTTTCAGATCATCCACAATCATTTAATGAAGAAAGAACACGCGAGAACACTTCGCGAATTTAATCGACAAATAGATGAAAAATTTGCAGTCGTTTGTGCGGACAGTGAATCATATGAAGTGAAAAGTAACGATAATGGCACTGGGCCGCCACTTTGGGAAGAACTTGACCCATTTTCATTCGACCGGCCACCAGTTTATAAAGATTTGACACCATGTTACGAAAAACCGCGATCATCTTGTGAGAATTCGCCCGCTAATAGCAACTCGAACGAATGGTTCCCCCGAAATTTCCCTAAAATTAATCTGGCACCTTCGATGCATCGGGTAGTCGAGAAAACAGGCGTAAACTTTGAATTTCTCGATGAAGATTTGGTTTGGGTCGTTGGCAGCTCGCATTCATTGTACAAACCACAAGAGCTCAAAAGTACCCGTGCGAAATCGGCTGGAAATATGCGGGAACAATTGTTCTATTGTCTCGTTTGTTCTGAGAATTTTTCCGGCATCGAGACCGCTAAAATTCATATTTCCTGCGAAGAACACGCAGACTCGATGAAACACTTTGGATGCCATTTCATCGAGGTAACCCCCGAATCGAAGTATCATTGCGCGTGTTGCAATCGCCAGAAAAATTGTTTGTTCAAAATCTACATCCACATAATGAGCGAGACACACATGGATCGGCTTTGCGAAATTAATCGAGAAACTGATGGGCAATCTGTCGTCAAATTTGTTGCAACCAAACCGAGTGACTTCGAAAATAACGATAATGGTTTTGGGCAATCATTTTCAGAAAATTCGGAGCCAGTTTCTACTAGTTGGCCGCCATCTCCCGAAAAATCGATGCAACTACACGAAGATACGACTCCATTTTGCGAAGCTTCCACTTCACCCTTTAAGGTCGCATCTTGTTTCTTCGTCATTAAGAGAAATGCGAAAAAGTCTGTTTGCCATATTTGCGACGGCAGCCAATTATCAATAGCGACGAAAAACATAGACGACCACATAAATTCTTTGCGACACAAGTTTTCGTTAAAGAGACACGGTTGTGACAACATTGAGACACGAGAAAACGGCAACTATTATTGTGCCTGTTGCGATTGCGAAATTTCAAATCTCCCGAACGTTTATCTCCATGTAAAGGACGAAAAACATATGAGTTCGTTGATTAAGGTCAAGCAAGAGTCAAGAAGGATCAAAAAGGTGAAAAGGAGCCAAGGCGAAATAGTTGACGACGATTTTTACGAGCCCGTCGAGTCTTCGCATCGATGTAATAGTTTGCCTAAATATTCGGGCAATATTAAAAACGATATCGAAAAATGCAATTCCATTTCCGGCCAATTGGACAACACGAAACAACCGTTGTTGAACTCTATGCTTATCACAATGGCCGATGAATTGACTCGACTATCCAATCAGATAGAAGAAACCGAGAGATCCTCGTCGCACAATAAAAATTGGTCCGATTGGATCAATCACCAGGCTAATAGAAATCGCTGGATTTTTAAGGAAACTATACCTTGTGAAATTTGTAATCATACTGTTGAGAGCCGTATCGATCTCCACACTCACATGGCTAAACATTTTAGTGAAGAACTCGTTGCCATGAAAAACTCACGACTACGAAATGAGTCTTTCAACGAAAGTGTCGCCGGAAATAATTACCATTCGACAGAATTTACCGATCTCGAAAATTTCGAATCAGCAAATCCAACGATCGATACGCAAAACAACCGATCGACAAAGCAAACTATCGATCTTCAAAGTTCCCTATCATCACACGAGTTTACAGATTCCTCGAAAATCGATCAATCGTTAAGTAAATTGGGCGATTCTTCATCATTGGAATGGGATAGCGAACTGGAGGAGTCTGAAAGTGAGGAGAATGATGGGATGTCCGGATGGGATCGGCAGCAATATTTGACGAATGCGATGAAAACGTCAAGATCATCGAGAAAAATGAAACTGAAAAACGTTTTGGAAAAGTTGAATTTCAAGGATAATTATATTTACGAGTTGGGGGACAAGATGATCGATCTAAAACTGGGATTAAGAATGGCAATAATAATCGACAACGAGACAATTTATTGTTTGATATGTCGTGTACAAGTGACCAATACTTTGAAAGATTATTGCAGTCATTTGTGGAGCCTCGATCACTGCAATTATTTGGATGTAATGGAGAACGATGCCGAAAAATTTGCCGATTTCCCAGATCAATTTAGCGATCTCGATCTTGCGCACGAATATATGGAGGAAATCAGTGACGGTACTGTCCGTTGTTATTTATGTAACAAGAACATCGAAAACGAGGATGAAACTTTGAGAGATCATATTTACGAGAATGAACACGAGCGTGCATGTGCCCAAACGCGATCTAACGCATTGACGATTTTCGAGACGATGAAAAGTTCGTTGAAATGCGACTGGTACGGGATCGAGCGTTATTCGTGCTTCGCGTGTGGCAGCTACACGGAATCCGAAGTTTCATTCGTGAAACATTTGAACAGCCAAAAGCACTCGAAAAAAATGCTTGAATCGCCAAATTTCGAAAGAAAAATGCTGCTCGATTGTTGTCCTAGCTGCGCGGTTCTCTGGTACGGTTACAGATCCTCGCGGTTTTATCACGTTAACGAGGTAGATACTCACCATTGGCTAACGAACGACGGATTTTACTCGTTGCGTGATTTTCCCAAATCTGTTAAAAAACTTCTCCAGCAACCGGAAAACTATGCCGATCGGACAATTCGCCATCTCGATGCAATGAGGGACGACGAAATCTCCAAAGAAGAGGCTCTCGTCAATGATCTTCAAAGAATCGTAAGATTAACATTTCCATGTGCCAAAGCTTACACTTTTGGTTCCAGAGTTACCGGTTTGAATTCCGAAGACAGCGACATCGATATTTTTCTCGATTGTCGTGAGTCCCTTTTTATTTATGATTTTTTTTCTCTATTCTTCTATTTTTATTCATTCAAGAATATTGTTTCTATTTTCCTGCCATTCCTATTTTACACGATTTTATGCAATTTTTGTATATAACTTTGATTTTTATTTTCATTTTATTTTTTAAGCTTTTTCGTTATTCGTTAGGATTTTTTATTATATTATCCAGTACCATACACGTTTATTCCCTTATTTTTTTCCCATACAGTTTCTTTGTTCATTTTTTTTCTATTTTATTTTACTTCCGTATCTTTGCTTACGACATTTTTTTTCCTTTTTTTTCTCTGTGATTTTTCATGTACACTACCGGTGGAAAGTTTCCGGACAAAATTGCAACAAGTCTCGGTGCCATTTTTACTTTTTTTTTACATCCGGTGCGTCATTTTGAACATGATCGTTTTTCCCGTTTGTTTTTACTTTTACAGTTGGACCGCGTTTATAGAAGAAATTTTTTTAATCAATATCTTCGACCGGAATTTCAAAGAAGGCAGCTAGAGCTCCAATTTGTTTTATTTTATGTTTTGTACGATTTTTTTCTCATAGTTATTCTGATTTCGACAAAAACAGACAGAGCTTAGAAAATGTCACGTAACACGAGAATTATTAAGTTTAAAAGAAAATTTCAAGAGGTTAAACAGCTGTGGTCGTTTTCGTTGAGTTCACTAGAATTTTTTTCCAAAAATTTTTTTTTCAACTATTTTCTATCAAAACTGATAAATTGATTGCTATAACTTGAAAACTATGGGGTTTGTGATGAAATATCAAGAGGGAAAAAATTTTATTTTTCATTTCTAAACGCATTGAAATTTTGTTAGATTTTTGTTAGAAATATTTTTCTTACTAATCGAAAATGGTCCCGAAAAACTGTTCAAAAAATTACTCATGTATTCAAAATTAAACCATACGTCAATCAATCTATCAACTAGTCTAGTTGATGCAGTTTTTTATTCGAATTATTTTATTATCATTTGTTCTCAAACATCGGGGACTCGTCTGATCAATTGATTGACGTAACTAGACAACTATGGGAGTCAAACAGAAATGTCAAGGGTGTATAGTTTTATTTTAAATGCATAAGCATTTTTTTTAACAGTTTTTCGGGACCATTTCCAATTGGTCGGGAAAGAATTTCGAAAAAAATCTAAAACCATTGGAATGTGATTGGATGTGCGGAAGAAAAAACAAACTTATTTCCCTCTACATATTTTATCACAAACCCTAAAGTTCTCAAGCTACGGTAATCAATTTATCAGAGTTTTGACCGAAAATAGTTGAAAAAAAATTGGTTTTACACTCTTAAGATTTTCTTTAAACCTAATAATTCTCGTGTTATGTAGCATTTTCTAAGTCTTTTTTGCCAAAATCAGAATAACTATGCGAAAAAAATCGTGCAAACCTTTAAAAAAAAAAAATTAAAGTTCGAGCTGTCCTCTTGGAGACTCCGGTCGAAAAATTTTTTTTTTTTAATTCCTTTTGAAAACGCGGTCCAACTGTAAAAATTAAAAAAAAAAACGAGAGAAACGATCATGTTCAAAATAACGCACCGGATCTAAAAAAAATCGTAGAAGATTTCAAAAAAAAAAGCATAATGAAGCTAGATTCCTCTCCTTGCAAATGCTGTTTACTAAATTTGTTCATGTATACTGCCGGCGAAATGACATAAAAAATGGCTCCGAGACTTTTTAGAAATTGCCCGGAAACTTTCCATCGGTTTATTCTTCTTGTTTATTCCTCATTTTATTGTGTACAAATTTATTCCTCATTTTTGTTATCACTTTTCACTTTTTTTACAATTATGTACGATCTCTTTTATTTGTCCAATTTTTTCCTTATTCTATTTTATTTTTCTATGTTAACCCTATTTTCCCTACGAAACAAATTTATTCCTTCCTCTATTTTTTTACAATTTATTGCAAAACAAAGACCCAAGTACGATTTACATTTTCCTTTTACGATTACAAACCAATTTGTATTTATTCTCGTGCTCGTAGGCAATGTTTACGATGGAAAAGAAACATCGGATTCGATAACGTTATATTATTTCATCAATAAAGTTCACAAATGTTTGAACAAAAATCCGGAGACTTGGGACGTTCACGAAGTTTTGACTAATTGTCGCTCGCCTATTATACGTGCCTATCATAGACCAACAGAATTATCCTGTGATATTTCGTTCAACAATGGTCTCTCAGTTGAAAAAACCAAGTTCATAAAGTACGTGATTTTTATTCAATTTTTTTATTTTTCTATCTACATATTTCTCGAATAGCTATACTGTGTTATCTAAAACTAAAATTTGTTGAAAAAATATCCCTCTACTAAAAAAAAACATTCTAATTAAAATTGATAATAAATATATTGCAGACGTATCGTCGACGTTTATCCCGCATTTCGAAAATTGGTAATAATCCTCAAAACGTGGATGGCATATTGCGATTTGGCAGGATCTGAGCGTATTGCGCATAACAGCCTTTATTGGCTCGTCATTTTTTATTTACAAAACGAAACGATACTACCGAGCATCGCAACTTTGATATCGATGAAAAATAAATCCAAAATAATTGCAGGTAAGTTCAAAAATAACTTTTCGTTAGTTTTAATCTTTATGATTATTACTTTTCAAAAAAATGACAACAAGAATCATAATAATGGAATAATAATGAACATAATAATAAAAATGAACTAATAATAGCAACAAGTTGACATTTTTGAATTGATCTATCAATTTGGAAACTATTTTAAAAAAAGATATTTGAACTTGAAGGTTAAGTATTTTATTAAATTCGTTTTTTTTTGCAGGCTGCGAAGTCGGAATTCCTTACGATTTCGATTGTTGGGAACCGGGCGGAGACTCGAGCATCAAAGAATTGCTCCAACGTTTTTTCACATTTTACGCGAATTTTGATTTTCGTTCTGACGTCGCGTGCCCGCTGCTCGGCGAAACAATAAAAAAACGTGATTTCGTTTACCCTGAAAATTTGCCGAACGAAATGAATATGTACGTAAGGTACATGAAAAAATCAAAAAAAGTGGAAATGTTCAGAATCGATTCTCCAATGTGTATTCAAGATCCTTTCGATTTGCCGCAAAATGTCACAAAAGCCGTGAGGAAAAATGTTCTGAATCGTTTTCGCACTTGTTGCTCAAGAAGTTTGGAATTTGTGGCCTCCTCGTAAGTCAATCGAAAAAATTCGATTTTTTTCGAATTTTTCTATTAATACCAAATCCAAAAAATGATTTTTTTCTTTCCATTTTGGAATTACGTATTTTTGGAAAAAACTTCTTTTTATTTTCTTTTTAGTTTGTGGATCCTAAGAATTTTTGAGAATCGCAACTGATTTTCCAAAATTCTTAATATGGTAATTTACTTTATTTTTTATTTAGTTTGCAAATCTTAAGAAATTTTCTCCGATTTTTTGAATTCACAATTTCAGCCAAAAGAAACTTCTTCCTCAAAAACTTACATTGGTTGTCTAGTTTTATGAGCCACAAAAAGTTTGATTTTTTTTTATTTTTTATTCACTTGTTTCTTAGCGCGAAAAAAATCAAAATATAATATTGAGCTTCATTGAAACGGTTTGCGCGATTTCTTCCGTTCTTTGATTTTTCAACGAAATTACTTCGAAAAAACAATTTTTTTATTTCTTCCGATAAAAATAATTTTGAACACGTTTCAGTATCTTTCTTTTCCCTTTTGGCGAGAAAATCTGATGTTCTCCAAAATTTAAATTGTCGATTTTTTCGCCAAAATCGAATCCTTTTAGGTTCGATCTTAATCTTACGCAAATATTGATTTTATCATTTTAAAACATACTTATTTCATAATCCTGCGCATTTTTATAAAAATTGTTAGTCACGTTTGGTGGCAAAAAGAATGGCAGACTTATTGCTACACATTTTGACAATTATTACGGGTTGATTTTAATTTTATGATTTGTTTTTCGCCTAGATATAAGCTCTAAAGTTGAGGCTGTGATGGCTTTACCAATATGTTTTAAAGAAATTTTGTGATACTTCGCTCGCCGTTGAAATTATTATCGAAAAAATTATAATGATTAAGTAATTGGCAAAAATACGTATAATCGAGCCATTTTTCGTTCTGTTTCGATTTTACCAATTTTCATTTTTTTCATTTTCCTCTATTTTTTATTTCGATCTACTTTTATTTATGCTTTCTTTTTATTTCGATCTTCTTTCATTTATACTCTCTCTCTCTCTCTCTCTCTGTCTTTATTTTATGGCGGATTTCCATTAGCCTTTTTTAGTTTTTACTACGAGTTGGTTTTTTATTTATTTCTTTTTCATTCTTCGACAATAATTTTGCCGCGAGTGATGCGACGTCAAATAGACTATTTTTGTAAGAACAAAAATGCAGGGTATTCGTCGCCAAACAATATATTTAAGAGGAAGATGATAAGCAGCAGCTGTATAAACTGCTATTGTATCAGTACGAAACTTGCATAAATAAATTAAATTTCTAATACACGATTACCATCGATTTTTTCGAAAAACCTGTAAAAAATACAATTAGCAATCGATAGCAATGGGTGTGTAAGCCGGTGTGTGGCTTCGTCGTGCTCCCAAGTTATGCAGCCACGGGCGAAGCGAATACTCGGTTGGGTGACCACTGAACCAGGCTTCGAGCACAACTGAAACTCAATAAAAACATAGCCGTCTGTATCAGCGAGGTTTTCCACACTTCCCCTTGGCTTCCATGCAAATGGGATACTGTAGTGCGTCAGTACAGAGTGGCTGAGGACAACACTCTTGGGGGATCTCACAGGAACATGGAAGCTAGTAACATGTAGAAAAAAACGATGGGATAGGCTCGTAAGAAAACCAAAAGAAGATACACAGACACATTAAAAAATGAATAAAATATAATAAAAAATATAACTAACGGTGCATAGTCGCGTTTATGAGAAGAAAAACAATGAATGAGTTCCCTGACGGATCAGCGAGTCCCTAAAATAAGTCCCATTTGGGACTCAGGCTTAAATGGACAAAAGTGATTTCAAATGCAGTCCCAAATCGGACTTTTTTCCCATCGCTCGGTGTGAACCAGCCGTGATGTCATGAGTCCCAAACTGGGGCTTGGAGTCCCAAATAGGGACTTTTTTTAGGGGTGAAAACTCAAAAAAAAGTCTCTACTGGGACTTTTCGAGCGAAGCAACCGGAATAAGCGATTCGCTGTGTATTGGTATTATGGTATTCTGTACGAGACCGTCTTTTCAGACGGTCACATTTACGTCTCCGGCTCCGGTGTTACGGCTCCGGCAATATATGCCCACCCGGCGGATGTTGCGTGCTCGCGAAAACGTTCAACTCTGCGCCACGCTGTGGCCGGAACGAGAAGTAAAGAAAAAGTCACAAATTAGGGCTCGGAGTCCTAAATAGGGACTTTTTTTTGAGATTTCACTCTCGAAAAAAGTCCCCATTTGAGACTCCGAGTCCCAGTTTGGGACTCATGACGTCGCGTCCGGTTCACACCGAGCGAGGGGAAAAAGTCCCATTTGGGACTTTTTCCCCTCGCTTGGTGTCATTTTGTCCACCTAAGCCCCGAGTCCCAAATGGAACTTATTTGACTTTTTTTGGGACTCACTGATCCGTTAGGGTTTTTACATGAATTTTCAAAATTCGCGCGTTGATACTATCAGACGGTTTTATAGGGACCGTGCACGGCGTTTACAACGCCATGAAGTGGGTAATCTCTACATTAAATAGGTGAAAGTTGTCAAGCGCGTGCACAAGGATTACAATGTTTTTTAAGGGCTAAAACCACTGTAACGGCCTCAAGAAACGCCTTGTTTCGACAATTTTTTTGGGTGGAAGGAAAGGTAATAGAATAATAATATTCGGGGGAGTTATTAAGCATATATTTAACTTTACAACAAAAAATTATGATTGAAAAATATTTAAAAATGGCGACACCAGAACCATTCCCGCAAGGCTTGTTGAATTCGAGGCGCTCTGCGGCACGCAGTGTAACTGGTGCAATTGTTGATCTGGAATAAAAAAAAAAACACTTAATCTAGACACTCATAGCTAGTGAAGTACATAGGGGATTTTGAAAATATTCATTTTTGTATTATTGGCGAGTGTTTGAATGACGAGGTTCAATTTTCAACAGAAAAAAGGGGTAATTATTTGTTGATAAAAAATGTTTAAATGAACTTATCGAAAATTTCGTACATATTTCACTTCGAAATGTTATTTTTAAGATATTGTCAAAAATTCAAATGAAAAGAATGAAAATTGTTGGAGTTATGCTGCGTGCCGTTTTGAAAAATCGTGGGTAAATATTGCGAATCAGGGCTGCAGTTCTAAACTGCTCCAAATTTTTTTGTAGCATTTGTTATTAAAAAATGATATACCATGTAATATTCAGGAGGGGGAAGACTTCTAACGCCATAAAAAATGTAAAAAACCGACAATAATAAGTAATACAGATATTATAGTATTACAATAATACAACAATTACAGGTGACGACTAGATATCATGACACATACACACGCGCACACACACACACATACACGCACACATACACACGCACACACAAAAAATCCAAAATTTGGTGAAGAAATTCAAAATGTATTCACAAAATTGTATAAAACTTATTGTAAGTAATTATTATTATTATTATTATTATTATTATTATTACTATGTAAGTATTATTGTAGGGTAAGACTATTCTCAGTGACAAGAGCATTCCCTACTCGTCATCACTAATTTCGCTCAAATTTATAGGACATGCAGGGCTTGGCTAGAAATGAAAGTACCCGAAGTGGGAACTTCAGATGGCCAAGCGTTTAGAAAATAAAAATGTTGATGCAGTTCTCGCACCGTATAAGCCATTTACGTTAATATGTTTACCAAGCAGTGGTTGTCATAGCGGTAAGAGCTCGAACTATTAATTCGATGGTCGTGTGGGTTCGATTCCCCATGTGGAGACTTTTTTTTTCTATCTTTTTCTCAATTTTTATATTATTCATTTTCCAATTAAGCAAAGAGGTGAATAATTTATTTTATTCATTTATTTATACGCAAAAGGCATATAGGACGTCATTTTTTAATGAGCGCATAATCGTAGAAAATTTGGAGTTGCGAACTTTCCCGACGTATTCAAACAGGAATTCACTCTTCCAAGATGAAGAAGGATTGCCAACGTGTAGCATCAAAGTAATTCCCCCTAAATGTCCTCCACTGGTGCAATCCTGCGATGTATATTTTTATCGTCAGGTTAAAAACTTTATTAAAAAAATACAAAATTGCTCTTATCTCATCGAGCAAGAAAAAGAAATAACTTTCCAAGAAGACTGCATAAAAATACATTCGATTGTTCAATTATCCGCACCAATATTCGGTAACATGTTACGTTACGCGTGGTTCGCTTCTAAACTTTGCGATGAGAGAGAATGCTTTATGAATGTCAATCAAGTATGTTTTTCTATGGAGACGTTGAAACAACGATGTGGTTGTAAAAATGCGGCGTTTATAAAGTGTGCTAGATGCAGAAATAATTATTGTTTCCCCTGTTTCTACGATAAATATCATCCCGACACATATAAATCATCGAATGCCAACGAATAAAGTTTTGAATTTTCATGTACAAAGTCTTTGTATGCGCCTTAATTACAATCCCTTATTGAAAAGTCCGAAATCCCAATTTTTTACGTTTTTTATGCCTTTTGCGTATAAATAAATAAATAAAAGAAATTATTCACCTCTTTGCTTAATTGGAAAATGAATAATATAAAAATTGAGAAAAAGATAGAAGAAAAAAAAAGCCTCCACACGGGGATTCGAACCACGACCATCGAATTACTAGTCCGAGCTCTTACCGCTACATCAACCGCTACTTAAAAAACAGATTAACGTAAATGGCTTATACAGTTCAAGAGTCGCGTCAACATTTTTATTTTCTAAACGCTTGGCCATCTGGAGTTCCCACTTCGGGTACTTTCATTTCTAGCCAAGCCCTGCATGTCCTATACATTTGAACGAAATCGGTGATGACGAGTAGGGAATGCCCCCTTGTGAGAGTAGCAGGATTCTCACAACTTGCACAAATCACTTCGCGTTTTAACACGCCATGATTTTGTAAAAAAACAATACTGTCTTTTCGATTTTGAAATTTTATAATAGCTTCGGTGAGCGAAATTACACACCCGTCACAATTCATTGTTTCGTGGATATTGTTATTACAAATATACTTACCTTCTCACAATGTTATTATTCGGTGTCCCTGTTTTCATTTCTTCTTACAATGCTACTGTCCAATGTTTACATTCCTGCGTTTAGTTCAATGAGTTTATAGTGTGTGTGTGTGTGCTTGTGCGCGCGCGCGTGTGTGTGCGTGTGTGTGTCGTATCTTGGTACCGTCTCGATACTTGCTATTATCTGCTTATATTTGTATTACTTATTATTGTCAGTTTTTTTATTTTTTTATGGCGTTTACAAGTCGTCCCCCATCATAATATTACATTTAATAATATAATTTAGTGATAACAAGCGTTAGAAAAAAAATTCCATGCATTTTGAGCTGCAATCCTGATTCGCAATATTTACCAAATCGTATTTCGAGAAAAACGCGTTAAAAGTTTTGAAACGTGGTACTGAAATGACCGATACGCGGGGGGAAGAGCCCGAAATTTCAATAAAATTTTTCTTTTTCAGGTATAAACCTTTTTACCTCATATTCAAAAGGGTTCGAAGTATATTTTACGGCAATAAAAAAAATCGAATTGTCGAAAATTCTACAGTGGTTTTACCCGTTAATTAATTTACGAAATACAATTATTTTGTTTGTATTTTCATCATCAAAACGACATTGTTACATGGGAGACGGCTCTTACACGTCATTTTGGCTTCGGAAAGATAAACCATTTTTGAAATATTATTCTTTCCCCGAGAGCACTGTCCATATCCCATGGATGAAATGGATTATATGGCCGGTTTGTCAACGGTATTTTCTGTTTCCATGACGTAGTTGAAACGTGTATCGTGATTCACATAATTTTTTTCGTTTTAAATAATTGTAGCCCCCAACGCAATCATTAATTACGGGTCGAAAATCTTAATTGATTATTTTCAACTTTGTTATTTGCAATATTTGTTTGTTTTTCATACACCTTACGGCCAAAATAAATAGCACCGGAAAAATTACACATTTAGACGAGAGCGCATGCGCACATCCGCGGTGGTGCTGCTCTCTATAGCTATGGATCTTTATTTGACTAAATTACCGATTGACGGTCCAAACGGAAAACTGCGTAACTTTGGGGGATTGGGCTTTCAAATTGATGTAAACATTGAGAAATGTATTTTATTTTAGCTTCTGGAGCTCTGTTTGCTAAAAATGGTAAAATGATGCACAAATGGCATAAAAATGGGATAACAATCGCCGAATTCTCTTTCGCGCTTTTACGCTCGCTCAGTATTTCAACCAAATTACCAACTGCATGACAACAGAATGAAATTGTCAAAATATTTTGTGAATATGGGTTTTTGAACACTTTAAATCCTAAATATGGAAAACTTATAGATAATAATGAAATAAGCCTACATAGAAAAATTTACTTCATCGCTTCTGGCCTTTTTTTTCAAAAATATTTAATCAATCAAAAAAAGTGAACCCAATCACAAAAATCATGACGGAATTTTTGTGCATTGGTGGGAGAAAAAAAAACACAAACAAAATTATCGAGATTCGTGGGATTTTCGGGGGTTCGCGCGAGAATCGCCGGCGCTGCTATGCGCCGAATTGCGTTTCCCCGATGCGGCAAAATTCGCCGCAATGCTTTTTAACGGTTGGTGAAAAAATTAATATGCAATTTTAATCGGATTTTCCAAATTTTTCGCGCGAAATATTCGCAATTACGCGAAAATTCGTGGCTGACGCCCAAATAAACGTTTCTATCATGATGGTAAGTTTCCTTGTTTTTTTTCTTACTCCTATTCCGTAGCTTAGCCCATGAGGATTTTCACGACGTAACCTCAAAAAACGATCGAATATTTTGCAATTTCATTCAACAATAAGGAAAAATCTTAAAAAACCCTGGATAATTTTCGGAAAATTCAAACAGGAAATTCTCAAAATTTTTTAATTTTTCGAAGCTAACGCTTAACATTATTTTTGAAGAAAACTGTAACCAATCAAAAATACGATTTGGAAAACACAATTTTTGCAAACATTGTTTGCAATCCGTCCAAAATTAATTTTGAATGATTTTTTCTAATGCTCCACCAGCATTTCGTTTTCTACTCATTTTCCAGAAAATTGCCCGTATCTTAGTGGATGTTATTTTTGTAGAATTTTTTATACTTGCAGCAAAGAACAAAAATGATCATACAGTGATTTTTTGGTTTGTTGTTTGGCAAATTCCTATATAATTTTTTTTTCAGAATCAATATCAATATTTAATTATTCATCAAATTCGATCATTTTTTCACTTTTTTCCCCAAAAATAGATTAAAAATCTATAAGATTAAATGAGATTAGATTTAAGAATGTTGTATAAGATTATATTAAAAATGAATCATTGGTGGCTACAGTTGATGCAAAAGCTCTCTAAAATATTCTAATTTATTGATTTTTATCCAAAATTAATTAGTGAGACTGATTCATTACTAAACATGAAATAATCAATGATTAACAAATGCGTGTTAAAAATGACTGTTTTTTATCTGCAATTAGAAACGCTATTGATTAAAAATTAATAGCTGCTAACTAATCAAGGAACTTTTGCCAAACATCGCTGATTAATTTGACCAGTACTGTTTTTGTTTAAGCTTTAAATCGTTATTAAAAATTGATAAGAAAACATGCAATACAAAATCATCAGCGAGAGAATGATTGACAAATCCAATTTTTTTACTGTTATTTCTGAATAACAATATTGAATAAATGAATATAAAATTTTTCTAATCATATAAAAAAACATTAACAATAAAAAAAATAATAACTTTTTTCTTTTGGAATTTCCTATAAATACCAAAAAAAGTAAAAAATTTGAACTGAAAAAAAGAAAGCATTTTATCCAAATATTCAAAGAGCTTATGAAAATACAAGGAAATTAACAAAAACTGTAAAATTTATAAAAAAGTACTAATAAAATGTAAATAAGTTTCAAAGGGTGTTTTAAAAGGCTGAATAAAAAAATTAACCATAAAATAAATGAAGAAATATTTGAATAAAACTGAAACAAATAGAAATGGTAAAAATTTGATTTTAGAGGGACGGGTTGAGATTTCGTCAGAACCTTTCGAGACGGCTGTCGGAGAATACGTTTTATAATTACAAAAATACTTCGAAGAAAAAGTATGGACTGTCCAACAGCACACAGCATTTGTTATTCGTGCTGACATTTTTTTTGTCCGTATCGCTGATCGTAATCGTTCTGGAAAAAAATTTGCCGGAGGGCAAGACAATCGAAAACGAGGGAATTTATCCAGGAACTTTCATTGCCGAAAGAGCACGCAATCATGTGATCAATTTGACTTCTATTGGCCCAAGAATAACTGGAAGCTACGAGAACGAAGTACTAGCTGTGAAATTTTTGGTCAAGGTCATTGACCAGATAGTCAAAGACGCAAGCCAAAATCACAAAATCCAGGTCGATGTTACCAAACACAGCGGAGCTTTTCCTCTCACTTTTCTTGATGGAATGACCAACGTTTACCGGAACGTTCAAAACGTAATCGTCAAGCTTGGACCTCATCATGACTCCAAAAACAGTTTACTCCTCAATTGCCATTTCGACACCTTCGTCGAAAGCCCCGGTGAACCTTTTTCTGCAATTTACCACTATAAATACGTTTTTTTGGCTGTATAACATTTTACTCAAAGACAAAGTATCCGCGACAAATATCCGGGGCAAAAGATCCGACGACAAAATGTCCGCAGGACAACATATCTGGAAGACAAAATATCCTGAATCTCGGTGACACGTATTTCTATGTATTTCCATTGAAATACAAATTGAAATGGAAATACATGTATTGACATGTATTTTCATGTATTTAAGGTCGAACCACCCTAGGTTTGAATTATATATGGTTTTAAGGGCATTAGGCAGCGAAAATAGGCCAAAAATGGGATAAAATTCAAATGGCATTTGTGAAGAACCGACACAATATACACTGCCGACCAAAAGTATGGAATCACCAGACAAAAATTCGAGCCGCACTAAAAGTTTGATAGCTCTTTGAAAAATCAAGATATTTCAATTTAGCAAACGGCGTTTTGAAGAGGACAAATTTATCTTCATATCCCTTTTTCCAAATATTTTTTATGATTTTTTTTTGTATCTGGTACGCATTTTTGAAAATGACTGTTTTCTGGTGTTTTTTTGGCTGTGTAAAATTGGACGCATGACTTGTGAAAAATTTTCCCGTTAAATTGTTTTATGACAACCTTAAAACGAGGAGTAATAGCTTTAATTTCGTTTTTGAAAAAGTTTCATGCGATTTTTTTTCGCAGAGTTATCGTATTTTTGCCTGAAAAAGATCATTTTTAGAAAATACGGCCAAACTCGAAAATTTCAAAACTGAAATGAAATTATGAATAGGGAAAAAAGTTGCATAAGATCGTTCTGAATCGACTGGAATTTTTTCAGAATTTTTGTCCGATATTTTTTTTTTCGTCATTTCCAGTCGAAACTCTGACAACTGGAGTGGCTTAACTCGAAAACCATGGGGTTTCGACCAAAGTATTAAGAGAGGAAATCTTTTTTCTTTCCAGTTTTCGATCTATGAGAATTTTATCAGAATTGTTTTCGAAATTAAAAAAAAATAAAACTCGGAAAATCGCCGAAACAATAGGGGAAAAAGTTGTATTTATGAACTTTAAATACACTGAAATTATTTTCAATTTCTTTTACAACCTTTTTTGACCATAATTTTTTATCCCAAATTGGCGAGGTATTTTTTTACTCGCCGTTTTGAACTTTCCTTTCAATGTAAAAAAAAAAAAAAACAAATATACATCAATCAAGCGAGTAAAAAAATACCTCGCGAATTTGGGATAAAAAATTATGGTCAAAAAAGGTTGTAAAAGAAATTGAAAATAATTTCAGTGTATTTAAAGTTCATAAATACAATTTTTTCCCCTATTGTTTCGGCGATTTTCTGAGATTTATTTTTTTTTTAATTTCGAAAAAAATTCTGATAAAATTCTCATAGATCGAAAACTGGAAAGAAAGAAGATTTCCTCTCTTAATACTTTGGCCGAAACCCCATGGTTTTCGAGTTAAGCCACTCCAGTTGTCAGAGTTTCGACTGGAAATGACGAAAAAAAAATATCGGACAAAAATTCTGAAAAAATTCCCGTCGATTCAGAACGATCTTATGCAACTTTTTTCCCTCTTTATAATTTCATTTCAGTTTTGAAATTTTCGAGTTTGGCCGTATTTTCTAAAAATGATCTTTTTCAGGCAAAAATACGATAACTCTGCGAAAAAAAATCGCACGTAACTTTTTCAAAAACGAAATTAAAGCTATTGCTCCTCCTTTCAAGGTTGTCATAAAACAATTTCGCGAGAAAATTTTCCACAAGTCATGCGTCCAATTTTACACAGCCAAAAAAACACCGGAAAACAGTCATTTTCAAAAATGCGTACCAGATACAAAAAAAATCATAAAAAATATTTGGAAAAACGTATATGAAGGTAAATTTGTCCTCTTCAAAACGCCGTTTGCTAAATTAAAATAGCTTGATTTTTCAAAGAGCTATCAAACTTTTAGTGCGGCTAGAATTTTTGTCTGGTGATTCCATACTTTTGGTCGGCAGTGTACAAACATTTTCTTTTTTGCAATGTTTTTATTGGAGTTTTGGCTATTAAATTCAGTGGTTGAGGTTTCAAAAATATAAATATTTAAGGGAAATATGGGCGGATAAAGAAGACCATGCACTGCTTCCTCATTGTCACGATTACGAGTGGCCGGTTGAAGTTTTCGACAATTCCCAAACTCCATTCTCTTCAAGGGATGTTCCTTCACAGACTGAACCGAAAATTTTTGAAAAAACAAATTTTAAAAATGGCGGCTAAAATTTGACAACAAATGTCATCCGTTTTTTGATGTTTTCCAAATTTCAGCCACCATTTTTTTAATTTTTATGTTTATATTTTTTTGTGTTTTTTCCGAAATTAGCTTTTTTAAACTAGGTTGAAATACAAGAATTTTCTATTCCCAAAATTAGACTTTCTAACGAATCTCAAAATAAAAAGTCTCTTTCAAAGCGATTTTTATTTTTCCAAATAAATCTTCCTGAAACTGCATCGAAAAGGAATGTTTTTTATCAAAATTTTCTTCATATTTTTTTCTATAAAACATACGATTTTGATTTTTCATTCACGATTCATAAAGAGATTTGTTTACTCTTGAATTTGAATACAATAATTAAGATTACAAAAATATTTTCAAATCACAGTAATGAATTATTATTTGGGAAAAAAATTGTTTTTAACTGAATGTGAAAAAAAAAATCGGCAGGTGGATCGGACGATGGGGCAGGATGTGCTGTAATGCTCGAAATTCTGCGAGTCATGGCTCGCAGCCCAAAATACCTCAAACACAATATTATTTTTCTTTTTAATGGCGCAGAAGAAAACTTGTTACAGGTAATCAAAAATAAATGAATCCATAGTTAATAAGGATATAAAGCTATTCAACGCGCATAACGATAGCAAATTGAAAGTAAAGATATTGTAAAGTATGAATAGTAAACAAATTAATGAATGGTGAAAATTTGTATTTCGCTATTTTATTGCAGGCGTCTCATGGTTTTATAACGCAACATCCATGGGCGAAAGAAATACGCGCGTTCATAAATATCGAAGCTTGTGGGGCTGGAGGTCGCGAACTATTGTTCCAGGCCGGTCCGGACAATCCTTGGATAATCGAGGTAAAAATTCATCATTAAAAAATGTATAATTCGATCAATTTAATCAAGAACAAATTAAATTATAAAACAAAACCCAACATCGTTCAAATAAATTTTATTAAAAAATAGAATAATTGTAAAGTTGATCAATTGACGAAGTTTTTGATAATGAAAATCTATTGAAAACGTATTTAACGATATTTTTTTCGTTTCTAGGTGTACTCCCAAGTTGTCCCATATCCGTACGCTTCGTCATTGGCTCAGGAAATATTTCAGAGTGGAATTGTCCCGGGTGATACGGATTTCCGGATATTTCGAGATTTTGGAAAAGTGTCTGGTAATTTTATTCATATTTAAAAGTTTAAAAAATTGATCTTTACAAGCTTTGTTAATTTCGAAACAAATTTATGGAAGAATTACAGCTAAATTTACGAATTGGATTTTTTAATGTATGAAATGGATATTTATACATTTTTTACATGTGGTTTTGAAAAAAATAGCAACATTTTAGAAATAACGAATGAATGCATTTTTTTAGCGATTTTTATTTATTGAAATGAAAACAATAGGTGTGGATTTCGCTTGGTCGACAAACGGTTACGTTTATCACACAAAGTTTGACACGGTGAGTCAGATACCCCTGGGCTCGTTCCAACGGACGGGAGACAATATCCTGGCACTCGCTCGGGGTATAACTTCCGGTTACTATTTGAGCGAGTCCTATCACGAGGACAGCGACGGCAGCCTCGTTTTTTTCGATTTTCTCGGAGCCTTTGTTATAAGCTGGCCACAATATATTGCCGCCATTGTTAACGTTGCGAGCCTTTTTCTTGGACTCTATTCCATTTATTTGAATATGGACAGCGCTCGAAGAGGTCAGAATCTGCTTTTTTTTATTATTTATTATTCAATTGTTTGATTATGATTTTTGTTTTATAGATTTATCGGTTGAAGAAAAATTAATTTTATTTATCCAAATTAAGCCAAATCGATCTTGAAGAAAATTTTCATAAATGAAGAATAAAAAAGAGATATAAAGACAAAAGTTCTCTTGATTTTGTGTTTGAATTTTCAAAAAATAAACGTCTTAATATATTTGTGAAAATTCTAAATTGTTTATGCAAACTGTTTTCTTTTTAGTTTTGTTATTATGACAACTATGATAATAATTATTTATTTATTGATACCATCATCATAATTGTTGTTGTTGTTGTTAATAACAAAATGAATACTTAAATTGATTGTGAAATATATTTTTTTTTTTAATGAAATGTATGAAAAGTCATGATTTTTTCATTCTTTATTACTGTTTATTTTGATGGATTGTCAGTGTTGTGCTTGTATTTTGTATTCTGAAAAAAAAAAATTCCATATTAAGGTCTTTTTTTTCTGTTTTCAGAAGTAAAAAGTTCGACGTACGTGAAGCAAATATTGATATGCTCCTGTGCGGTAATCGGCTCCTGGCTAATCTCAATGGTATCCGCAACGTTTATCGCTCTCGTGTTGACCAAATTGGGAAAAGTAATGAGTTGGTACGCCAGACCGGCTTGGCTATTTTTTCTCTACATTTGCCCGACCGTCGCTACCTCCATGATACTTTTTTTGTATATGGGTGGTCGCCAAAAACAGGTCAGCATTATGAAAAAAATAATCCACAAAAATTACTAACTGAACGAACTGAGTTTTTTCTTCATTGTATTGAATTGATCAGATTGGAAGTTTAATTAAACAATGATCACAATGTTTTTACAAATTAATTTTTTTTTCAATCACATCAATTAACAATTTTGAAAAAAAAACTTTTTGACACGTGGCGAAAATCAGGATTAACTTTTTTGATCCTATACACATAAATTTATGCTATTTTTTATTTGAATCGAAGTATTTCCAAGAGTTTTTCGCTTATTAATTGTAAAAACATTGAATTAATATTCGATTTTTCATAGTTCTTTAATTTGAATCCGAAAGATATTTTAAAATACGACAAAAAATTGACGTTTCGTTTTATTTTCAGGACGTAAGCTCGCCTTGGATTCTGTACCAACTTTATTGCGACGCCTACAGCGTAATATGGATGTTTATACTATTTTTGTGTATTTTGTTCGAAATACGCTCGGGATTTATTCCCCTGCATTGGGTTATATTTTCGGCGGTTGGAAATATTGTGCGACACAATTTCTTCGAGAAATGGAGAGGTACGAATAGTTGAAACAAAAAAGTCCACTCCATCAATGGGAAAAATAACAATCAACTCGTTAATTTATATAGCAAAATAGAAATGTATGAAATTTTTGTCTGTAATTTATGGAAATATTTTTCTTTATTGTTAAAATATAACGAAATTTTTACAGACTGGAAATGGCTGTGCTTTCACGTCGGAATACTGAGCTTACCCTACATACAATCATTTTATTTGGCAATCGGAGCACTTTATTTATTCATACCCATCATGGGCCGTTCGGGCGCTAGTATTAACTCTGAGGTCGTAATAGCGAATATGTTGTCGCTGCTGTTCTGCGTATTACTCAGCTTTACCGTAAGTAAAGAGAAACTAATTTGAAAAACAACGCAATTCAAAAAAGTTTTGAAAAACTGTGAAAAAAGGGTTGAAAATATTATTTTGTATATTAGTCATCTTTGACGTAAGTATAAAGAGAATACCAATGAAGAAAATAGAAATCGAAAATAATTTAAACGTGTTCAAATAACTTAGAATTTCAGAGTATTGACGACGTTTCGCAAACGTTACAGTTTGCATCATCAGGGCTGAGAGCTCTGACCTCCTTTGAACACACCAGGAGTATATAAGATACCATGCTCATGCGGAAAAGTGTACATAGAAGAAACCGGGAGGAAGTTCAGTACATGGATCAAGGAACACTAACGGTGTGTCAGATATGACCATATTCTTCAGTCAGCACTAGCCGAACACAAGATGGAAACAGGACACTCCATCCTTTTCGACAAAGCTCAAATGCTGACCAACCCACTGAGTTATTTCTCTAGGAAACATAGAGAAGGCCTAGAAATCCGAAAACACTCGAATAACCTTAACAGAGATGGAAGTTACCAGGTCTATCCAATCTGACACACCGTCCTTCCGGTTTTTTAATTGATCAGCTCAATCAAAAACTCTGATTGAATGGTGCAGTTATTCGGAACGATGACCATGCATATATAAGGGCTACCTGAGACCAGGGAGCTTCAGTATCGGAGCTCTCAGCCCTGATGATGCAAACTGTAACGTTTACGAAACGTCGGCAATACGCTGAAACTCCACACGGCATCCATCCGGAAGCCATAAACTATTGTAATAATGATGGCCGTGAAAGTCTTAAAACTAGAACTGTTAGAATTTCAAACCCAAAAAATAGAAATTGACAAATAAAAAAGGAAAAAAGTGGTTCTGTTCCCTATCGCTCGATGTCTACATATAAAATTTAAAAACATATCTAGTATTGCAACAAAAAAAATATAGAAAAATATTGATAAACCGGCAGAAAATCATAATTCCGATGATTAATTGTTTCTTCATGTATTTTTACAGCTACCGCTAGTGCTTTTAATAAAAAATGCCAGCAGAGTCCTCAGCGTTATGATCGGAATGTTTTTAATTTCGATCGGAGTTCTCATTTTGACGCCCTTAGGTTTTCCCTACAGTGGTGATGTCACGTCACCAGCACCGCAGCGTTTCATGATTGCAGTGAGCATATTAATATTTTTCCGACAAGGCTTTTATCTATTTTTTATTTGTAAATCGCGAAGGATGCACGATTTTTTTTTATTCATGCAATATTCGAGATTGGGAGATGGTGTTTTTTTGGAAATTCTCTAGAGTGTCATCTGTAATAAAAAATGTTTCACTTTTATAAAAACTGAAAACCACAAAAATAATACATTTTTTTTCGTAAAAGATGGTTTGAAGAGAATGTTTGAAAAAACGTTCGAGTGCGGATCACAGATCAATTTCTCAAAGTTGCGAGTGGAAAAAATATATATTTTTTTAATTGCCCCAAAGAGTTCTCTGCCCTCTAAAAATTTTTATTTTCTAAAATAGCAAGGAATCTAAAAAATCTATAAATTTTTTATTAAGAATTAAATTTTGATTTTTTCATTTTAGCATACCCAGCGACATTATTGGAACGCGGATGGGAGTACGAATTATTCCGGTAGCGGTTATTGGATCGTGGATTTGGACATGAACAGTCCGCATAGTGTCGAAGCAATGGTACCTGAAGTCGGTGCTGCGACACCAACCATTAAAGACTGTCAAGAACGGTTGTATTGCGGCCTGCCATATTTAATGCCCGTTACGACTTTTCTCTGGTTAGATATTTGTCATTATATTTTTTTTGTCAGATATAAGAATTTATTAACCCTAGGTTTCTACATAACTTTTTTTCTACCATGTCGTTCCTACATGGGGACAATTTGCCCCTGGCCACTTCGCAAGCTCATAACTGTGTAGAATCAATATTTTTGAGGAACTTTTTTTTTTTAAACAATAATACATGTTTTCTTGTTTTTCCGGAAATTCCTATTCATTAAAATATACAATTAATTTTCTTAGGATTTTTAGAAAAATGTCTTTTTCACATTAGTTATAAATAAGAAACTGAAACTTTATCGGGTAGCTCAGAGTGCTTATGCATGCCCGGGCCAAACTTCAGTTGAATCCATTGATCCTTTTCAGCACAGTGATGGTTTTTGTAAGAAATGGTAGTAAATTTCTCAAAAATCAGGAAAGTTCGGATAATCTTCGAACCGTCGAATATTCAATTGGCTTTGTATTGGGTTCAGGCGATACGTAATAACATTTTCTATGGTTGGATTACTTTTAGATCACTGTATCTCTGCTCGAATTCTAATAATAATAAATGAAATAAATGGCACAAATTCTACAACAATTAGTCATATTAATAATCATAGTAACCATTTTATAATTACAACTCGTTCTGATTAAATGAATAATGAGTCAATTACTTAATATTTTAATAAACAATTCGAGAATTGAATAAATAGTATAAGAGTCGTGTTAGAGTCTTAACGTCGAATATTCAAAAAAAGTCTAAACAAGAGACGCGCTCTCACAATGAGAGAATGAAAAAAATAAATTACAGAAAACGATAAATGTAACGAATATCCAATTTACGTCCTTGATTGTTTATTAATTTTCAGTTTCTTCTTTCTTTTTAGGAAAACTAGCTGGATTCCCGGACCTCCGCCCTTAATAAAAATTCCCACCAAGCTTGACCTGACTTCGAAAAACAGCCTACGAAATATCGTCTCTTTCACGTTCAATGTTACCGGTACAGTATATAAAACAAACAAAAATAGTTATTATCTTTCTAATCGCCCTCGTTTCGGATTCTCGATTTTAAACATCATTTTCAATTTTTAAGCTTTATTTTAAATAACAAAATATCTGAATTTTCAATATTAAATTTAGATTTATGACTTCACTGTGCGTTTCTAATGATGATATAAAGTGTTTTAGGAAATTATGTTTTTCACTTACAAATTCCGTCCTAGTTTTCTAAATGTAGATTCCCAATTAGATTTTAGATTTTATAAATGTTGAATTTCGAATTTTTTAAGGTCCCGACCACATAGGCATTATCCTGTCGCCCTACAAGGGAGTTCGATTGCAAAAATGGACGATCATGGACGGAAAACCGTTGCGTGGTCCAGTCTGGAATGGAAGAGAAGTTTACTTCATTTTTTATTCATGCGCCGCTGATTGTGTTCCATATGAGTTCAAAGTGTCTCTTATCGTAAGTTTACCACATTTATTCATTTTTTAGCTGCACCATGCCAAGGAAACAACATTTTTCCCTTGCGGGTATATTCTAGTATTTCGATCAGCTTTTTGAGGGACTAAAAAAGAAAATATTTCCAACCCGAAACTGCAATAAGGTGACGGTGATTTTTTGGGATTTCCTCACAAAAATTTTAAGTTAATAGAAAAAGTAGTGTTTTTAATGTTTTAGATCGATACACATCTAAATGAGCTCGTTAAAAAAAATATCAAATACGAACCGTTTTTCTACATTTTGGCTGCTTTTCGGTTTCTATTCTTATTTCGATCAGCTTTTTCAGTAATTTTTTAAAATAAATTATTCTCTAACCAAAAACTAAATTCAAGTCAATACAACCACTAAAAAAAAGTAATTCTGATATTTGTGCAATTATATAAAAAATAAAAAAAATAAGTCATGTTTTCGGGCGAAAGTTCACTGTCTGAACATTTAAAACAAATGCGTGGTTATTGTTGTTTCAGGTTCCAATGAGTCATAGAGGGCCGACGCTCACGGTCGCACTCGCCGGGCATTTTTTGCACGGTGAAAATCAAGTGTCGTTGAGATTCAAGAATTTTTTGGCTCAATTTCCGCCCTGGGCGGTTGTTACGCCTTGGACGGCCTCGTACACGTCGTGGGAATTTTAAACGCTGCGTTTCGTACGATTAAACAAAAACATTCGAATAAATTGTTGAGGATTTTATTTTTCATCTTTTAAATGTTGTGACGTTTATCGATTTGACGACAAAAAAATGAGAACTGTTCAATCAATGCTGCTTCGTCGATTATTTCAAACGACGAATTTTTTCTTTCAATTTTTTCGACATCGTAATCGAAAATTATTGACACGTAGTTAATTAGATAGTCCAAGTTGAGCCTTGTAGTTTTTTGACTACTGAAAATGGTAAACTCGTTACTGAAACAGAACAAAATTTAGTTTGTCGTTTACTTTAGTAACTACTTCAAGTTTAACAGTTTAGAAAATCATTTCTAAAAAAATTTACTTATTTTCGCACCGTTTTATTATTGACATCTAAACATTGTTCATTCTCTTTTCGTAATGTTGAGTTTACGTTAGTCTTGGAAAAATTGTAAGTTTCAGATTTTTTTTTTCTTTTTTTTAATTATTATTCAACTGTGAAAACAATTTGCTTTTTTGTTTCAAGTACGAGAGCCGCCAATATTTTTAGCTAGAATTTTTGATCATTATCTAATTTACACGTATGCACATACCTGTTGAAAACCAAATAACCAGCAGAAAACAAACCCGCTAAATAGCGAGCACGTTAAAAAAAAACAAAAAAGACAAATACTTAGTAATTAACCTAATATTTACACGATTTTTTACCAGACAACAACTTTTCGTAATTGTCTTTCGTTCTATTTTCGAATAAATTGTTAAATTTTTTCATTTTTGAAAACGTTTAAAAGATAAATTACACATTCTTGAAAACACATATGGGATTCCAAGAAAATTGCAAAGTTTATGCCATTTTTTCTTTCATTTTCGATTTCGATGTTTGTTTCTAAAAAATATATGCATTTTCCTATTTGGGCTTTTGAGGGGTTTCTAAAAATTCCAAGATTATTTGTTTCGTTTATGACGATGGTACAGAATTTTGAAATATCGATGAATTTTCTAAAAATTACCATTTTTTAAACTTTGGTTTGACGTGGAGCTGAATAAAAATTGACAATTAATTTACTTAATTAATTTTCGCAATTTTTAGTTAAAATTATTATTTTTTTCAACTTGCGAAATTGAATTGCATTTTGAAAAATGATAATGATCGTAAATTACGAAAAAAAATACATTTTTTGAATATTTGAAAATTAACAATAAAAGTGAATCAAAACTAAAATGATTGGAAAGAAACAGTTGAAAAATTTGTTGCACTCCTATGGGATTAATCTGAAAAAAAAAAACATTGAAATGATGATTTATTTGCGGGTTCTTTTAGTTTCAATTTTTGTTTGTCTTTTTAAAAATATAGACAAAAAATATAAAATACAAAAAAATGACGTAGCATATCAGACGTAATTTTTGAAGGGACTTTTCGTCGTCGAAAAAAACAGCCCTTAGAGTTCGAGTGATAGAAGAAAAAAAGAAAAAAAACACTAATTGTTAACTAGACCAATTGAATAAGGATTTTAGAAAATAGAAAATTGCTGCATTCAAAATAAAAAAAAAACATCGATTTACACAGCTTTTGGATAAATATTCCGCAGGTAGAGAAACAATTTTTAAACAATTCGATTTCTTCCCGAAATCAATTTATTTTGTAGCTGAAATTTGTTTTTTTCTAAATTGATTAATTCTCTTAAGAAAACTATACTTTACTACAAAATTTTGGTGAATTACAATTATGATTTTTTTTAAATTAATGTAATTTTTCAAAAATCAAATATTTGTTGGTGCTCAATTAAGGTATAACGACTTTTTGGTGCGAAATCAATTTTGTGACATTTTTTCCAATACTCTTCGCTAATATTAAAGAATGAATGACATTTAAACAAGCAACACATCAGTTTTCACGACATTCAAAGAAAAGTTAAAACAACTGTTGCATTTAAAAGCATCGCGCATAATAGTACGATCAGCCAAGACTTATGATAGAATGAATTATTTTGCCTATTTTTTAGTCAGTATATATTTATTTATTTAACGATTCATGCAATTTTCTATTCTGTCGTTAATTTATTTGTTTATCGTTATGGATTATTTGGAAATTTGATCAAACGAGTACTAATTTTAAAATCACAAAAAATTTGTATAGTATATCGATTGAATTCAGTTTTAGCAAAATTATTTAATTCATTTCAAATTTTCTCAATATGAGTTTTAATTCGAACGATTTTCATTCATTTATTCGTTTTAACCAATCTATTTTTTGGAATAAAATTGTCGAAATAGTTTTTCCAAAAAACTAAATTTTGAAAAAAATTAACACCGTTTTGATTGAATTTCCTCTGAAAATATTACGCTCAAATTTATCATAAATATGATAAATAATTGCTCGTTATTGTTATGAAAAATTATTACTATGATTACTTTTGTTAGCATTATTATTAATATTATTTTTCATTGAGCAGGATGAAAATTAGGTTAAAAAAACAATCTGATGTGATATTCGGAAAAGGTACTTGTTTCGTTTGTTTCTTAAAATGTAACAAACTTTTAAATAAACTAAAATTCGCGAGGCAAAATGCCGAAAAAGAAACCAACAACTATATAATAATAACAAAATTTGTGCATGTGAAATAAAGTGCCTAATAAGTGTCGCCGCGACTTTTCACTGATGTTATTTCTTCCTGTCCCGAACATTTTTTTTTTCAGGTTTCATACAATCGCATAATTATTTTTTTTTAGTGATAATCAATATTTTTAATAACATTCATTGTCATTATTTTAATTTTTTTTTATTTTTTCAGTGTTCCTGCGTATATTCTTGCGGGTTTTTACGAGCCCATGCCATCACTTTAACCCCACTTCACTAATTTCCAATTTCTTAATTTCCATGTTCCTGAGAAACCCCCCACGAGTGTTGCTCACAGCCATTCTTTCCTAATGCACTACTGTATCGTATTTGCACGAGGGCCAAGGGAAACTGTGAAAAACCCGGCCGATACAGGCGGCTATATTTTTAGTCAGTTTCAATTGATTAGCACCATCAGAAACTCAGAAAAACTGCCTCTCGCTCAGCGATTGATGCGCGAGCTGGTGCATAGTTAAACGGTTACCCAACCATAAGTATTAGCCTCGCCCGAGGCTGCTTAACTTTAGAGATCGCCGAAGCCACACACCGACCGCGCACCTGTCGCTGTCGGTTCATTATTTACTTTTGAAAACGAAAAATAATTCAGTAAAAATAACAATAATAATAATAATAATATTGAATATTCTTAATTATGATATTAAAATGAAGGAAGTTTTAGAAACGAATGAAATTACGAGACATTTGTAAAAAAAATACTCGATTAATTTGTTCATGCGGCAATCATATTAGTTATTATTATTTGTTGTAAAATTGGTATTGAAAGTTTAGAGTAACAAAATAATTCGATTGGCTAATTTGCCACCATCGATTTTTTTTTTCATTTTTATTTGTAGTTATTTAGAGTATTTTTTCTTTTAGTTTTTACATTTTTGTGGGTTCGAAAAAAAATTTACGTGTTACAACGTCTGATTATAATTGTAGATAAAAATTCTGGCAGTGTTTTGTGATCGAACGCTTGTTTTTTTTTTTTTTTTTTTATTCCGTTCCAAATCTCCACAATAAAAATCCGGAAATTCGTATACGTGTATAGAACTTTAATTTCCGCCCTTTCAATGAAATAATCGTTGCATAGGTGCGTTACGTAAGAATGTGTATAATTAGCAATAGCGTGTCACGATTTTTTTTTACGAACCCAAAAATTGTTTTTTTTTTCCTTTTTTTGATTGACAAGGTTACATGAGTTTGGTAAATATTACGCAAATATTGACGGACTAGTGACCGGTAAGACAAGAAACGATTTCCTGACGTTTCGTCGTGATTTCAGACACTCCTCGTTTTTTTCTTCTTTTTTTTTTTTGTAACGACAATCCTCGACCACCGCACTCCCGAAGCTCGCGAGAATTCAATTCTCATTCAGTTTTAAACATTGCCGCAGTGAATAAGTCGTGCGTGTATTTTCAAATTTCTTCATTTTTGTTTTTTAATTAAACATTTTTTCTTCCCTTAATTTTTTTTATTAAATATTTCAATGATCACAAGAACATTTTCCGAATCGCAAATTATGAAATACTTTTGGAATGGAAATCAATTTATTTTCTACAATTTTTGTGTTTAAAAAAAATGTTTTTATTTTTTTCAAATTTCAATTATAGTTGTGGAACAGAATGTAATTTCGGACTTTTTAGACTGAGCTTCTAAGATCCTCAAATATTTATATGTTTTTTTGTTTGTGGACCAGATTTTAAGTTTTATTGGTGAAACTTTTGATAATATAAATTTTTTAATATTTTCAGTCTTTTTTCATCTGTGCGAATGCACTGAAAATAATTTTATTCATTGAAATCATTGTTTACTTTTTGCTATTTATGTCTTTTTTCATTTACATAATTGTTATTTTATTTTTTCTTTCGTTCGTTTATTTATTTATTTTTTGACAAATTACAAAAATGCTTACGATTAGTAGAGAATTTTTGTATGGAAAAAAATTAACGCGTTTTATGTGAATGAAATATAGTTGTTTTGAATTAAAAAAGAGTGTATAAAAATATAAAAATTCCACTTGAGTGTGTGTAATATATAACGCGGGAGATCCTAATTGGCAGGTGCGATTCATTACCATGTGTATTTTAACTGAAGTTAATTATTGACCACCAAAATTATATGAACTTGTTAGCAAAGTGGTGCGATCCTGAATGCAAAAAAAATCTGTGACGATGTTCTCGTTGGCTATTTGCACGCCATGCAGGGTACAAAAAAAAACAATTAGTCGAAGATCACTAAACATCGTAAATAGAAGAAGGTCCGTAATTAATTCTACGTCTTTTGTACTGCAAACCGGAGCATAAAATGTTCATGTCGAAAAAAGGTATGGAAATTAAAACATTGACGAAATTACTTGTCATTTTTTATTTGTAAAGTTAAGTTACTTTTCGGGCAAAAAAAAATCGATTTAATCGGAGTTTTCATTTTTGTCTTATCGGAAAATTGAACGAATAAAGCGCGGGAAATGTGAATCTGTTTTACCGGCACGAAATCTCGGGGTCGTCTGAGAAAGAAAGAAGAAAAAGAGCACACGTTGATGGAATAACGAGACCTGAAATAAGAAGAGAAAAGGGGCAAAACGTATGAGCCACTGACGAATACGAATAATATTCATGACGTATTCTTGTTCGATAATATATTCATGAATAACCAATGGAGTCTCGTATAGAAGTAGAAAAAAATATGTATAAAAAAAAAAAATCAAAGACACATCCAGCACCACACTCTTGCACTGTCATTATTTGTGTAAACAAAGAGGTCCTTGATCTTTTGTAATTGTTACAGCTAGTGACCGTGAGAATCTTTCTTTACAATTCATCCCTCTTTATTTCCTATACAAATTCAATTATATTATTATTATTATTTAAATAATTATTGAACAATGGCAGTCTTAATTCGATAAAAAGCATGAAGTAATCGGTATTAATTAAATCATAATTTCAATAATTATTCGATTTATTCTTTCGACATTTGATCAAATTATAACGTTTGATTTTTATACTATTATTGTTAGTTTAAAAAATAAACCAACGAATAATATAATATTATAGTTCTATTACTAGTAATAAGCAAACTATGAAACGAATATTTAGCAAAAAAAAATAAAAATGGTTAATTGCAGAAAAAATTTTAAAAAATACAATTAATGTGTTAAAAATTAACACCGTAAGTGATTTTTTAATGAAAGACTCTTGTGTATTCGAAAAAAAGAAATCATTTACGAGTACAGGAAAATTTGCATATTGCAAATTTCCCATGAGCTTCTTTGTTCATTTTAGTACAATATGTATATTCGTTGTGTGCTGGATTGTCTAGTCTTTCAGGGCAGTCAGAGGCAACCGTTGAAAGGATCCCCAATGTATAAGTAGGGCGTACGAACGCGAAGGAAAAAAAAATCATTTTCTGCTACCGAAGACTTAATACACATGCAAGTGTTAATCACAGGACAAACAAGCATACATTCCAATATATGTATATAGTTCGAAGGGAAAAAAATTAAAAAAGATCAGTGACTCATTTTCCAATCTGTTTTTAGTGCAAAGTATATAAAGGTTTTGAAAAAGAAGGTTAAGGGGCTTTATCTAGTTGTTTGGGTTGAAAAAATGGAAAATTTTTTTTTTGCATTTACTCAAAGTACATCATCTTAAGAACGTTTTCCCAAAATATTGTTAAGATCTGAGGACTAGAACGAATATGTTTTCGAGCGCTACCTGAGAGTGCGAGTCTCCGAGCGCAGCGATCGACGACTTTATTAAACGCGATTATCTCGGAATCGTTTTTTAAAAAGTGCTGTCGCGGTGAGCACGATTTCTCGAAGGCAATTTAACCGATCGATTTGAATCTTTCACGAGCTTGTTTCTAATTGTAATGGCTTGTTCGTGAACGAAGAAATTTTCATTTGGACCAAGATTTATATTTTTTTCGATCAAAAAACCTCGTTTTTGGAACCTCAAAAATCGAACTTTTCGGAAAAATCGACATTTTTAAAAAAATCAAAATTTTGCTAAACCTCTCGTTCACGAAGTGCGTATACTATTATACCAACGAAATCTTTTTGGTTTTCTTTTTATTTCAAATAATCCGTTCTAAAGATGTCACGCTCACCGCGAGTGATTTTCAAAAAAAGGTATTTTAGGACAACGGCCATATGTCCCCCAGTAGTGAAAATTTTTTTATAAAAAAATTTATATAAGTACCTTAAAAAAGTAGTAATTGATACCGTATAGTGTATTTTAATAAAATGATTTTAACGTGGCTAAAAAAATCATGAAAATCCCTTAATAAAAAAATTTTTATTTTAAAATAAATTTTAAATAATATAATAATAAATAAAAAAAAAACATAGCTACACACTATAACTTTTAGTACCTTACTTACACACTATCGGTCTATTGGACCGACGACTTTTATTGCTCTATAACATTGTAACAAACGTGTCTATTGAGGTTTAATTATAGTGAAATCGAAACGCCAGACTCCGATCAATCCGAAGAAGCAATCAGTAAAGCCAAAAAGTCGTTTGATAAAAAGTTATAACGTTTATGAAAAGCCGTGTGGTGAAAAAAAGGCGAAAATTTAGTGTTGCTGTCGGTCCATTGGACCCCGTAGTGCGTAGCTTGGGTTAAAGTTGACAAAAAAATAGTCTGTCGGGGCCGATTTTTTTTTTTAATCCATTTTTCGCAAAGTGGCAGAGGTTTGAATCGTACAGTCGGGATTTTACTTCTTTTTTCCTTTTTTTACTTATAAAGAAAAACTATGATCTTAAAAAAAAACTCCTCGACAAAAACTAAATAATTGTGTTAAGGTCCTCTGTACCAATTATCAGCCAAATTAGTCGTTTAGTTTATAAGACAGAATGGTCACCATTTTCAAAAACATCATTTTGAGAAAAAGGCCTTTTAAGGTTCAAGCAGCTTTCGAATTAACCCTAGAACCTCACAATCTATTTTTTCTAACGTAAACCCCACACTGGGGTAAATAATTAGCCCAATCTTCTCTTTAGCATAAAATGTTCCTCGTATGCGATAATAAGGTTTAATTATATACCATTCTCTTCGTTTTTTTATAATGAAGAGAATGATGTATGATAAAGTCGCATTTGGTAAATATTTAATGGTGAAAACTTTATAAAACGACAGGAATGGTTTAAAAAAATTGGTTCGGAAAGGAAATTTGACATTTTCATGGGGTAACTAATTATCCCGTTGTAGGGTTCTAGGATTAAGATGAAATTTTTTTCTCATACTTGCAAGATGTGAGCGATTCCTGGATTGTTTTTTTATAATTTATGTATCAAGGATGACACTATGAAAAAAAAATAAATGTTTTTGAAAAATCGATGTATTTTACCTCTTTAGGTGTATGTGAGCGCTTAAGGGGTGTACGGATTAAATGCGTTTTGCGAATATTTTTTTTTTGTAACAATTGGAATAATCGCATCAGTGTTTTTCCATGGCTAAGAACTTATATTTTGAGAAACGTTTACTATTTCTATTTAAAAAAATTTCTATTTAAATTTTATTTAAATTTCTATTTAACTTAAAATTAAATTATTATTTAAATTTTTAATTATTTAAATTATTTATATTAAAATTAAATTATTACTATTAAATTGAATTATTTAAATTAAAATTAAATTTGCATTTAAAAAAAAATTCTATTTAAAAAAGTTCTATTTAAAAGTCAAAACGGTACTAAAAAGTGAAACGGTATTTAAATCTCAAAACGGTACCAGATCTAGCTTTGCCAAAAATCATGAGCTTAATAGAAAAAAAATGGAGTGGGATATTAAAGTAGATACTAATATCGTTCGTATGTAATTGCGGATTTTAAAAAGATCGACGATTGAAAAAACGGTGAACGTTTAAACGAAAAAAAATTATTTTAAACTTTTTTGATTTCCCACCAAGAATAGAAAAAACGGAGAATCATAAAAAAAAGATGTTATGGTAGACGATAGATAATTGTATACAGATTGGAGACCATGAAAAATTTTAAGCAAAACGGTCGAGTGGTATTTGAAATTCTTCTGCTACCAATTTTTTCGTGTAACATTTTTTTGAAATAAAAATTGAAAACATTTCTCAGAACGTTAAAGTTTTTAGATTTAAAAAAACCTTCGTGCAAATGCTCCAGTAAATTCAGAAAAAAAAAACTATTTTCAATGTCGCATTTTTTACCCGTTCAAACCGTAAATGCCCCCTCAAGAATACGTCAATTCTTACACTGGTTTCAAAGAGGATTTCAGAATTTTTAAACGCGGATGCAATATGGCGGCTTTCGGCGGGCAAAGCGGCAAAAGGCGATGTCTCAATGTCACAGGGAACGCATCAAATATTAATAACCCTAAGGGACATAACAAAATGTCTCGACGAAAAGTTTTGGAGTTCAGGCCGGATGGAAGACAACGCGGGTTCCTTCTAACCTTCCCCCTTTCTTCCCACTCTCCGCTCTTTTACGTGCAGGGGTTCCTACGTGTTTAGTTTACCGATTAATTGTTCGTCCATCTTCATACCTTATGGCGCTCTGGCGGTGGTAACCAGACTTACTAATGTCCATGTACCATAATATGCATACCAACCCAGCGATCTTCGGGTTTACCTTTTTTTTTATTCTTTCTTTTGAGTTCCCTCTCCTCCTTTGCCCGTACAATCGTCGATGTGTCCGAAGACTTTCTCCGCAACGGAACCTGAAGAGTCCTCGGTTTGCCTACTAATCGGCTACTTTTATTCTGTCAAAAGACGTTCTGAACAAAGATTTTCATTTATTTTAGCAGAAAAATTGACTTTTCATTTCGTTTAGAGCAACGAATCATTTTTTGTTTAATTTATCTCGATATAATTTTATTGTTATAAATATTTACAACGTAGGACTATATAAACAATGAAATGATCTTTAAATTTCAACGAATTTAGTCCATAAACTTACATGGATGAAGAAAAACCATGGGTGAAAGAAAAACGATAGGGTTCGCATTTGGTATTCGATGTTTTTATAAATTCAAATTACCCATTTCGCAAGATCGATTTTCCCGGCGGATTTTTGTTTAATTCTAATCGTTTTGTGCTCATTACGCGGGTGATGTCTGACCGAATTGATTAGCCAAATTTAATTAACCCTTTGCTTCGTGTTGAAACACTTGGCGACCCACTTTGTTTTTAGTTTTTTATTTATTAAACTTTTTTAACAACAAATACGAGGTTTTTTTTGTTTCTGAATGATCCTTAGAACATTCATAAGTGTACGAAAAATAGGAACAGTTATTATTTGTGAATTGCAAAAATACCAGTATCAACAAATAGTCAAAATTCATACTTTTTCATGACAAAATTCTTTTTCTACCGATCTGTTAAGAAAATCGAAATGGCAATTTTTGTACAAACTTAGTACACTCTAGAGTATTTTACAGAATTTTGAATAAATTTCCCATATTGTTTTTTCGTTAAAAAAAATTAAAAATACAAAAATTTTGAATTTTCGAATTCTGCGTTCAGATTTGTAATCAGCCCAAAAATCGATATATGCAAAATTTCAAGTGAACCGTATGTAAAGAAAAATGAATGCATGAAAGGGTAAAGTTTAGCCGATGCCGGGAATGTCCCAAGGTATATACTAAACTTTTAGTATTGAGGAGAATAAAATTTGAAGTTACGCTTTGTGGAAATTTGTTTGTATTGTTTAAGGATATTTTGCTTGCAGAACAAACGTACAGCGATTTTGTTGAAAAAAAAAAATATATATTACTACGTTGGATCGATGTACGAGCAAAGTCTCGAGTGTTTGGATACGTATTTAATGACGCCATAGCAGCAACACACTCTCTTCGATGATGCGATCAATGATCGATTCGCCACATTCCTACTGGGACTTCGTGAGTTGAATCGACAATAGAGAAAACGAAGAATGGCACACGCGGCCATCGGTCAATGTGAATGTATCACTTGACAACAGAGACGAAATATTCTGAATTTTCTAAACTCGACTTTCACGTATTCAAAAAATTGATTTGATTTTCCCCCGAAAAAATTTGAGTTTGACTAAATCAGGCAGAAGTTTTTTCTTAATTGAGAAAGTGACTTTGCGAGTATTTTCTTCGTAATCGTACTGCGCTTATCAAAAAACCATTTTATTAATTAATTTTCAGCTGGCGAATAATTTTTCATAAATTTTCAAATTTTTTATCATCGCTTCTCAATGAAATGAAACGAATGATGATAATGCAACTGAAAACGTACAATTTTTTAATTCTATTTTCGACGTTTTCGAAGCATCGCAATTAAACCGAAATCCATTGGGAATCACTAAATTGGCATTTGAAACGTTGAGCTCCACACTTGGAAAAAAGTGTGTAAAATATGATTCATTTTTTAGTTTAAAAAATTTTTAAACGTCATAAAGAATTTTTTGGGTAATTAATTTCCACCTATTTACGAAAAACAATGGCCTCGTAAGGTCTCCGAGAAATGTAGCCGTTTCTTCGCCGTTTCCGGTCAATGCCATCCCGTCATAACTTTTATATTGGGACCGGAAGTCACGAATGCCCCCACACAAGACGAAAGCGTGCCTTTCTTGCACATGCTTGTTTTTATATTACATTGAAATTAAAAACCGAGTTCAAAAAAAGTTTGAGAAAAGGTTAACTTGACTTGACCGAAAGTGCATCATTTCTTCCCCTTTTCATTTGCTCCATTTCTTCCATTTTTTAAAAATCTTATACTTGATTGCCTGCTGTTGCTTTTTCATTTTTAGACATTGCGATTGTTTTTGTTTTGTCGACACTTATACTCCATTTCTTCCATTATTTTTCGCAAAATTCACATTTCTTCCTTTTTTACACTCATTTTCTTCTTTTTCTAACGACCTAACAAACAGGCTCAAAACCGTAATCGGTACAAAGAATGTATGAATGAATCCTATATACGATAATAAATCGTTATGATAAAACCAAGAAACCGGAAATGCTTCATTTCTTTCTTTTTTCACGCTTGTTAATCTTTTTTTCATCAGTTTGCAAAAAAGAGTAAAAAATGAAGGGGAAGTGCGAGTGGTTCGTGGTGGCATTTTCATTAGCATCCAAACACTCATTGGGAGGCGACAACGGTATCCCGAAAAAAAGGAAGAAAGAGCTGAGACGCGAGAGTCTCTCCTTTCTTCCTCTTTCTTCTCTCTGCAAAGAGGCAGTCCGAACGCTCGCTATGACCAATGGAAAAGATAGACAATACGTTTGACACTGAAGAGAGAGAAAGAGTGCGCGACAGGGAGGAAGGGAGAGAGAACTTATCCCCTCTTAAAAGAAATTGAAAGACAAACGGCTAAGTAGCCGTTGGCCACAAAGTAGTGGCCATGCTCCTCAGGTTCGTCTTCACCGGCTTAACACCCACGATAACAGTTCTTCACCAAACATCGTTCATTGAGTTTCGTCTCTTCAACGAATTTTCAAAAAAGTCTTGTTCAAATCGCGCCAAGTTTTAAGCTAACCTTCAAAACCCCTTACAATGCGGATTAATCTTCCCGAGTGAAGATAAGTATGCGAACATTTGTTCAAAAGGAGAGAAAATTTTGGTATATAAGATTTTTTTTTGAGTAACTGAATCATTTTTATTCCCCTAAATAACGAATTTTGACTGTTCTAAGTTGTGGAAAAAATTCCCATAGATTTGGGTTCTCTAAAAAAATGTCAATACGCGTAATTATATTTTTAATTTTCATCGTTTTTTAAATTTATACTTTTTTCATGTTTTCTGATCCGTATCTTGTCAATTATTTCCAATCTCGAATATACAAACATTCCGGTAAAAATCAACAGTTTCATTGCTTTCGCTGCTTACATTGGACTGAAATATTAGTTCTAAAATAAAACGGAGAACTCCCAGAATAGTATTCTTGAATTTTGCAAAAATATAGTTATAGATGTTTGAACAAGAGATAAAAATACCATCCAGACTTTACACGCTTTTTTCGCGTTCTTATCACCACTATTTTGTAATAGGAGTTTAAAAATATTTTTTGAAATTAAAAATTGTACAAACCCCTTAAGTGCGACAGTGTCAGATGCTTCGATCGATATTTCCATCTGTATACATGCAGCGTTTTGTTTCGATTGGGCTCTTCATGCTGAGTTTTATAACTTATCTTAATTAAATGATATCAAAATATAAAAATGATAAAATAATACGAAATTTTTTCAATTCGTTGAATTTTTCCAATGAATTTCCAAAGTTCGTTGAATTCAATTGGTATTTTGGTTAAAATATTTTTTGCTCCGGACTAGTTTTAATCGAAAGCTAAACGACCTGAAATTTCAAACTAAAGTAAATTAATCTAATAATGACTTAAAATTCAATAGAAACCTAAGAAGAGAAGAATGCATGACGATGGGGAGGATTTTAGTGAAAACCGACTGTCTAGAAGGCAAGATGTCGGCATAGCTGATGGTTTTTAATATTTCGGCTGTGTCACATCCAGCCAGCCAAGCACTCGGAAACCAACGTTAGTCAAGCCTCAAAACAAATCTCATGATCATAGATAATATAATAATACGTCTAAGATTTCCATTTTGAGTTATTGGATTCAGATTTTTCAGCTTGCTAATATTTTATATTCAATTTAGGGATTTATAGAACTTTCAATGTTTATATTTAGGTTCATTTGAACTTTGAATATATTTTGTATTCAGATAGAGTTTTAAGAACCAAAAAGTAGCCTTTTTAGTATCGAGGAACGTGTTTTTCCTCTACTTCGAGACCACCGCGAAAGCGATTTTCGAAATTCCGAAATTTCACCATTCGTTCGATCGAATCTGAAATTCGAATTTTCAAATTAATTTAACATATCCATAAATTGTATGATAGAGAAACTAAACGAGGAGCTTATCAAAATGATTTCGGTATATTTAGAGCAAGGCTGCCGTTTGTTTTATGCTGGTTTATCAATCGATTCCAACTGCAGAAGCCTCTAGAAAACCGGTAAATAACTGCGTTCGGAAAAAATAGGCAAAAATCATTTATCAACTTTGAAGATTTGATAAAAATTACAAAATCAAATTAAACATAATATAAGCCAAGAGCGTTATTTTGAAGACGATTCAATTGCGGAGGGAATGAGCCGTGGCTATAAGTTTTGAAATCAAATAGAGATAGAACAAAAGTTATAATCATTTTTTTTTTAAATGGATCAAGTGTCGATTAACTTTTGATTATCAATTTTTTAACGGGGTTTACATGACTTATGTAAACGTACGTTTTTTCAAGATTTTTTTATAATGAAATGGAATAGTTTATTGAATTAATATGAGGCATATCTCAAAATATACGATGTAAGGTATATTGACAAATTTTGTTAGACTAAAATATTTGAAAATGCCGGCGCCACAGCTGCTGGAATTTGGCACCTCAGATTTGTGCCGTGCAGCTTACGGGTCTTAAATCTCAACTAAAATCAAACAATTCAATTTTTATTGTTAAAATACATTAATACGCTTTGCATGACGAAGAGAAAAAAATAAAAAATTTAAGATCATTTACAAAAATACAAAAATAAGTGATTTTTTTTCAAAATGGTCCTAAACTGTTAATTTTTTTCTCTCCGTCATGCAAAGCGCATTAATGTATTTTAACAATAAAAATTTGATTTTTTGATTTTAGTTGAAATTTGAGACCCACAGGTTGCACGGCGCTAATTTAAGGTGCCGATTTTCAGCAGCTGTGGCGCCGCCATTTTGAAATATTTTAGTCTAAAAAAATTTGTCAATATACCTTACATCGTATTTTTTGAGATATGCTTTATGTTAATTCAATAAATTGTTCCATTTCTTTATAAAAAAAATCTTGAAAAAACGTACGTTTACATGACTTTTCCCCCTTAACCAAGGTGTTGTAGTACGTTTCATTAATTTTTTATTAAATTTTCATTTTATTTTTATTATTAGCTTCAAATTTTACACACATCTTGAGTGAATGTGTCTTTTTTCTGGGACCTATAATTATATCGATAGCTTGGATCCTTGCACTCCACCTACTTGTTTTAGTTGCAGAAATGAGCAAAAGATCGAACCTCAATTTGTAAACAGCTGGGATTTTCGTAAAAGTTTTTGTAATTTAATAATTATCAATGGGCGGAAAGCTACATTCCTACAGATTACAAAAAATGTTGGTTCTTTTGATTCGGTCAATTAGGACGTCCGCAATCCTTGCACCCGATCGAACACGATTTTTCCCAGACGACTGTTTCATCTGCGTATAAGTTCTATATTTTTCAATAAAATCATTTATAAAAATTTGTATTGATAGTTCAAATATGATTAAATATGTGTGAGGAGTCCCTGCACTGTGGGTTCAATAGCCTTTTCAATAAAAATTACGGAAAAACACCTTCAAAACGAGCTTCTATACTTGAATACGGCCTTAATGATTGATGACTCATCAGAAGGGAGTCTGATATAAAAATATTACGTGCCTTTTCCTCTCAGAATTCCAATAGAATTCAGTCCTAAATTTTACTCTTAATTTTTTACCATCATTCGTGAAACACACTGCATATATGATTGATTGAAATATTAATGGATTTAGAAAAATAAATTATTTTTCAGACACGCTCCAATGTGGACCCACAATGAGCAAATATCATGAAAAACAATCAATTATCGCCAAAAATCGCAAACATTTTATAACTTTAGCATCAAACCTGCATTCAACAGCACGCTCGTCGTTGGAATAATTTCCATCACCAAAAATGCAATTAATGCACAGAAAAAAAAGATTTGTAAATTCAACTCACCATCTGCGATCACCGACAATTTGTTAAAAATGATTGAAATTAGTTTGAATTTAAGGCACGGTGTTTGATTTTATGGAACCGATCTAGTTATTTTAACTGTATAGTTTTACACCACGAATTACCTAATATTTGTTCATTATTACAACTACATTTCGATTCAGACAACCAAATATTTTTTTTGCAATATACTATGCAGGTGGCAACCGATGTACCGATATATTTTGTTGAATTAAAATGTATATTGCGTTGTGCTGAATAAAGGGTTTAGTCAAATCAAGTGGCTACGTTCGACCATAGATTAAACATTTTTCACCCTTGATGTTTGTCAGATTAAACTAAATCTGAATAATATTAAGTAAATATTTTTTCTATTTAGCCGAAGTGATCTGTTAAATGAAACCATATTTTATACTGATTTTACGGAAAATATTACGACTATGAGCATGGCATGACTTAAGATGACCAAACGCGTGAGTTTGATTGATCACACCGCCCTATTTTGTATTTAACCAATATAAAATTATGTAAATACCACAGTGTTTTAAATTGACTAAAATATTTTGTTGATACCAAAACCAGATTTAATCACCTTTTGTTCACTCTGCATGTTTAGTGAACAGTCGGTACTCAAGATTTGGTTGTTGTAACTAAATTTCAGGTGTGAGAGCTGCTTAGTTCGGCCACAGTGCGGCGCAAAGCGTTGATGCCTTTCTCACATACAAAACGCGCTCCGGACGGATATTAATTACAGAAACTACTGCGACTTTCGTAAACTGACAACTGCTTCTGTCTAAGAAGTCGATATTGAACATTTTTACCTACCATAGGTGGCGGGATCATAATGAATATCAAGAGACTCGGTAGTCTCGGGACAAGTACATTGACAGCTCTATCGTCTGCTGCAGGGAGACTAGAGAGAAGGAGTGGACACAGCATAGGAAAATAAGTAGTAACGGCGTCCTCAAAATCCGGTCTTGAATTAGTTCTTAGCTGTGTTACCAGGTGTACAGATCCTACACGTATAGTAATAAAATTAGTCCACACGGTGAAAGTGACCGTTTCGCGCTTGCGCAATAGAAAAAAAAGCCCTAACCTGAACCCCAGTATATTGAACAGGATATTGGAGGCTAAAAAGACGATTTATTGTCTTCAGTGCGTGGTTTCGTCTCATGTGTGGAACGGTTAAAATTTGCAAATAACATTTTGTGTCGACAATCTGAGATTGTTACATGCATTGATCCGAAATTCCGATCACCTTTCAAGGTTGGCAGATTTTTTCGTGTGGTGTCTTCTGTGTTACCCGCGTCGTTTTCATGCTGAATAAAAAAATTTTAATACCATCAGTATTTACGACATAAAAATGGCCATTGAGCCAGATAAACATAACTTTATTTCCAGTATTTACAAAATGAATGATAAAAAAAAAATTTGTACTGATGGGTCTGGTAGAATAAAACAATATCAAATGTTCACATTTCATTTCTTTCCAAGATCGAAGCTCAGTACATTAATAAAAAAAAAATTTTGTACACGTAAACTCCCTGACGTAAACATAGACACTGCACGTATGTTGAAAAATCGAGGTTAGGAAATAAGTAGTAACGGTATGTCTGATCTAATAGGATTTGTACCGATACAGCGCCGCCGCTTCAGGCCCGGATTTCGTGTACATTTCTAAAGCACGCTGTGTCCACTCCTTTACTCTAGTCTCCCTGGACTGCTGGCCCGAGGCTCGCCGAGTCTATACTTTCTCTGAATAAAACGATCTATACTTTCTCTGAATAAAACGATTCGCGGCGGTGGGGGTAAAATTCGCATGTCTTCGTTTAATTACGAAGCTCAGGAGTCGTTTGATATAACGAAAATAGGACTGGAGACTAATTGTCAAAAATGCTTTCGATTGAGCCCAAAATGAGCATGATCGGTGGCGTAATTGCTGAGAAAAAACTTTGCACAGGTCAAAATTATCAATTTTTCTATCATTGTGTGAAGGATTTCGACGTGTCTGTATACAACACCATCAAAGGCCTCTTGAAGCTTCTCGAGTTTCTGATTGGTTGGTGTCTGTATCTGTGATAACACCATCAAAGACCTCTTGAAGCCTCTCGAGTTTCTGATTGGTTGGTGTCTGTATCTGTGATAATACCATTAAAGGTGTGTGATCTGTGATCGTGTTCGTTGGGTCTCATTTTGATGTGAACAAGTGCGCATGCGCATAATGATGCGCAACACGCAACTGCGCAATGAAACGAGTCATACGCAATGTGTGAATCTGTATGAAACGGAATTCAAAAAATAAATGATGAAACAGTGCAGGACGTGTGGAACAGTTTGGTTATAAACGGTGATAAATAACTGTTTTAACGCGCATTCGTCGTAAAATCGGGAATCAGTGACAAAATTCGGAAAAATCAATCGGGATAAGTGATAAGTGACAATAGTATTTATTAAATTGTTTTTTCAGGTTTGAAAGTTTGATCGAAGTTTCGTAAAAACAGTGTGGGATGTGTGAGTTTGGTTAAATAATACTTATAATCGTTGAAACGTTTTTACGTGTTTAATCGCCACTTGTCTATTATTCTTCGTTTGTGTCAGGCTAGAAAAAATGTGTGATATCCATTATAAATTTGGAACTTTGGTTGAAGAAAGATATATTTTTTTTTTCCCCTTTCGATCGTAACGAATTGGAATCTCGTGGCTTAAACAGTATTGAAAATATTAATGTTTTTTCACGAACAGTTGTGAGGTTATAAATATCGTGGTTAGGTTCGATCAACTCTTGGTTACAGTAATAATAAGAAAGTGATGGTGTGAAAGTAGTGAAGTGCTTTTAATCAACTTTCGAACAGTGCCGAAATGAATATGTATTTTTTATTATTGTTAACCCTGCAGTTTTTATTTTCCACACTTAACTCTACGACGGAAACGAAAGCGATCTCTTTTCTCTTTCGTGATTAAATGTTCCTCGTATAAGATTTCTTGAGAAATCATTCTTTTCGTTTCTTTGATAACTATGAAATGGTATACGTTGAACTGTTAATCATGTTTGGTGTGAATCGATGTAAATTTGGAAAAGAAACTATAAAACTAATAATGAGTGTCAAAAAAATTTATATGCGGCAAAGTTTGTTATTATCATGCCGAGTTTTGAGCAGTGTCTAATAAATATTTTTTTAACTCTACACCGTTGACAATTTATTTTATTGGTCTCTTTCCTCTTTATTATAAAATGTTCCTCGCTTGCCATAATAAGATTTGTACATCATAAAATGATCCTTGCATGATAATTGTTGGTCCATTTCAAAAGATTTTCGACGTCGTTTTTCTATCCAAAATATGGTCTAGAATCATCTCGCGTTTGATGAATTAATAGACAAATACACTGTCAACTTGCATCTGGATATATATGGATGCATCTGGATGATAACCGTAGTAAGTAACGATATATCTTTATGTCAAAATGGCTCGTATAATATATCTTTATGTCAAAAGACTATGGCGGTATATACTCCATATCCTGGTATTATCAAAATTTGTATCTTTAAAATGCAACAAATACCTATAGACTCTGGAAATTCTGTGAAGCGACAAATGTACCAAGTATTTCCACTTTTTGGCTCTGATTGTAGCATTATGAATTGAACATTTTGTTATGAAAATTCTTCGGTTGCTCATTTGTCAATGGGATCAAAAATATTGTCTTCGGAACACCATGGATATATGCAAAATTTCAGAATTTTGTTTGGCTCAATATGCTCTATATTTTTTCACATCCCCGCTTTAGTTGTAGCATAATGTATTTTAAAAAATTATTTCAGAAAGTCTTCCGATGTGTTTTTTCTGACATTATCAAAATTTATATCTTTGGATTGCAACGAATGCCTACAGACTTTGGAAATTGTGTGAAGCGACAAATGTACCAAGTATTTCTACTTTTTGCCTCCGATTTTAGCATTATGAATTGAAAATTTTGTTATGAAAATTCTTCGGTTGCTCATTTGTCAATGGGATCAAAAATATTGTCTTCGGAACACCATGGATATACGCAAACTTTCAGAATTTTGTTTGGCTCAATATGCTCTATATTTTCTCACATCCCCGCTTTAGTTGTAGCATAATGAATTTTAAACAATTGTTTCAGGAAGCCTTCCGATGTGTTTTTACTGATATTATCAAAATTTGTATAACTGAATTGCAATGGATACCTATAGACTTTGAAAATTCTGTGAAGCGACAGATGTGCTAAGTATTTTCTCTTTTTGTTTTGATTATGGCATTAGGAATTAAAAATTTTGTTATGAAAATTCTTCGATTGCTCATTTGTCGTTGGGTTAAGAATTGCTGGCTTCAGAATGCCATGCATACATGTAAAATTTCAGAATTTTGTTGGACCCAATGTGCGCTACATTTTTTCAATTCCCTAATTGTAGCATAATGATTTTTGAAAAATTGTTTCAGGAAGTCTTCTTATGTTTTTTTACTGATATCAAAATTTGTATCAAGGGATTGCAACGGATACCTACAGACTTTGGAAATTCTTTAAAGCAACAAATGTACCAAGTATTTCCACTTTTTGGCTCCGATTGTGGCATTATGAATTAAAAATTTTGTTATGAAAATTCTGCGGTTGCTCATTTGTCAATGGGATCAAAATTATTGTCTTCGGAACGCCATGAATATATGCAAAATTTTAGAATTTCATTCGGCTCTATTGAGCTATATTTTTTCACTTCCCCACTTTAGTTGTAGCATAATAAATTTTAAAAAATTGTTTCGGAAAGTCTTCTGATGTGTTTTTACTGATATTATCAACATTTGTATCATTGAATTGCAACAGATACGTACAGACTTTGAAATATCTGTGAAGTGACAAGTGTGCCCAATATTTCCACTTTTTGGCTCGAATAGTGGCACCCCGCAAAAAACAGCATAAATGCTGTAAAAAAAGTTGAGACAAGTACATTTACTCCCCCCAAATAGTTTGTCCGGTAATAAATCTCAGTTTCGACACAAAACCTTCACTAAAAATTATAAAAGAGATTTTCTCCCAAGAAAACCAACCTTGCAAAAATTCTCTGATTCATAGCAAATCTCTCAAAAAATGATAGGAGAACCCCACAAAAATGTTCTCAATAAATTAGAAACTCACAAAAAGTTATAAGAGTCTCTCAAAAATTTATCAATCAAATCATAATTTCACAAAAGATGCCAATTCAAACCTGCCCAAAAATTAAGTCTAAACTGCACAAAAAGTTATTAAATAAATAAAAATGATAAAAGCATTAATAGTCAAATACATTAAAACCTATTAAAATTCAATAAAAACACTTTCAACGAATTGAAAATACAGTTGTTCTACCCAACAAGAATAAGAATAAAAAATAATTATGAGAAAAAATTTTAATACAAAAAAGATTTCAAACGCAAAAAATTAGATTGAAAAAAAAATTTCGGCCGAAGTACTTGGCGAGTTTGTAACCATAAGTGATATATTATATAAATTAAGCGAAAAACCTCGCCAAGTACTTCGGCCGAAATTTTTTTTTCAATCTAATTTTTTGCGTTTGAAATCTTTTTTGTATTAAAATTTTTTCTCATAATTATTTTTTATTCTTATTCTTGTTGGGTAGAACAACTGTATTTTCAATTCGTTGAAAGTGTTTTTATTGAATTTTAATAGGTTTTAATGTATTTGACTATTAATGCTTTTATCATTTTTATTTATTTAATAACTTTTTGTGCAGTTTAGACTTAATTTTTGGGCAGGTTTGAATTGGCATCTTTTGTGAAATTATGATTTGATTGATAAATTTTTGAGAGACTCTTATAACTTTTTGTGAGTTTCTAATTTATTGAGAAAATTTTTGTGGGGTTCTCTTATCATTTTTTGAGAGATTTGCTATGAATCAGAGAATTTTTGCAAGGTTGGTTTTCTTGGGAGAAAATCTCTTTTATAATTTTTAGTGAAGGTTTTGTGTCGAAACTGAGATTTGTTACCGGACCAACTATTTGGGGGGAGTAAATGTACTTGTCTCAACTTTTTTTACAGCATTTATGCTGTTTTTTACGGGGATTTGTTGACTTTTTGTATGGAATTCATACCTTATCAATTAAATATGTCTGTATTGTGTACGTACTTGGGTGATACAAAAAAATCAACATTTTTTTTCGGTGCTGCAGCAAAATATAATAATATTTTATCAAAAAGTGATTCTGTCAAGAATTCGACCCTTAATAAAAATTTTAAAGGCCGCTCTAACGATTTTTTTCTGATTTCGGCTAACTCAAAATGGATACATGATCGAACTTCGAGCTACTGTATCGCTACTATATCGGGACTAAAAATGCATTGTGAAGTAGTTCTCTAAGAAGTGTTCAAGTGAATTCAAACTTCGTAATTAACCGTCAGAACTATAAAATTATTAGATTACTTAAAAATTTGTAGTAGGTCTGAAAAGATACGACCTATAAAAGAACCATGAACAAATAAGAACTCATTTTTTTTTTAATTTTGTAAAAAAAAATTGCTCCAAAAAATATTAGACCGAAATATACATACCAACAGAAAGAAAATGCACTAAGTTTTCGAACTTAATAAAAAATCTAAATAAAACAAAATTCTCGGAGCAAAATAAAGTATGTAAATTATACGTCGAATTAAAAAAAAAAATGTTAGGAAAAAAAATTCCGTATCGAAAAATATTCCATAAATAATTACACCGAAAAAATACTTCAATAGCATCAAAATGCACTTAAAGTTTTTGAATAAAAGAAATCAAAACGAAACGATATTTTGAAACAAAAAAGGTATGTGCACAGAATATCGAGAGCAAACGTTCGATTAGAAAAAAGAATTTCGGCAGAAGTACTACACCAGTTTTTTTTATAACGGTTATTGATTACGAATTTTATATCAATGAAAAAATGAAATTCTTTTCTTTTAGCTCAAAATGATTTTGCATCACTTGCTTCCGTTTTGAGTTGGTTTCATTCTGATTGTTTTTTTCAATTCAAAAATTCAGGTGCACTTTATTTTTATTAGAATATTTCTTCATATACTTAATCTCTTTTTGAATTTGCGAAACAACCAAATTTATGCTGATAAAGTTACCGACTAAACAAATTTGGATGGAAAAACAAGTTTCGACCGAAGTACATAGCGAGGTTATGACAACGTTTATCAATTATGCATAGTACATTATGTACATTTAGCAATAAAAATTATTTTTTTTATTTAAAAATTATTATTTAGTTTTTTTGATTATAATTTATACAATGTGCTTAATTCAATTCAATTTGCTTAATTCATTCATGGTTACAAACTTGCCAAGTACTTCGGCCGAAATTTTTTTTTCAATCTAATTTTTTTCTTTTGAAATTTTTTGTTGTATCCGAATTTTTTTTCATTCCAATTTTTTATTCTTGTTCTTTTTGCGCAGAACAACTGTACTGTAGCACATCGATATTTTTAATTAATTGGAAGATTTTTTATAAGAGGTTAATAGGCTTTAATGTTTTTACTATTAATGCTTTTATAGTTTTAATTTATTTTTGTAAAGTTTAGACTTCATTTTTGGTCGAATTTGAATTAGCATCTTTTGTGAGATTATGATTTGATCGGTAAATTTTTGTGAGGCTGTCTTATAACTTTTTGTAAGTTTTCAATTTATTGAGAAAATTTTTGTGGGGTTCTATAATTTTTTGAGAAATTTGATGTGAATGAGAAAATTTTTGCAAGGTTAGTTTTTTTGGGAGGAAATCTCTTTTATAACTTTTGTTAGGGTTTACGTTCAGAAGGAGATTTTTTACCAGAACAACTATTTGGAGGAAGTAAATGTACTTGTCTCAACTTTTTATACAGCATATATGCTGTTTTTTTGCGAGGATTTGTTGACTTTTTTGTATGAAATTCATAGCTTGCCAATTAAACATGTCTATGTTGTGTACGTATCTGAATAATATAAAAGAATTAACATTTTTTTCGGTATTGCAGCAAAATATGGTAACATTTTATCAAAAAGTGATTCTCTCAAGAATTGGATCCTGAATAAAAATTTTAAAGGTCGCTCAAGCGATTTTTTAATTGTTTCTGCTAAAAATGGATACATGATCGAATTTCGAGCTGGTGTATCGCGACTATATTCGGACTAAAAATGCAATGTGAAATATTGATCTAAGAAGTGTTCAAATGAATTCAATCTTCGTAATTCACCGTCAATACTTATAAAATTATTAGATTATTTAATACGTACAGTAGTTCTGAGAAGATACGACGCATAAACGAACGACGAACAAGTAAAAACTTGAATTTTTTAAATTTTGTTAAAAAAAAAATTTTAAAGATATTACACCGAAACATGCGTGCCAACGGATCAACGGATAGGAAAATATTTCATAAAAAATTATACCGAACAAATACTCCAATAGCATCAGAATGCATTGAAAGTTTTTAAATAAAAGTACTCATAACGAGACGAGATTTTGCAACAAAAAAGTATGCGCACGAAATTTCGAGAGCAAACGTTTGATTGGAAACAAGAATTTTGGCCGAACTACTACGCGAGTTTTTCTTTTATAACGTTTATTGATCACGAATTATATCTTATGAGCAATAGGTAAAACAAATTGGTGAAGTACTTATAATTTTTTTTTTCTGGAATCAAATACATTTTCGCTCAAAATTATTTCGCATCACTTGATTCCGTTTTGGGTTGCAAGTGCAAATAGTATTTTCATATATTTAAGGTCTCTACCACTCTAGGGTGATTCAAAACCACATATAATTCAAGCCTAGGGTGGTATCATACATATATAATCCGGCCCATAATTTTTTATTAAAATTGCTCATTCAAGTGAAAATCAAATTGGAGGTGCTTTTCGTTGCATGCGTTGCTTTTCGCCGTCAGAAATTTATAATAATATAATAAAATATTTATAATATATAATAAAAAGTTATGGGCCGGACAAGTACTCTGTACGTATACGCTCAACGTACGGTGGTGAACGTTCATCAAATTATTACCAATCAAACAAAACTGTGCTATCATGTACAGACATAAATTAAAGTTTGTTTTTTTAACATTACAAAAGCACGGGATCTTATGCGAAACTTCCTGTTCCTGCTTGTTTTTCGTTATTTTAGCCACGGCACAGGCAATGTTGTTTCATTAGGTCATATAAGTAAATACTATTTGGCAACATTGGTCGCGCCATAGCCAAAACAAAAGTAGCTACTCGACTTAGGAGATCCCAGAAGCAATGCATCAACTGCATGCCATACGTTGCTGGTACGTCCTTATTGATATCTTCTCAGTCACCAAAGAAATACTTGTCCTAGTACTGATATCATAAATTTTACTGCTGCACGTAAATTAGATGTCGACCTTTTTTCATTTTTTTCTAGACTATTGATACTTCTTACACACCGATTATAAGAGGTATTTTTCTCATCTTGATAACGCTGATTTTTTAATGTTTTGATTCTTGTTTTGTTCTGTGGAAATAAATTCAAAGTAACATTTATTGTGAAGTCTGGTTTTTTGGCCGGATATTTCATGATCTATATAGTTGGTTTCCCTCCGAGATATGAATAAAATTAGTAAACATCAAAAAAAAAAATTAAGTGGGGTTTTGATTTTTTGTGATATCATAGGGAAACGAGGGACCACCAATGTACTTGTCCAGGTTTTTTTTCCCCCGGGAGGGGATTTTTGCTATTTGTTTAATTTGTCTATCCGACTATATGTTGGAAAAATTTTGAATGTGGTATTTTGGTTGATTTGAGATTCAATTGTTTATTTGTGAATCAAAATTAAAATTTAATGTCACAAATAAATTATTTAAATAGACAAAAATTCTTATAAATATATATAGAATTCTTGCAAGCTTCAGTAGGCCACGCAGAATTCGTGTCAACCAGATCCTAGTTAAACCAACTAGATAGATGGTATATTTGATACACTGTAAAAAAGATTTATTTGACACAAGTAAATCGATTATTTGTATATTATCCAGTAATTCGGTATTCGTATAAAATGAATACATCTTTGATTGAAATAAATTTATTTGGTTCAAAATTGATTTATTTGGATAAATGTTCGTTTTATTTATTGCGAAGAAAAATGTATTTGCTTCCAGTAAATACGAATTACTTGGACACGATTACTTGGATCAAATAATTTTTTTTTACAGTGTACAGTAATATTTTTTTGTGTTGCATATATATAGTTGATTTGAACTTCCTTGCGATTGGATAGACTTAATACGGTATTAACTCGAATCGATATATAGTTAGGTCAACTGTATCTGGATGCAAAAATATTATTTTGACACATTCAAGTTAATTCAATTCGTGAGTTAAATTAATGTCATATTTGTTTCACCACACGTTATCGTAATATTGGCTTGGTTTAATTCAGTTCCTTTTGAATTTATGAATCCTTTTTTTCTATGTGTTGATATTTTCTAACGTTCCGCTTCGGAGAGAACTATCGTCGTCCAAGCCGAATTCATTTTTGATAATATGATTAGTTTAATATATCAATTCAAAGTCACGGGATTCAGAGTGCCATAATACAAAAGTGGTAAAACAGGATCGTGTTAGAGATGAAACGCGATTGGAAGAATAAAGAAAAAATAAAAAAAATAATAATAACAATTTTGTGATTTGTGACCTGATATTATCTCTTCAACTAAAATCTTCACAGTTACTTAGAATTTGATTGTTCAGTAGTTATGACGAAAACTTATTTCGGCACCATATGAACGTTTTGAACATCGGATGCGTGGATATGCGAGTCTCCACCACAGACAGAGGGATTGGCAGGAAACGATATCAACAGGTGTTCAGTTTCAGTTTACCCTAGCACTATAGCTAATGCGCGAAAAAACATCACACAATGTTCTCGGTTATTTCAATAAAGCCGTCTATAATTTAATGATAAAAATTCCAATCAATATCAAAATATGATTATCATTGATAATCGATTTGAAGAAACGCTCAAGAAAAGTTTAGCATTAGCAACACCGTTAAAAACTGTCGACGGGTCGATATATTGTAAAATAATATAAAATGATAATAGTACAGTTCATCCATACATCCATACATTCATACACACGAAATATTTTTCTTAACCCTTAACCGTTCAGGGTTTTTGTCTACACGCAATTTCTGTTAGTAATTGAAAACTTGTCATCTCACCTTAATCGACGCTCATCCTAAAAGGTTTGATTAAAAAGGAATCTTTGCGCAAAAGATTCCGTTTCAGCGAACATTTCTTCCCGATCATCGAGCAGTTGAAATCATGAAAGGACAAATTTACCCCCGTCATCGAGAACGTAAGCTTTTTACCGAGTAGCATAACCGCTTGACCGGAAAAGAGTGCCGAAGAAAGGGTTAACAATTACGCAACATATTAATAATAATTATAATTAATCAAGAGTCGCGGTAGTGACTCGATGCCAAGTATTTAAAAAAAAGCCAGCGCGAGACCTGTCGCACTCTTATATACTCGAATATGCCGATTTTTGGACTTTTCTGTTTTTTCAAATCGGGCTCACGAAGGAACGCGTCGAGTAAAAAATCTGGAGTATAGGGATTTATTTTTTAAGTTGAGGCGCCTTCTCACTTTACACGCTAAAAAAAGACTATTTTCATGAATTTTTTTGATAGGTTTATATTATAGATATTGATATAAAAGTTGTTACACTTAATAAATACACTTTCGAAATACATAAACAAACATTTTTTTATTTATTTAAGTCACTATTTATACACGAAAATGGTAGTTAAAAAAATGTCCAAAAAATTGTAGGTCTGCGCTGTTGATAAAATCTCGGAGATGGATCATCTCAAACAAAATAATCAAACGGTTTTTGATTTAGTATGTTAATGGCTATAGCGCATATCATACGATTTTTTATATATGCAAAAGTAACAAAATGCCGGACATTTTTCGAAAAAACAAAAAAACGTTTTTTCTCACCGTTTTTAGCAAAAAAAATAGTAAATATCAAGATTTAAAAAAATTCTTCATATGCGCTATAACTATAGTTGTAAAGAATATGTAGTTAAAATTTCATAAAGATCGGTTCAATACTTTCGAATATTTTATCAACAAGCCGTCGAAAAACGTTGTTTCGAGAAAAACGCGTTTAAAGTTTTTTTCCCGCTGATGAACATGCTCAGGTAGTAAAGTAAAGGTCACACAAAAATACAGTTAGACTCCTCCGATCTTCATAAAATTTTAATATGATACTTTTAGATATGTATATGTTCGAAAAATGTAATAAAAAAAATCGATTTTTTGAAAATTGTAAAATGAGAAGACGCCTTAATATACTAGTTGATATTGCAATTCCTGTGAAAACCGAAATCCTCCGAAAATCCGATAAGGAGGAATATACACCTGGAATAGGTAAAAAGGAATAATTAAGAAAAAACATTTGGGAAATTATTGGAGCAATCGGATGAAGGTTTTGTGATTAATGCTTAACGGTGACACATCCCTACAAGGTAACAAAATGGCCACAAGGGATCTTGGCCGAACCAGTGTTTTTAAATTGTTACCAAACTAAAATAATGAACATCAAAAAAAAAGGATTAACATATTAGGAAGAAATTATTGGAAAAAGTTTGTCAGAAATGATTTTTAATGAAAAATAGTAAATCTTGGCTGATTATGAACTCCAAACCCCAACAATGGGGATGAAAACGACCCCATTTTTTTTAGTGAACAACCGCTTTTGCGCATTTTTTCGAATTTTTTTTTTCGTTTTATAGAGTTTTCATCATCAAATGTTTACCAAATGCGATTTTATCATACATCATTCGCTTTGTTACCAAAAAACGAAGATAACAGTGTATAATTGGACCTTAATATTGCATACGAAGAATATTTTATGCTAAAGAGAAAATTGGAGTCATTTTCGACTCAGTTGTAGGGTTTACGTGCGAGAAAATAGACTGTAGGGGTCCAGGGTTAATATTCTGAGCTAATATTTAGATTCCATACTCGTGAAATATGTTACTTCAAGATGGATATGCGTCTCATAGTGGATACCCCAAAAAATATATCTGTAAGTGGTACATTTTTCAAAAAGTCTAAAATTAACAAACGCACTAATTATTTTCGCCCAATATCACAGAGTCTATCGTAAAGAGAAGGTTTTAAACTACAGGTAAATATCGTTACGAGTTCAATTTTCTAATGACCAGCTGTTCAAACTTGGGTCCAAATTTTGTCTGGGTTGAGCTACAACTCAATTGGCCATTAAGGGTTAAAATTATACACTCCCGCTCAATAGTTTGGATATACCTGTCGAAATTTCTAGCCGCACTAAAATAAGTCAGATATCTCCGTCAAAAAAAAAGTTAATCGAATTTAACGAACAGCGTTTTGAAGAGGACAAATTCAGCTTCGTTGATTTTTTTTTTTTAATATTTTATGATTTTTTTTTGGACGCGGTACGCATTTTTGTTCAAAATTTCATCTTTTTCTCCTGTTGATATTTTATCTTAACCCATTAACGCCGAGGTGATCAGAATTTTTACTAACTTTTCAACGTGTTTATTTATTATGTTATCGGACCAAAAAAATAATGCAATACCTCTATTCCTACGCGGAATTCGATGCTCTTTCAGAATCTGAGCTCAAAATTTCGATTAGACACCGAGAAAAAAAAATATGGCCGATTTAAACGTGAAAAACGTGAAAATTTTCGAAAAAAAATTTTTTTCGCATTTTTTTCACAATGATACCGCAAAGCTATCAACTTTTTACAATGATCAGAGGTGATCATGGCACTCGAACATTAAGAGGAATTTTTTTCAGAAAAATTCATCGACGCGTTTTTTCAAAATGGCGGCGAGAATGAAAAAATTTTATAAAAATCTTAATCTATCGGTTTCTTCAAAACTATAAACTTGAGAAAAAAATTTCTAAGAACAAAAATGGCTTAAAATTAGTCGAAGAATACTCTTAAATTTTTTCAGAATTTTTGAAAACAATTTTTAATTTTCGAAAATTTCAAAAAATCCAATTTTTCAAAAATCCCTGAAAAATTTTTGGAAAAATTTCCTTCAAGTGTTCCTTGACTACTTCTTTTCTGATTCTGTGCATATACATTGTTTTTTTCTACTCTTAGCATTACCCAGAGACAACGGCGTGGACGTGGTAGAACTTTGTCTCCTTTGGGGTGCTTTTTTTTCGTGAGTCCCCTTGCCTCTCACGTTTCGGGGTGCTTTTTTTCGTGAGTCCCCTTGCCTCTCACGTTTCGGGGTGCTTTTTTCGTGAGTCCCCTTGCCTCTCACGTTTCGGGGTGCTTTTTTTTCGTGAGTCCCCTTGCCTCTCACGTTTCGGGGTGCTTTTTTTTCGTCAGTCCCCTTGCCTCTCACGTTTCGGCGTGCTTTTTTCGTGAGTCCCCTTGCCTCTCACGTTTCGGGGTGCTTTTTTTCGTGAGTCCCCTTGCCTCTCACGTTTTGGGGTGCTTTTTTTTCGTGAGTCCCCTTGCCTCTCACGTTTCGGGGTGCTTTTTTTCGTGAGTCTTCTTGTCTTTCATTTTAACATTTCTTTTATCAATGCTTTTTTGCCCAACAATTATTGCATACATATAGATTGCATTTTTCACAATAGATCCTTGTTCTTATTGGACATTTTTCATTTGAACAATTTTTTAATTTGTCCCTATTAGATCGTGTATGAAGTGTTTTACTTGTTTGACCTTTTTGAATATAATATTTAGCAATTGAAGTAGTTAACTCTTTTATTCCACTTTTTTTCTTTCCATCACGTGTAGCATTGAAAATTACGTGGGCATTTGTAATGGATGCCTGTATAAATCTTATAAAAACGACCCATGTCCATTTTTTGGAACGTATACTTGGAAGTACATTATTGCAGTGTCCATCATGCACGTCAACACCACCCATAAATTTGTTGTACAAATGAAAAGCTTGCGGAAAAGGTATATCAGTTTTGGATCGAGCCTCTGAACTATATCTTCTCGAAGTTGATAGTGGACTTACACCTGCAGCAGTTGAAGCTATTGAAACGGGCTTCGAATCCATAATAGTGATGAAATTTATGCCACTATTTCGATCATGTTTTACAATATAAGTACCTCGTGGAGCTTTCTTTTCAAGTATATTCTTTTCTTTGACTCGATTGTCTCTGATAGTGCCAGTGCATTTCAAACGTAATTTTTGCAAGTGTAAAATTAAATCCATATTTGTAAAAAAATTATCAAAGTACAAATGAAATGCAGGGATTTTATTATAATTTATTAGCCGAAAAAAAGGTTCTAATAAATGCAATACTACACGAGTACCTAAAGCACATTTTACTAATTTGTTTCCGGTTTGGGAATTTTTACCGCAATATAGATCTAAATTTAGTAGATAGCCGTCTGAAGTGCATAAACCCCAAAATTTCAAACCAAACCTTATTGGTTTCCCTCGAATAAATTGTTTCAAAACAGTTTTTGCATAAGACTTGGCCATCATTTCATCAATAGATATAGAAGTTTTCCATATTCCGAACTTTAGGAGGTTGTTTTGGAAAAGTTTCAACATCGAACGAACCCGCCACCCTCTATCGTTTGGATCCTTGTCTTCAGCTTTTGAATATTTTATTTTAGACTTGATTTCTTCAAACTTATCGCGAGTCATTGCAGAAGAAACAATTTCACTAGATAAGAATGGATCAGATGACCAATAATCTCTCTGAGACTTTCTTTTATTGAATGAACTGAAAATAACTATACCTATAAAAGTGTCAAGATCTTGTAATTTCAGATCATAATTATTCTCTTTAGACGCATCAATTATATATTGTTTCATTTCGGCGGAAAAAAAGGTTTCAAACAATTGGAAAGGCTCGCACGCCTGTATATTCTTTTTTGTAGCTTCAGATAATAATATTGTTTCTTCACAAGTATTTGGATATGATTTCTCGCCATCGATCCAAATGAATTCGTGATTTTTTTCAAGTTTATCTAAGTTTTCAGAATAAGTAGCACAAGCTTTTTTATAAGTAATATTTGGTATTGTGAATTCATGTTCAGAATCTGAATCAGATATCGAATCACAATCGGAATCAGAATCATCGGAGCCTGAATTGTCTGCATTCGGAATCAAAATGTTTTCGTCGGAATCACTGTTCGAATAATCTGATTCATACTCTGCATGCAATGAAGCAGAAGATTTTGAACGTTTTCGTGACATAACAAATGTATTGAAAAAGTGAAAACTAATATTTTTTTTATATGCTTTACCTATAATTCATGTAAAAATTGTATACAACATATGTGTCCATGCACAAGTGAAAGGATATACGAGTTTGTTCGTGAATTTTGTAGTGGTAGATAGAAACAAAATTTTATGTACCATTCAAGAAAATTTTTTTTCTCTAAACCTATAGACTTTACGAAAGAATTTTTAACAACAAAAAAGTCTTAAAATTAGTCAAGGAACACTCTCAAATTTTTCCAAAAATTTTTCAGGTATTTTTGAAAAATTGGATTTTTTGAAATTTTCGAAAATTAAAAATTGTTTTCAAAAATTCTGAAAAAATTTAAGAGTATTCTTCGACTAATTTTAAGCCATTTTTGTTCTTAGAAATTTTTTTCTCAAGTTTATAGTTTTGAAGAAACCGATAGATTAAGATTTTTATAAAATTTTTTCATTCTCGCCGCCATTTTGAAAAAACGCGTCGATGAATTTTTCTGAAAAAAATTCCTCTTAATGTTCGAGTGCCATGATCACCTCTGATCATTGTAAAAAGTTGATAGCTTTGCGGTATCATTGTGAAAAAAATGCGAAAAAAATTTTTTTTCGAAAATTTTCACGTTTAAATCGGCCATATTTTTTTTTCTCGGTGTCTAATCGAAATTTTGAGCTCAGATTCTGAAAGAGCATCGAATTCCGCGTAGGAATAGAGGTATTGCATTATTTTTTTGGTCCGATAATATAATAAATAAACACGTTGAAAAGTTAGTAAAAATTCTGATCACCTCGGCGTTAATGGGTTAAGGGAGCTTTCCAGTGTGACAGCCCGAAAAATCGCTGTTTTTCGCGATTTTTTTTTTTAAAGAAAAAATAATCTAATCGGTCTGGTTTTTTTTTTGTATATTAATTGGGTATTGAAGAATACAAAACAATTTTTTAAAGATCGATTTATTTATTAATTAATATCTATAAAAATGATGAAACAATTGTTGCAGAAAATGCACTTGGATGTGGTGTCCACGTTGGGGGTCACAATTTTGATCTGAAACAAAAAACACAAAAAGATTATTGATCGGTATATAATTGGTTTCGTGCTATGGAGGCTTTTTTTTTTTTTTTTTGAACAAAAAGTTGCGGTTTGAACAAAAAGTATCGATTTTAGCATTTTTTTTTGGCAGTTTTTTTTACAAAAAAATAGGAAGATGTCAAAAAAAAAAGCTTCCATAGCACGATAAACAATGACGTTAAGAATATTGTGTAAAAAATTCAACTCGATAGCTTTAAAACTCTGCCCTCCAAGTTGGACACCGTTTTGAAAAATGCTGTTTCGAGAAAAACGCGTTCAAAGTTTCAAGTGAGGAAATTTTAGGTAAATCGTTTACTTACGGTCAATCAGCGATGCCAGGTCCATACAATATCCCTTCTGCTTCTTCGAAAAGATTCGGACTTCAAACTCTGGACTCTTTTTCAAGATTTTTGCTGCCGAAGTGCACGCAAACGTTAGATCCGTTTCGATATCGTGTCGATTTGTTCCCTTGAAACCCGCGGATCTTTTTCGTTCATTTCGCGGATGTCCGCTTCTCGAGCCTTTTCTATCCTGCCACGCACATTTCTCTTTCGTAGATCTATCCATTTTGAATGTCGAAACCGAACTGAAAGACGAACCGGACTCACGTTGGAAGGTACACGAGCAGGTAGGAACGAGACAATAGAAATAACGGTCGCACGGGCAGACGGCCGACGCGGCAGCTGTAGCGCTCCGTTGCCTTCTTCCAAGAAATGCTGTACAGTAACCGAAATAATCTGAATTTCGGCATGGAAATTTCAGGGAATATTCGGAAGAGTGTATACTATTCGATAAAGCAAAAAAAAATCGATTTTTTGAAAATTTCACACTGGAAAGCTCCCTTAAGGCCTTACATACGTCCAGCAGCGCCTAAAACGCGCTAAAAGAAAAACTGTTTTTAGAAGAGATAGCAATAGAAATTAATAAAAATAATTTTTACACATTGTTTATTAGTGTTTAAACTTTATAAAAAAAATTATTTCATTTTTTTTTTCAAAAATTACAACAAAAAATCACGTTTCCCGAAGGACTATGAAAAAAAAGTTGCTCCACGGTCTGCATCATTTCTTCTTGAAATGCTGATGGATCTGCAAAACGTAAAAAAATTCTTGTAAAATAAAGTTGTAGTTATAGTCTGTTGAGCCGGATTTTTGAAATTCGAAAAATTTTGGCAATTTACGGCAGTTTAAAAAAAAGTGTGCATTTTGTGTCATAAATGTCACACTTTAATTATGTTTATAAAATTTTTTAATCACAACATCAAAAATCCGACTCGACAGACTATAGAGAAACCAATTTCGAATATTTAAAAAAAAAGCATCAAAAAATATTAAAAACTGTATGAGTTATCATGCAGACCGTGCCAGAAAAAGTAGTTTTGAGAAAAATGCATTTAAAGTTTCAAGTGCGTTTCGCTCGAGACATCTACCTGCGCGCATTAGACTCTCGTTGGGCAGTCACGTTTTCTATAATAACTTTCGATCTATGGGGAATTTATACAATCGACTTACACAGAAATATGCCTAAAACTATAGAGAATAATAATCTGTAAAAAAAAATTGATTTATTGAAAATTCTGGACGTATGTAAGACCTTAAACTCAATAGTTTTCAAAATACGCGAATCAATTGATTGAATGATTCTCAGAGTTCCGAGCAAAAAAGTTGAAAATTTTTTTTTTTTTTTTAAATCAGAAAAAACTCCAACGAATTAAAAATCAAAAAGTATAAAAGTTTCTTATCGTAATATTTTGTCCTAAACGCCATTCTTCTCGAGTTAAGCCACCCTACTCATTAGAGTTCCGACCAAAAATGGTGAAAAAAAAAATATCAAAGAAAAATTCTGAAAAAAATCTAACCAATCCAGTGTAAACTTATGCGACTTTATATCCCTTAATAAAAAGTTCATGGGCAATCGAATATCGAATTGCGAGTTCGATTCTCCTCATTTTATTCGTGCTGTGATTGGTCGCTGGATGACAGCCAACTTCATGTTTGATTGTCACCATAGCAACTAACAATATTAATATGTCCATAGCAACGAAGAAAAAAAATTTGTTAACTGGTTAGCAACAAATAAACAAACGTATCCATGACAACTAACAAAATTATCATGTCCCTAGCAACGAAGTGTCAAATGACAGCCAACTTCATGTTTGACTGTCACCTTAGCAACTAACAATATTAATATGTCCATAGCAGCGAAAAAAAAAAAAATTGTTAACTGGTTAGCAACAAATAAACAAACGTATCCATGACAACTAACAAAATTATCATGTCCCTAGCAACGAAGTGTCAAATGACAGCCAACTTCATGTTTGACTGTCACCTTAGCAACTAACAATATTAATGTCCATAGCAACGAAAAAAAAAAATTGTTGACTGGTTAGCAACAAATAAACAAACGAATCCATGACAACTAACAAAATTATCATGTCCCTAGCAACGAAGTGCTATTACGAAGTGAATTTAGTATTGAATAAAAAAAACCAATATTGAATGAATCGATTTCAATTAATAGAAAGTAATCAATATTGAATAATAAAAAAATCGAATAGTCATTTTATTTTTCTTGTGCGTATCCACATATGTGTATATTACATCTTCCCGTTATATTCGCGCTGTGATTATTCGGTTAATCAAAGGCAAGTTCATCTTGTATAGAAAATCTCGTGTTTCACGAACAAGTTCATGTTGGTGAGTTTGGCATTTATCGCGGAAAATTATTAAGTGACAGTTGTATCACAACTACGCGTGTCATAACCGATTTTGTATCATGATGGAATGGATGGATGGAATGGATGGATGGAATGGATGGATGGAATGGATGGATGGAATGGATGGATGGAATGGATGGATGGAATGGATGGATGGAATGGATGGATGGAATGGATGGATGGAATGGATGGATGGAATGGATGGATGGAATGGATGGATGGAATGGATGGATGGAATGGATGGATGGAATGGATGGATGGAATGGATGGATGGAATGGATGGATGGAATGGATGGATGGAATGGATGGATGGAATGGATGGATGGAATGGATGGATGGAATGGATGGATGGAATGGATGGATGGAATGGATGGATGGAATGGATGGATGGAATGGATGGATGGAATGGATGGATGGAATGGATGGATGGAATGGATGGATGGAATGGATGGATGGAATGGATGGATGGAATGGATGGATGGAATGAATGGATGGAATGGATGGATGGAATGGATGGATGGAATGGATGGATGGATGGCATGGATGGATGACATGGATGGATGGATGGGATGGATGGATGGATGGAATGGATAGATTCAATGGGTGGCTGGATGGCATGGATGGATGGAATGGAGCGGGTGGATGGAACGGGTGGATGGAATGGCTGGATGGAATGGCTGGACGGAATGGATGATTCGATTGAGTTATATGTAACATTTTTTTTCATTACCAACGATAATCGTGATTTATTCGTTCTAATAAATCGCCAGTGCAAACGATATAATGAAAACGTCAAATTAACATATTACGTATACATGGATCGAAAGACAAACCATTGCTGATAAAATTTAATCAGAAGAAAAAACAAGCAGCAAACTCAATTAAATCGCGATAAAAAATAATTTTTTTAATTAAAAAAATAATAATAATCCAGCATGCGTGTACCACGTAGTCTGAAGAATCCGTCTCCACGGGAATAAAAGCCTCGATTTCGCCCATATTTCCAAAGAATAATCAAAAACAAAATTCTGCTGAAATATGCATTTCCTACTGTAGTGGAGGTACTCGCGAGCCGAGTTCACGAGTACCTCCACTACAGTCAAAAGATTTATTTTATGAGAAGCGAAAGTTAAGTGCCTCGAAAGTTAAAAATCAATTATTCAGTTTTTATGCTCGTTTTCGTCGCGTCGTTTTGAGAACTTCTTGTTCGATGAATTTTTTGAGGAATCGTTGTTGGTGCCACTTCTCTTTCCGTTGTTTGAAGAGCTCCCATTTTCGCCGTTGTGGTTTCTATTGTTGTTGTTGTTATTTCCACCCCCCCCAATTCTCGGTCAAGCTTCTCTTGCCTTTTTTTATTCCGCAGTAACTGTTGTTTTATTCAGCGTTCAGCTCCCTGGAGATTCCGCCGGGACGCCTCGAGCTCAAGGGCCGTTACGCGGTTTTGCGATTTGTGGAGTGCCGCTTGAAGCTCCTGCACGCGATTCTTGTAATCGTCGATGGTCGCATTTTCCGGTAATGATAGAAAGGTTTTGGGAACGTTCCTGCTGTAGGACGTACTCGGCTGTGACTGCCGTCGCCGGAGTTCCTCCTGCCGGAGTCGCTCCTGCTCGAGTCGCTCCTGCTCGAATAGCTCCTGCTCGAGTCGCTCCTGTTCGAGTCGCTCCTGCTCGAGTCGCTCCTGCTCGAGTAGCTCCTGCTCGAGTCGCTCCTGCTCGAGTCGTTGCTGCTCGAGTCGCTGCTGCTCGAGTCGCTCCTGCTCGAGTCCCTCTTGCTCGAGTCGCTCCTGCTCGATTCGCTCGAATATCATCTATTCCAATAGATATATGCTGCAGCGGAGGAAGAAAGGAGACCGCGCGCGAAGCGCGCGTTGCTTCCCTAGTATTGTATATAAAGTTGCATAGGTTTACATTGGATTGGTTAGATTTTTCTATTATATATATATTCTTCTATTATATTTTTTTTCTATTATATATTCTTTTTCTATTATATTTATATTAGTAAGAATATTCTTAACCTTTTCTCTGAAACCTTATAGTTCTTGAGTTACCCGCAATTTTCTAAATTTTGTCTTTTTTAGCCAAAAATGAAATAAGTATGCGAAAAAAATCGCACGAAACTTTCTAAAAAATGAAAATGAAGTTTTTGCTACCCCCTTTAAGTTTATCATGGACAAAAATGACGAAAAAGGTTTCCACAAGCTATACACCCAGTTCTCGATGCTCGAAAAATAGCTGGAAAACGGTCATGTACAAAAGTACGTATCGGGTAAAAAAAAATCGAAAAAAATATTTTTAAAAAGCAAAACGAAGCTGAATTTGTCCTCTTCAAAACGCCGTTCGTTAAATTTGATTAACATTTTTTTTGACGAAGCTATCTAACTTTTAGTGCGGCTAGAAGTCTCGGCAGGTGTATCCAAACTTTTGAACGGGAGTGTATATATCGAGAAATGTTCGCATTTTTTTTTATTAAAAAAAAGTGATACACGGCTGTGATACGACTTCGTGAAGAAACTATCCTTTACCAAATTGGTACGAAAAGAATTTTGAAAACCACTCGATGATTTAAATTAACTTTTTCATCGTCATTCTATTCCCCATTCTCTATCGCGTATCATAAGATTTTTTTTTTATGAATTCGTAGTGTTGTTATTCTGGCAGGGAACTAATAAATTTTGTATTGAGAATAGTTACATTTTTTATAGAAAGTTCGCCACTTGTCAGAAATCGATCATTTTTCAATCAAATATGCATATATGAAAAATATGTAGTCTGATATCCCGCCTCTTCACTAAAAAAAAGGCATAGTATTGAGAACGGAGGCGTAGTTGGCTCAACTACGCCCTGAGGTTGGATACGACGAGACCAATGCCATAGTTGGTGCAACCTCCGCGCGTAGTTGAAGGTATTTTGTTGAGCCAACTATGCCGCAATTTGAGGTAAAACTTTAAATATTCAATAGAACCAAAACATTTTTTGAATAAAATTCAATAAATATTTGAAATAGTATCATCACATTGCTTGGGAAATGCGGAAAAGTATTGCAGTCAATTGTATCAAGCGTGTTTGGATTGAACGAATTGCATTGTATAATTAAAATGTATAATGATTGTACCGAACAATTATGATTTTGAAATGACTAAGAAATATTTGAAATTTTTTTTTATATACATATTTTTTAGTATATTTCTTATTTGATATTTTTGATTTTGTATTTTACGACTTTCAATAGTAAATACGATTGATTTTTACTCTAGTAAGACCGCCCAGCGTACTTTAATTATACGATAAAGCCTTAGAACTTTTTACCTCATAAAACAAGGTTTCGGGTTTTCTCAACAACCATCGCTCGGAGTGATCAATATTTAACGATTCAATGTCGGAGCCTTATGGGCACACACGGACGGTGCAACGCTTACGCGAGAGCGCTCCGCCCGTGGCCCTCCAGCGGATTTCTGCTACACCAGAAATCCAGCTAGGGAATAAGGCTGTCCAGTTACAATATATATAATTCATGTTAAACAAAACTTATTGTTTGCGCAACGAAATTTTAGTAGCTTTAGCAAAAGGTTTATTTGTTTGAATAGTAACAAAAGATTTTATCCAAATTATCCAAAATACTACTATAACTAGAATTATCCAAATTAGTATCATGTGTGATTATATCAAGTTCAATCGATTCTGCGTCTCAAGTTTTATTTTTTTTCAATGTAACCATCATTTATTGCGGTTGTATCAGATGAAATACACTCAACTCAAATAAATTAAAATTTAGCCACAAAATCGTGGCGTAGTTGTCTCAACGACATGACTTTCAATGGATCAACCACCGGGTGATTAAGGGAGCTTTCCAACAAGCAACACAAGCGACACAGTGGGAGCTTTCCAACAAGCGACACAATGTAACACAGTGTAACACAGTGTACGCTGTTCGGAGTTCTGTATAGTTAGCAGATGAATTTCATAATACTAATTTTTTGGTATTGCTATATCTTGGGAATTATTTGTGCCATTTATTGACACTAATATCTTAATTTTCGAAATAATAGTTTATTGATAATAAATAAAAATGTATTGGGCGTATAGTTAGCAGAAGGTAATGCAAAGTTCTTTTTTCACAGTCAACTAGAAATCATTTGGGAAACACATTAGCAATGCTAGAATAATTTGCGAATTAACTATTTTAACATGATAATGCGAAACCTAAGTCAATCAATTATTCCAAGAGAAATCCGATTTCCTAGGGATTTTCTAATATACCCTGTCTCTCATCTCTCATTGGATATCGCTGCTGAGTGCGTGTAGAAGTGTACTGTGGCTATAACCCGTCAAATAATTGTAGTTATATCAACCATATCAACAATGAAAACGTCGTCATGTGTTATTCAACCTCTTGAAAAATAAGTATGGATGATTGAAAAACGTACAGTGGAAACGTATACAGGTAACGTAAAAGTCGATAACGAAATAGAACACGTAATATTTAATCTGATCGACGAAGCTGCTTTCCTTCAACCTTACCTAATCATTATTTATCATTAATTATAATTAATTATATATATGTAAGAGATGTATTATATATATTATACGTAAGAGAATCGAGTAATTTGATAACTGTAAAAATAGTAGGATGGGTTTGGGTCATCTTGCGGTTGTTTTTTGAATAGTTGGACATGTGTAAATAGTATTTTTACAGTCATCAAACTACTCGAATAACTCTTAAAAATTTTGATGACCGTCATCAAAATGACCAAAAGTCATCAAAGTACACGAATAACTCTTAGAAAAGTCATTAAACTACTGGATTGTCTTACATGGTAGCATGTCTAAATATCATGGTCAAAATATCACACGACAAAATATCACGGACAAAATATAACATGACAAAAAAACACACGAACAAAATATCACCGCGACAAAACATCACATAACAAAAAATCACCTCTACAAAATATCACATGACAAAAAATCACTGCAACAAAATATCACGTCGACAGTATATCACAGCCAGGCATGAATTTATTGATGCTCAATGTTGTGTGTATATGCTGTGAGTGTTGTACATGACAGAATGGATAACGGTTCGCAGTTACGCCAGAGCGGGGGTGATTCCTGATATATACAGACTATTGTATGTAGATAATCGTAATGATAATTTAGTATCAATTCGCCTTGAGTCTTGATTAATTGTATTGAATTTGAGATTGGTGATGTTGCCGGATATGAAACATTGACAGAAAGCGAATATTTTAATAATCATCCCGAGGTATTGAAGAACTAAGTTGTGTATTTTGAAAAAAATTGTATCGGTAATGCATTGACTCAAAGCTACCCTACTATTTTCACATGTCCAACTATTCAAACAACAACCCAAAGATGACCCGAACCCACCCTAGTATTTCCATATGTCCAACTATTCAAACAATAACCCAAATATGACCCGAACCCACCCTACTATTTCCACATGCCCAACTATTCAAACAACAACCCAAAGATGACCCAAACCCGCCCTACTATTTCCACATGTCCAACTATTCAAACAACCCAAAGATGACCCGAACCCACCCTACTATTTCCACATGTCCAACTATTCAAACAACAACCCAAAAATGACCCGTACCCACCATATCATTTCCACATGTCCAACTATTCAAACAACAACCCAAAGATGACCTGAACCCACCCTACTATTTCCACATGTCCAACTATTCGAACAACGACCCAAAGATGACCCCAACCCACCCGACTATTTCCACATGTCCAACTATTCAAACGACAACCCAAAGATGACCTGAACCCACCCTACTATTTCCACATGTCCAACTATTCAAACAATAACCCAAAAATGACCCGAACCCACCCTAATATTTTCACATGTTCAACTATTCAAACAACAACCCAAAGATGACCCGAACCCACCCTACTATTTCCACACGTCCAAGTATTCTGTCACGTTCCGAGATAGTATATCACGTAAACAATATCTACTAATAAATAGGAATCATTTGGGTTTAAATAATATTTAGACTTAGTTAATTCTGAAAGAGATTTGCTTCGACTTGCTGTCTTTGTAACCAAATTGCTGAGCTGTTGTCGCGACCGTATCCGGTATAGTGTTCTACACCGAGCATACGCTCGCGAGGCATGCATTTATACTTTTATTCTGAGGATCCCGGGCTTGAAAGTGCTGAGCGGACGTGAGAACGCTTCTTATGACATTTTCTTGGACTCGCGGGCGAAGATCACCCCCCATTCCTTGCTCGATGAGCGAGCTTATCGAGAAAGGAGTTGGGGGTGGGCAGTTTTTGACGAGTGCGAACAGCGCAAGCATCTCGAAGAGCGACTCCTCGAGCAGTTTTTGCATAGCGACCTCAAAATCTTTTATTGAATCCGCGATCTTATAAAAACGTACCATTCGGACGAATAGATCGAAAGGCGCCTTAAAAGTGTGTCGCGTCACGAATTCAATCTGCTCCCGCTATTATTAATTTTAAATAACCAAGTTTTAACGTCCTGCCACGAACTCTTTCGCGTCGTGTAGAATTAAGAGTGAATTCGATTGACCCTAAGTGTGTGTGTGTGTGAGTGTGCCAGGAGAGAAAATTCAATTGTAAGCGTGTAATCGTATGTATTGGTTGTGAGCGTGTGAGAACTGCGTGAGCGTTACAGCCGACGACGCGTCAAGGACTGTAACCAAATTTGTAAGTACTTGTGTATCTTTTATCCGCGGCCGGACACGCGAGGTTCCCTCCAAGTCAACCTCCCGTTTCCGGTTACAAAGGTTGGAAAGACGCCACACGTGGCTTAAAATAAATCTCCTACGAATATTTATTTTATCCTAATATTCTGAGTTGCTACTGATTTACTAATCTTCCCTGACAAACCATACTCCTTGAATCGCCCTGTAGAGGACGAGACTAGAACGTACCCACAATAAAAATAATAATAAACTGCTCGCGCTTCTCGCGAGTAGGTTAACTTTGGCGTTCGCACCGCTCCGAACGTAACAAATTAATTGGTGTCAGAAGTGGGATACTTCTGGTCAGTTTCTTGGAGTTTGGTCAATTTTTAAAATTTTTCAATTTTTCCAAATTTCAACTCAGAATTTTCGTCAGCGATCCGAAAATAAGTAATACAAGTGAGGCTTTAAAATAAATATATTTATAGTAATTTAACTGTCCGCCAAGTACTGAACTACTGACAATCAAGTTTTCGGTTCGATTAAAATTTAATATTCGAATCTATCGCCATGCCGCTTGTCGATCCAAACGATGCGTCAGGTGCCGACGGCGGTCCGTCGGGTGCTAACGCCGGAGCGTTAGATGCTTCGACCCGCGTATTAGCAGACGTGTCCACCTTAATGCAAAACATGACTCTCCACAGTCGATTTGCCTCAATACCCGTGTTCGATGGAAAAAGTATGCCACTGAGAGATTTCCTCCAGGACATACAAAACGTGGCAGCATTCGTTCCTGAGGGATCGGAGGCTGAATACGTAGGCGCGATAATCTCGAAACTACGCGGAGATGTCCGAAATTGCGTTTACGGACATCAAATCAACACCGTGAAACAATTAGTCCAATTATTAAAAGATCGGTTGGCTCGCGGTAAAACTTACGATTATTACACGGAGAGAATTTCCACGATAAGAATGAAAAAAGATGAAACGGTCGGGCAATTTTATGATAAAATTCGAATTTTGCTAAACGGCGGCCGCGTAGCATTTAAAGCGCGATTTAACGTAGATCCTCCACCGCTTGAACAAGATCCGTTACATGGAATGGCGCTTAGCGCTTTCATAAACGGATTGCCGACCCATTTAGGGGAGGTATTAGATACGAAAGAGCCCATTACGTTAGAGGCTGCATTTGATATCGCGGAAAAATTAGCTATTCGAAGTGAACAACGTAAACGACGTGATTCGGGTGTGGAACAGGTTATGTACGCTCACAACAGTCAGACGCGTATTCCGTTCCCTGATAATCGAAGACCTTGGCCTGATCGAACGCAAAGGTATCGTTCTCCAAGCCCTCGTCGCGACCCCCCAGGAATTCTTAAACCCTCTGCTCCACTTGATGCAAAAATCAACAAGCCTGAATATCGAGTCGTTAGGGAAGATTGCGGTCACAAAAACTGCTGTCTTCAGGGCACATGTTGTGCGTGCTGCCCTCATAAACGAGACCGAGTCCAGGAAGTGATGTTACCCTCGAAGGGCTATTTAAACTCCCCGGAGGCTCGCCACGACGGATCGATGGCGAGTCAACCACGGCCACAATCTCCTGCGAGACCAGCATCTCCTTCCGAGCGCCGACCGTCAGTCAAGTTCCTGGAGAGGACCGCCTCGTCCTCTGGAACGCAGACACAGTCGAAGACCCAGTAGTAGAAATGTCCGCTCCAGAGCTGCGTAAAAGAAAGGGTAATTTCTTTCTTGATACGGGTTCTGCCGCTAGTCTTATCAAGCTTAGCGCACTCGACGAAGATCTTAGAGTCAATACGGACGATGTAATATGGATAACGGGCATAGGAGAAACAAGGGTCCCGACTCTAGGAGCCGTACACCTTCATTTCTCGGAAAGACCCACAAAGTTCTATGTTTTACATCGTTTACCTTTGAAAAGCGACGCGTTAATTGGAAGGCCATATTTTTACACGGAAGGCGCAGAAATCTCGTTTCACCACATGGGTCTCGTTACTCGTAATGACCCAATTCGTTTGAAACCGTTCATAAAAAAATTCTGTCCTCAGAGTGTTGTAAAACCCGAAATACAAGAACAAATATTTCTTGCAAATTCTATTCCGGAGAAACGTAAATTCAAATTACGTGCCCGAATGCGAGAACAAATTCCATTGCCGATCGCAAATAAAAATCTAATCGAGGGTTATCTACCACCAGTAAAAACGTTAGACGGCGTATTTATCGGTGACGCACTCGTAACACGAAACGAAGACGTTTGCCATGTTTTCGCAATAAATACTCGGTTCGAAGACGTAGAGATCGAATTAAATCCTCAAGAGATTGAACCCTTTGACCGTTATCCGTCGGACAACGAGGAAACGTTTACTAATGACAGTGGAACGTCAACCGACGAAATGTCACCTCCGCTAGATCGAGTTTCGGAAATAATGAATCGATTACGTTTGGAAAGCCTCAATGAAGACGAACGTCGACACGTTCGTCGACTCGTAGAGGAGTTTCCATACCGTTATAAATTGCCTGGAGATAAATTGTCGCGAACGGACTTAGTACATCACAGAATTCCGACGATCGATGACTTACCCGTGAACGCGAAACAATACCGATTCCCCGCTGTCTATCGAAGCGAGCTAGAACAACAGGTCACAAAAAAACTACAGGACGGCGTAATCATTCATTCTCGATCTCCTTACAATTCACCGGTGTGGATCGTGCCTAAAAAGCCTGATTCACAGGGGCGACCGAGAATGCGTATGGTGATTGATTTTCGTAAATTAAATGAGAAGACGATTTCTGACGCATACCCGTTACCAAACATGATTGAAATTTTGGAACGACTCGGTCGTGCAAGGTATTTTTCCACCTTCGATTTGGCCAGCGGTTTTCAACAAATTCCTATGGATCCTCGCGATTCCGAAAAGACTGCTTTTTCCACACCTAATGGTCATTACGAATATAGTAGAATGCCAGAGGGGTTGAAAAACGCACCCGCGACGTTTCAACGTCTAATGGACCGCGTGTTGATAGGACTTCAGGGTGCGGAAATGTTTGTTTATTTAGACGACATAGTCGTGTTCGCAGAGTCTCTTGACGAACACCAGACGAAGATTCGCCGCCTCATGCTGCGGTTAGAAGAGGCGAATCTCTGTCTGGAGCCCGATAAATGTGAGTTTTTGCGCCGGGAAGTTACTTACGTCGGGCATATTGTGAGCTCCGAGGGGTTGCGAATGGACCCAAAGAAATTAGTTGCCGTTAAACATTTTCCGGCGCCAAGGACTCAGAAAAATGTGCGACAGTTCCTTGGCCTCGCCGGGTATTATCGCCGTTTTATTAAAAATTTCGCTGAATTATCAAAGCCCCTATCGGATTTGCTGAAGAAAGGTCGCGGTATTACTTGGGGTGCTAAGGAAAAAGGGAGCTTCCGGAAATTGCGAAGAGCCCTTTGCAAGGAGCCTATTTTGCAATACCCCGATGTAAACAAGCCCTTTACCTTAACTACCGACGCTTCCGATATTGCATTAGGTGCAGTGTTGTCCCAGAAACACGATGGGCATGACTTACCCGTCGCTTATCATTCTCGCGTTTTCCAGCCCAGCGAATTAAATTATTCGACAACCGAGAAGGAGTGTCTCGCTATAATAGATTCAATTGAGCAATTTGCGACATACCTTTATGGAAAAAAATTTACGCTCGTGAGCGATCACGAGCCTCTCAAATGGTTTCGAACAACAGTCGATCCAGGCAAGAGGCTCAATCGATGGAAAATGAGGCTAAGGAAGTATGATTATGAATTTGTTTACAAGCCAGGCCGGTTAAATATTAATGCGGATGCATTGTCCCGGAACCCGGTAAAATCGAATGATTCTAGCTCGAGTGAATTTAGCTCGAGTGAATCCGGCTGTTCAGAATCGATTAAGGATGCAGGGTTGTTGAGGGAAATACTGCCTATTTCATCAAGTGCAGCCCTGACGGGGAAAGGGAAGACTATTCCTAAGCCACGTCCGGCCTTAACACGAAGAACCCTACTACCACCGGCTGACTCACTCACGATAGCGGGCCGTACGCGATCAAAGCTGCGCTCGACGTCGAATATCCCGACGGCACCCCAAATTGTAGAGTCAAGCAGCGAGGTTTCAGATCCTCCTATTCAACGACTTCATCGAAGCCTGCTACCCGCTCCTTTACTACCCTCAAAACGACCAATAAAACATCCTGCGACGGGAAAAAAAATAGTACCGGACGTTAACCCTGAGGAAACGTCCGAGGAGCCTGAAGCAGCCTCTTCTTCGAACCGTTTGGAGATCGCGGTGACAATAAATCCTCCGCATGAAGACTCCGACGAAGAAGTATTCGAAGATGTTGAAATAACTGATCGAGTTACTCAAAAATCTGGAATCGATCCTGGATCGATTCGAGAATCGATCGGCAGGTACGATAAAGCGCTAAGTTCGCTAGAAAGGCGTTTTGAAAACGATTCCCCAGATAACGAGGTCGAACAAGATTTTGAATGGCCTGATTATGTGTCGGAAGGTAACGAGGTCGACCCTGAAGCTCAGGGCATCCTCGATGCCGCAGATCCATTCAATCAAACGGGCTGTGATGACGTATTAACTCAACGTCTCCAGAAGCTAGCCGAATGTGAAAAGAATATAACGGAAAGTGAACTTCTTAGACGCGTGAGTCTTAGAGGACCCCCACTTCCCGAGGAAAACGAGAGGCTGGATGGGACAGAGGCCGATGATGAAGAAGATCAGAATGAAAATGATCAACCTGTAATAGCTGATCACGGAGGGAAAGCCGTCGACCCGGTTATTTCAGAAAATCAACGGCGTACAGTCAGATGGTCAATTCCACCTAAAGATAACGACCCTGCCGCGCGTTCGACCCCGTTTCCTAAACGAAAGGCCACACGTGAGTTCGCTGCATCACGTGTAGCTGAAACGGATGCAGAGAACTCGCGTGACATAGTAACAAATGCCAAACTAAAATGCCCAGACGACCTCGTTATTGTTCCACCTTCTTCGGATTCAGATAGTGAGCCCGAAAATAAAAAGAAACCAATTGACGAGGAAAAGCCTCGCCCTATAGTTGGCACTCGAGAGTGTCTGACTTATAAATCGGATAATATTGTTCATTTCGTTTCCGCAGACGGCGAATTGTCGACCCCTATAGGGAAACTTTTAGCCGACCTGGGGAAAATTGACGCAGACGCAATAAAACGTCAAAATTTGCGAATTGGACAAATTGCAATTACACCAAATGGCGAAAAGAAAATGTTCAGTGTCATCATAAAGAATCGGTATTTTGACCCAGGTCAAACAGTAAATATTTCTCGAGGATTGGAACACTTGAAGGCAGTCCTTACTAGCACGGGTGTGAAATCGTTTCGGATTTCGCGTTCGGGTGACCACACCGACGTTTTACCCTGAGGAAAACTCCTCGAATTGTTGCATGTTATTTTTGAAAAGTCAGGAATAGCTGTGACCATTTGTTACGGGAAGTTAAAGTCACCCCCTATTGAGAATCGAGGCCAGATAATAAGAGAATTTCACGAAAGTCTCATAGGAGGCCATCGAGGAGTAACAAAAACTTATCGTAAAGTTCGAGAATGTTTTTATTGGCCTTCACTCCGTAAAGAAATTCAAGATTACATTAGACGTTGTGTGGGCTGCCAAGAGCAAAAGCTAGTAAGGGCGAAGACTCGTGAGCCCATGCTGCTCACGGAGACGCCAGCCGACACGTTCGACAAAGTGTCACTCGACAACGTAGGCCCTTTACCAACCACTCCACATGGAAATAAACACATTTTAACCATGCAGGACGATTTGTCGAAATATTGTCTAGCTGAGCCTATCCCTGATTTGAAGGCAACAACTATTGCTGAAGCTGTGGCGCGTAGACTGTTTACACAATTCGGCGCCCCTCGAGCTATACTAACAGATCGAGGCACGGCCTTTACGAGTACTCTGTTACAAGAAATATCGAAAATATTTCGTATTAAACAGTTAACGACTTCAGGATATCGACCACAAACAAACGGGTCGCTTGAAAGAAGTCATATAATGTTAACAGAGTACATAAAGCATTATGCCACACAGTATGACGATTGGGACAGATTGTTGCCTTACGCAGAATTATCGTACAACACGTGTGTCCACGAAGCAACGAATTTCACCCCATATGAGATCGTGTACGGAAAGCTGCCTCGGTTGCCGAGTCAATTCCCCGTAGACAACGAAATGTCAACTTTTAATTCGTTTACCATCGAGTTAATCAGAAGATTATCCGAAATTCGCGTAATGGCAGGCGAAAATATCAATAAAGCTAAAGAAAGGTCGAAATCTTACTATAACCGAAAGGCCCGACCTTTCGCAGGGAAAATCGGCGATGACGTTTATATTCTGAAAGAACCGCGAAAGGGAAAGTTTGATTGTCAGTACCATGGACCATATAAAATAGTTGATGTTTCGGATCGTAGTAACGTAATTGTTGAGACTAAGAACGGACATAGAATTCGTAAACACGTTGACAAAGTTAAACTTGCGTATGTGTGAAAATGTATACGAGTTCGAAGTGAATGTACTATGACATCGTGACCACCCTGTATATTGTCACGTGTGCGTGTAGATGTACGTGAATGGTCGAGAATATAGCTATATGTATTAAGGTGTTGCGAGCATTAGCGAGTCAACTTCTTGTATATGTGTATACGCGTTTTCAGATACGGACGTCGGAGAAGGAAACACTCGTAGGCGAAAATGATTTCCATCATCATCGTAATGTTTTCGTTAATCCCCGTCCAGAGTAATTTGACTCCAGAGAACGCTTATCACGTGACTTCGGTAAGCGACCGCCCAGGACTGTACTATGAAAGAGTGGCCCCTCTTCGCCTACAGCACGTCGACTGGAGGGTCGTCACTTTCATCGATATAAACAAATTTGTGGAAGACTTTCCAAGGATTGAAGGACAATTATTTGAGGTATTGAAGGTTTGTGTGAACACGAGTGAGAATAACTATAATAATAGTACTACCGCTGAGGTACACGACAAGTGCCGTGAATTATTGCGCATACAATATCTTGTGGATCGAATTGCGTACGCGAAATCATTAGTGTCTGACCTCAAGGAAATCGCGGAAGATTCAAAAATTAAACAAAATATAAAGGATCCATTACCACGGACCATGAGTAGACGTTCGGTTCCTCTTGGGTTCGTGGGAGCTATTAGCAGATCCCTTTTTGGTACATTAAACGAAGATGATGCAATTTATTTTAATAAACAGATTGACCGATTATTTTCCGACCAAACAAATCTTACTCGATTAATAGGGGAAAGAATACACGTAACTCAGTCAAAGCTGCAAGATTTACATCGTGAACATGTAGCCGAGGTCGAACGAGTGAACAATTTACATGGACGGATCAATGAACTTTTTAAAATGATTAATTCATGGGATCGCGAAGTTGCAGACATGGTTTTCCGTAGCGAGCTCATTAACTACGCGCATCGTATGGAAATAAAAGTAAATAGTTATATTACCACGTGCGAGCAGTATTTCCGAGTTATAACCGCGGCCAGAGACAATCGCTACGACCCGGCTATATTAAAATCGGCACAGTTATTGGCCATATCTCGGGAGATCCAATCGCGCGCGCCGGATTACGAATTCCCTCTTGAGCCTGAATTCATCCGAGGAGAGTTATTGGCACGACTGGCGCGAACCGATCTCGTGTTTCAGTCAAGAAGAATGATCATAATAACTCATGTCCCTCTTCTTGACCGTACTTCTTACAACCTTTACCGAATTCATTCGTGGCCGGTTCCACAATTCGGGAAAAATCTTACCGGATCCGCTGTCGTTGTTCCTACCAAACCGTATATCGTATTATCAGCTGATCGTCGAAGTTATTTTCTGGCTGATACTACCTATATTGAGCGATGCATTAAAATCGAACAGCGTTACATTTGTATGCTCGAGACACCATTGAACGAGGTTTTGTCGTCGGAACAGTGTGAGATTGTTATGCTCGTGAGACCGTCGACAGAATCTTATCGACAATGTGACGTCAGGATTTATCCTCGCCATAACACTTTCTGGGCCCATCTACCGTCGCAAGGAGGATGGCTATATTCCTTCTCTCAGAAAGAATATATACACATATTATGCCCTGGCCTCGTGGAGATGACCAGCACACTAGAAGGGGCAGGCATATTACACATCAGTGCTGACTGTGTAGGAAGAACGCGTAAGACGGCTCTCACTGGTATAAGGACTTATGAGAGTCGCGAAAAATACTTTTACTCGCCCCAAGTCTCTTTAGACGTAATCGCCATCGCGCCTGGTCTCAAAACGCATGCCAAGGAATGGGAAAAAAATTGGATCACGGAGGAAAAGATTTATAGCAAACAAAATAAAAAATTTTTCCCGTGGAATTTAAAAGAGGATGGAGAATCACTCTTTGAAATCGAACGACGACTTCAAGAGATTGGAGATCATCGGCGTGATACCGAGGGTCAGCAACTTTATATCCATGCCGGGTTTTTAGTACAAGGAGTGCTCACGTCGATCGTACTCTTGTATATATTTCGTACATATATTTCGGGTCTCATGATGAATATGTGTGGAGTATGTCGGAGACGGCGTTTACAAAGTAGAAGAAACCCGAGTATGCAGCGAGCTACGCAGAGCGAATTAGAGGTAAACAATTTAGCTCGTAAACACACTCGAGATCGAGTCGAGTCGGCATCCGTCGATAGCGGGAAGAAAGAAGTCGTTATCGCGTGTGAGGACAGCAACACTATACGTCCACAACCTCGCTCGCTTCCACTTCAGAGTCCTGAAGTGGACTAGCTATGAAGTTGACACCCAAAACCGTAAACCCCCACCACGGCTCATCTCAATAAAGGCAAACTATAGGGATGCAAGTCGCCATCGGCACAATGGAGTTTAGATTTCTTTGGACCGTGGTCGCGAACAGTTCAAAAGTGGTGTAAAGTTTGAAATTTTATTCAGTGCGCGTAAAATCCGAAATTTTATCGCGTATAGAACAGTCTAGTGATTATTCGCCATGGCGTATGAAGATCGTATCAAGTTTACATTCGCGCAGGGCAGGTGTGTAGTGTGCTAGAAGCCTTTAGAGTACTGCCCAGGCTTGGACGCGTGCTTTACATCGATGTTATATAATCATCGCCCACAAGGTCAAATCACGATTTGCCCCTTGTGCGCCGATGGAATTGTACCGGCCGTATTCGCGAGGCACGCTGGAACTTGCATTAACCGGTTTCAGGTTGCTTTGACGGCCTGGGAAAATGCAGGAAGACCCGTCGACGGTACTGGTAACCCGTCACCGCCGAGCACCAGTGCTGTCGAACCCGTCACCGGACCGTCGCATACCGACAGCGCTAGAAAATCGTCACGTCCGGGCACTAGCGCTGTCGAATCCGCCGCCGGGCAGTCACGACTGCAACCGAGGGTGGCAGTAACATTGGCAGGTATGGAAGGGCGTAAAGCAACCATCGCTACGAATCCTGGACCACAGCCGACACGGGTATTTCAACCTTCTCGTGAAAGTGAGCCATCGCAATCGTCGCGACGACAGCGGTGGGTTCCGAGATTAAGGGGAAAGGAAGTGCAGACCGATATGACGGGTCGTAAATGTGCATCCACACAGACGAACCGACTGGAAATATACTCTCACCAGGAACTCGGTTTTTTACGTTGGATACCGCCCCCTGCGGACAATTTAATTTCCTTCGATGAGCCGGATTTGGGGCAATTACTGTTCGCCGTACCTGTACCAGATCCGGCTACACTCCTTTCGCCGCTTCAACCGGATCAGCCGACAGGGGCTTGCGCTGAACTCATTGAGTTATTGGGTGACAGCGCTTTTTCGGTCGGTACTGCAGAAGGAGAAGAGGAGGAAAAGGAAGAACAGTAAAAACTGGACAAAAGTACAAATAGTGTTAGCTGTAAGTTTAAACATAGTTGCTCAGTGAAAAAAAAAAAAAAAAAAAAAAAAAAAAAAAAAAAAAAAAGGTGTAAAAATATCAAATAATCATAGTGTTTAAGTATTAATCATTAACGTAAGCAAAGATTTGGATGAACTGACGGAGCGAGGCAGGCCGGATAACATTGCAACAAACGTAAGCTGAAACTATTATTTTTTATATATTATTGTTTTTACATGAGTAACAGGGTGCCAAGTTGACAATGTCCCGTCCAATTGATTATCGCGATGCTCAAGTCGACGAGGGCGTCGACGCTTAACGGGGGAAGATTGTCACGTTCCGAGATAGTATATCACGTAAACAATATCTACTAATAAATAGGAATCATTTGGGTTTAAATAATATTTAGACTTAGTTAATTCTGAAAGAGATTTGCTTCGACTTGCTGTCTTTGTAACCAAATTGCTGAGCTGTTGTCGCGACCGTATCCGGTATAGTGTTCTACACCGAGCATACGCTCGCGAGGCATGCATTTATACTTTTATTCTGAGGATCCCGGGCTTGAAAGTGCTGAGCGGACGTGAGAACGCTTCTTATGACATTTTCTTGGACTCGCGGGCGAAGATCACCCCCCATTCCTTGCTCGATGAGCGAGCTTATCGAGAAAGGAGTTGGGGGTGGGCAGTTTTTGACGAGTGCGAACAGCGCAAGCATCTCGAAGAGCGACTCCTCGAGCAGTTTTTGCATAGCGACCTCAAAATCTTTTATTGAATCCGCGATCTTATAAAAACGTACCATTCGGACGAATAGATCGAAAGGCGCCTTAAAAGTGTGTCGCGTCACGAATTCAATCTGCTCCCGCTATTATTAATTTTAAATAACCAAGTTTTAACGTCCTGCCACGAACTCTTTCGCGTCGTGTAGAATTAAGAGTGAATTCGATTGACCCTAAGTGTGTGTGTGTGTGAGTGTGCCAGGAGAGAAAATTCAATTGTAAGCGTGTAATCGTATGTATTGGTTGTGAGCGTGTGAGAACTGCGTGAGCGTTACAGCCGACGACGCGTCAAGGACTGTAACCAAATTTGTAAGTACTTGTGTATCTTTTATCCGCGGCCGGACACGCGAGGTTCCCTCCAAGTCAACCTCCCGTTTCCGGTTACAAAGGTTGGAAAGACGCCACACGTGGCTTAAAATAAATCTCCTACGAATATTTATTTTATCCTAATATTCTGAGTTGCTACTGATTTACTAATCTTCCCTGACAAACCATACTCCTTGAATCGCCCTGTAGAGGACGAGACTAGAACGTACCCACAATAAAAATAATAATAAACTGCTCGCGCTTCTCGCGAGTAGGTTAACTTTGGCGTTCGCACCGCTCCGAACGTAACAATTCAAACAACAATCCAAATATGACCCGAACCCACCCTACTATTTCCACATGTCCAACTATTCAAACAACAACCCAAAGATGACCCGAACCCACCCTACTATTTCCACAATGCATTACGCAAATTCGGGCAGGTCGATAATGCGTGCTGATTTTTAGTTTAGCGTTTCCTTGCGTGTTTCAAATAAAATAATTTCATTGTGATATATTGTCGGGGTAGTTTTTCGTCGTGTGATATTTTGTACGTGTGATATTTTGTCCGAGTGATATTTTGTACGTGTGATATTTTGTCCGTGATATTTTGTCAGTATTATTTTGTCACTGACAAACTATCACGGACAAAACTATAACGGACAGTGTTTGTCACTGACAAACACTGACAAAATATCACGGACAAAATAACACACGACAAAATATCACACGGACAAAATATCACAGCACAAAATATCACGCGGACAAAACATCACACGTACAAAATATCACACGACAAAAAACGATCCCGACAATATATCACAATGAAATTATTTTATTAGAAACACGCAAGCAAACGCTAAACTAAAAATCAGCACGCATTATCGACCTGCCCGAATTTGCGAAATGCATTGTGGAAATAGTAGGGTGGGTGGGTCATGGTGGGTTGGCTGTTTGAATACTTGGACATGTGAAAATAGAAGGGTGGGTTCGGGTTATCTTTGGGTTGTTGTTTGAATAGTCGGACATATGGCAATAGTAGGGTGGATTCGGGTCATCATTGAGTTGTTGTTTAAATAGTTGGACATGTGAAAATGTGTGGGTTCAGGTCAACTTAGCTTGTTGTTTGAATAGTTGGACATGTGGAAATAGTAGGGTGGGTTCGGGTCATCTTTGAGTTTTTGTTTGTATAGTTGGACATATGAAAATAGCAGGATGGGTTCGGGTCATCTTTGGATTGTTGTTTGAATAGTTGGGAATGTGGAAATAGTAGGGTGGGTTCGGGTCATCTTTGGGTTGTTGTTTGAATAGTTGGACATGTGGAAATAGTAGGGTGGGTTTGGGTCATCTTTAGGTTGTTGTTTGAATAGTTGGGCATGTGGAAATGGTAGAGTGTGTTCGGGTCATGTTTGGGTTATTGTTTGAATAGTTGGACATATGGAAATAGTAGGATGGGTTCGGGTCATATTTGGATTGTTGTTTGAATAGTTGGACATGTGGAAATAGTAGGGTGGGTTCAGGTCATCTTTGGGTTGCTGTTTGAATACCTGGACGTGTGGAAATAGTAGGGTGGGTTCGGGTCATCTTTAGGTTGTTGTTTGAATAGTTGGGCATGTGGAAATGGGTGAGTTCAGGTCATCTTTGGGTTGTTGTTTGAATAGTTGAACATGTGGAAATAGTAAGGTGGGTTCGGATCATCTTTGGGTTGTTGTTTGTATAGTTGGACATGTGGAAATAGTAGGGTGGGTTCGGGTTATCTTTGGGTTTTTGTTTGACTAGTTGGACATGTGGAAATAGTAGGGTGGGTTCGGGTCATCTTTGGGTTATTGTTTGAATAGTTGGACATGTGGAAATAGTAGGGTGGGTTCGGGTCATCTTTGGGTTGTTATTTGTATAGTTGGACATGTGAAAATAGTAGGGTGGGTTCGGGTCATCTTTGGGTTCTTGTTTGAATAGTTGGACATGTGGAAATAGCAGGATGGGTTCGGGTCATCTTTGGGTTGTTGTTTGAATAGTTGGGAATGTGGAAATAGTAGGGTGGGTTCGGGTCATCTTTGGGTTGTTGTTTGAATAGTTGAGCATGTGGAAATAGTAGGGTGGGTTTGGGTCATCTTTAGGTTGTTGTTTGAATAGTTGGACATGTGGAAATAGTAGAGTGTGTTCGGGTCATCTTTGGGTTATTGTTTGAATAGTTGGACATATAGAAATAGTAGGGTGGGTACGGGTCATATTTGGATTGTTGTTTGAATAGTTGGACTTGTGGAAATAGTAGGGTGGGTTCAGGTCATCTTTGGGTTGTTGTTTGAATACTTGGACATGTGGAAATAGTAGGGTGGGTTCGGGTCATCTTTGGGTTGTTGTTTGAATAGTTGGACATATGGAAATAGTAGGGTGGGTTCGGGTCATATTTGGATTGTTGTTTGAATAGTTGGACATGTGGAAATAGTAGGGTGGGTTCAGGTCATCTTTGGGTTGTTGTTTGAATACTTGGACGTGTGGAAATAGTAGGGTGGGTTCGGGTCATCTTTGGGTTGTTGTTTGAATAGTTGGACATGTGGAAATAGGTGAGTTCAGGTCATCTTTGGGTTGTTGTATGAATAGTTGAACATGTGGAAATAGTAAGGTGGGTTCGGGTCATCTTTGGGTTGTTGTTTGTATAGTTGGACATGTGGAAATAGTAGGGTGGGTTCGGGTCATCTTTGGGTTCTCGTTTGAATAGTTGGACATGTGGAAATAGTAGGGTGGGTTCGGGTCATCTTTGGGTTGTTGTTTGAATAGTTGGACATGTGGAAATAGTAGGGTGGGTTCGGGTCATCTTTGGGTTGTTGTTTGTATAGTTGGACATGTGGAAATAGTAGGGTGGGTTCGGGTAATCTTTGGGTTCTTGTTTGAATAGTTGGACATGTGGAAATAGTAAGGTGGGTTCGGGTCATCTTTGGGTTGTTGTTTGGATAGTTGGCCGTGTGGAAATAGTAGAGTGGGTTCGGGTCATCTTTGGGTTATTGTTTGAATAGTTGGGCATGTGGAAATTGTAGGGTGGGTTCGGGTCATCTTTGAATTGTTGTTTGAATAGTTGGACATGTGAAAATAGTAGGGTGGGTTCAGGTCATCTTTAGGTTGTTGTTTGAATACTTGGACGTGTGGAAATAGTGGGATGGATTCGGGTGATCTTTGGATTGTTGTTTGAATAGTTGGGCATGTGGAAATAGCAGGGTGGGTTCGGGTTGTCTTTGGGTTGTTGTTTGAATAGTTGGACATGTGAAAATAGTAGGGTGGGTTTGAATCAATGCATTACCGATATAATTTTCTTCAAAATACACAACTTATGTTAGTTCTTCAATACCTCGGCGTGTTTATTAAAATATTCGCTTTCAATCAACGTTTCATATCCGGCAACATCATCAATCTCAAATTCAATACAATTAATCAAGACTCAAGGCGAATTGATACTAAATTATCATTATGATTATCTACATACAATAGTCCGCGTACATCAGGAATCACCACCACTCTGGCGTAACTGGCGAACCGTTATCCATTCTGCTATGTACAACTCACAGCGTACACACACAACATTGAGCGTCAATAAATTCCTGCATGGCTATGATATACTGCCGACATGATATTTTGTCCGTGATATTTTGTCGTGTGAATTTTGACTGTGATATTTAGATGTGCTACCATGTAAGACAATCGAGTAGTTTAATGACTTTTCTAAGAGTTATTCGTGTACTTTGAAGACTTTTGGTCATTTTGATGACGGTCATCAAAGTTTTTAATAGTTATTCGAGTAGTTTGATGACTGTAAAAATAGTAGGGTGGGTTTGGGTCATCTTGCGGTTGTTTTTTGAATAGTTGGTCATGTAAAAATACTATTTCCACATGTCCAACTATTCAAAAAACAACCGCAAGATGACCCAAACCCACCCTACTATTTTTAGTTCTCAAATTACTCGATTCCCTTATATAATACATATATATACATTTCTTTTATATATATATATATATATATATTAACTATAATTGATTATAATTAATGATAAATAATGATTAGGTAAGGTTGAAGGAAAGCAGCTTCGTCGATCAGATTAAACATTACGTGTTCTATTTCGTTATCGACTTTTACGTTACCGGTATACGTTTCCACTGTACGTTTTCCACTCATCCATACTTATTTTTCAAGAGGTTGAATAACACATGATGACGTTTTCGCACCAAATTGATATTGTTCATTATTGATATGGTTGATATAATTACAATTATTAATTGACGGGTTATAGCCACAGCACACTTTTACACGAACTCAGCAGCGATATCCAATGAGTGATGAGAGACGGGGTATACCAGAAAATCCCTAGGAAAGCGGCGGATTTCTTTTGGAATAATTGATTGACTTAGGTTTTGCGTTATTGTGACAAAATAATTACTTCGCAAATTATTGTAGCATTACTAATATGTTTCCCAACTGATTTCTAGTTGATTGTTAAAAAAAAAAAGAACTTTGCATTACGTTCTGCTAACTATACGCCCAATACATTTTTATTTATTATTAATCAACTATTATTTCGAAAATTATGATATTAATGTCAATAAATGGCATAAATAATTCCCAAAATATAGCAATAATAAAAAATTAATATTGTCAAATTCGTCTGCTAACTATACAGAACTTAAAATCGAATATAAATTTCTGTCATGCGTCACTACACCACCGATGAGGCTAGGGAAAAGTGATGGTTTTTCCCTCTTGTGGTCTCCAGAAGAACCTCGAGTGTTTCAACAAACACCCACTCTCCTCTGTGTTTCTCTGTGTACACTGTGTAGCACTGTGTAGGATTGTTGGAAAGCTCCCTAACTAAACGTAATATGACTATTAGCGCGACGAAATTCGTCCAACCTCATCGCGTAATGGGCAATACATTTAATTTTTTTTCAGTGTTCATTTTTGGACAGCAGATTTTTGGTAAATATATATCTGGTTCCGTTTATGAATTTTTTTCAGAAGAGGGCATCTTTTTACAACGCCGTATCACCACTGGTACCACTCTTTTTAAATAGTAAAAATTATACACGATTTTCAAAACTACAAAAAACTTTAATTTAATTACTCCAATATTGATTTTTTTTAATTTACTAATTTTTAATCTTTCTAAATGTACATGGCCCCTTAAAAAATAGGTTCAAAGTTTTCATAGATGAAGTAGCGAGCTGCAGGTTAGTAAATAAAAATAATGGAGTAGATTTGGATAAGGAATGAAGAATCGTCGCCCGCGCGGTGCTTTCTCCGGCATGTCTATATTTTGCACTTCGCGCGTGAGTAGCGCCAGCAGGTAGCGCGTAGACGCGCGGCGTGGCAGACAGGGTTATCACTCGGGCGTTGGAGGCGCATGCGCGACCACGTAAACCGCTTTAACCGCTACGTTTACTTTCTTGTGGCTTTTGTGTGGGGGTAAGGAGAGTCGTCAGTGAGTTTTTCGATTTTTTCGGGGGACTGTCCTCTAAGTCTGCTTCGAGAATCGTCTTTCTTCAACTGCAGTGAGCAATTCCGGGAGTGCCTTTGCCCCATTTTTATTTTTTATTTATTATTCTATTTCCACTACAACAAAATAACCTCAAAAAGCAACCAACTATCGTGATTCGTAAAATCTAAATATCGTGATTCGTAATTTTTTGACGTCGCCTCAATTCCTTTTTTCTTATTTAAACGTGAAAAAAAAACGATATTGCCGCGTTATGTCGTCCGGTGGTTGGGAAATCGTTGGCAAAAAAAACAAGGACAAGAACAATGGAAAAGTCACGAAACTGACGAAGGCTGAGAAAAAAAATTTTATTATCAATTCGCCCAAACTCGAGGATTTTCGTGAGTACCCATTTTTATTGTTTTTCCTCTCCTTTCAAAATTCAATCTTTAACCTCTCTACCATACGTTGCTTATTATTGTACATACATACATATATATGTCCTTATGTGTACATATTGTTACCACTATTCATACGTTCGATCTTATTACTGGTCCCAAATTTGTTTTGACACATTCCATTTTCTTTACTTTTCAATTTTCTTATTTCGAGCTTATTATTTATTGATCTTTACTATTGTTATTAATATATTTATCGTTATTCTTAATAGTGTTTTTATTTGACTATTTTTTTCGATTTGTTATTGTTAATTATGTTGGGGCCAATTTTTTTTTTTAGTTGATTTCTTAAATTTAATTACTTTTATTTTTACTGTTTGCTAACGAAAAAAATTTTATTATCGTTTGGATTATTTTTGGCATTGTTATGGTTTGCTATATTTAGTTTATTGTCGTATTTGCCATTATTGATCTTACTTTTTTCTTCCACATTTCAGTTCCTTTGAACGAAGTTAAATCACTTTATGACAGTCTCGATGGCAACAAAGAGAATAAGAGACCGTCCAAGGAAAAGGACAACAAATCCAAGGAGAATGAGGAAAAAAAGAGACAACAAAAATTGAAGCAACAACAACAACAACAGGCAGAGAAAAATAAAAAACAGCAGCAACAAAAGACCAAGGAAAAAGCACCAAAGGAGAAAAGCAGTAATGGGGTAAATTTTTTCTCTTTTATTCTCAAAAATTTGTTTTGAAACATTGTTGTATAAAAACCCTATTCCATCGTATGCTCGAGAAAACTTTGATGTTTATTGTATGCCAAAAAAAATATTCAATCTTCTCAAAATCGAAACCAAACAGGAAACCTTGAATTTTTAAATTTTAATCATGTTTTTGTAATTCCCATCGTTTGATAAAAAAAACTAATCTAGATAGTACTAAAAATCAATGAAATCCAGAATCAATCGATTTTCTTCGAATTTCAAAGATTCCAAAAAGTAGAGAAAAAATTATAAGAAATATTGGAAATTGCAGATAAGCGCGGACGAGCTGAACGAATTACTGGAGAATGACAAGGCAAAATTTCCGGACGCTCCGTTGATATGGTTGAAGGATATGGTGTCCTATTTGGATGCGAAAATTCCAGCGGAGAAAGACGATTTGAGATTTTTAAGTAAACCGGAGACATATCCTTTGAGCTTGATCTCAAAATCGGTGTCGACGAGTTTAGAAAAAACGATAAAAATAGCAGGTCCTGAAAATACCCAATTGTGTTGGGAAGGAACACTCGCAATGATGGTGAAAAATATTTCCAACGGAAGTTCCGATCTTGGTTGTAAAATATTTTTACAATTATTGGCCCAGACTAATCCCGAAATGACCGCCATTAATTTGCCCAAATTAGCGAGTCTACGAAATTCCTATCAAAACAAAAAATCTATCGGAATGTCTTTGCTCTGGGCTTTTGCTCAAAGTGGGAAAAAAAATTTGGCCATTGGTTTGACCGTATGGCACGAAATTATGGCCCCCATGCTCGAATCGCGAACTTACGCCTCTTACGTTCTTAAAATTCTTCGCGATCTTCTAAACTCACAGAAAAATTCAAACCACCTCACTGCCGACCGATTCTTCGACCTAGTCGACGATCTGTATGCCGGAAAAATTCACGTTCCTGCCCATCTCGATAATGATGTCGCCAGTTGCATGCATCTTTTGAGGGTAAATATCTTTTTCATTTTTTGTTGTAAAGAATTTGGAGATAATTTCTGTGATTTTTTTGGAAAGAATTTTTGCGATTGTTTAGAAAGGTTGTTAAGATTCATTGCACTGCATTGTATTTCCTCATTCGTCTGCATGAGTGTAGGCTAACCCGTCAGAATGAGATATTCATGGTCTCCTTCTACCGTTCGAACTATGCTTATCGTAGTTGACTTCCTCGTATTATTCGTTTGGGTAATGAGTTTGCCATCATGACTCACCTATGGGAAGGCTCGTTGCCTACTTTTAAGTCCAGGCTAAAAGAATCTTTCCGGTCGCATAATTAAAGAAAAGCAAGGCAAGCGAATAATAAAGAGAGAAAGAAACCCCTTTGCTGATGAAATTTTTATTTTTTTCCTTTTTCTCTCTTTTCTTTTTCTTTGCATGCTGTTTTCTGCTTTGGCACTCCATATGTATGTTTTATTTTTGCCTGTCTTACTCTCCCTTTATTATTTTTTGCTTTTTCGCAACAAACTTTTTTTTGCGTCTCTGTCTCCATACTGTCGGTCGATGAGTCTCTCATCGTGTTTGCAATTGGGATTTGCTCGTTTTTGTACAAATAAATAAATAGACTCTTTGTGGATTTCAGAATAATTTTTCGAAAGAATTTTCGAAAATTCTTTAAGTTTTTGGACAGAATCTCAAGTATTTCCTTCGTTTTTGAGCTTCGATCACGGAAATATCGCGATTGGGATGTAAATTCCTGTCACTATTTATCTAATCGTTCTTAAGAAGCTTCAAGATTTTTGTATCGAGTACACTTTTGATTATCTCGCATAAAAAAATGTTCGATTTTTTCAGGAATTTTTCGTTAAATTTTTTTGTGACAAAATATTTGTGTTTATTTCAGTTACAAATGGTCAAGAGCGAAGCAATAAATCTGCCAAAGATTTTCGAAACTCTCATGGGAAAAATAACCCCAAAAGTGAACGCAAAATACAGAGAAGAAGTAATAAGATCTCTCGTGGCTTGTGTAACGACAGATTCTCGGTGTTTGTCCGTCTGGACGAGTTTGTATCCGAAGAATCTTTATCAATCCGATCTTCTGCTGAAACAACTTCGTAAGTAAAGAAATTTACTTCGCAAAAAAAGAATATCGAGAGCAAAGAGAATCCTCTTCAAAGATTGGCAAATTACTAATTATCAGTATCGTTGCTTGGTGATGGATTGAACATTGACAATATGAAAAATAATCAATTTTCATTGTTATCAATTTTTTGGCCTAAGAATGTTGAAAATGTTTGATCTTTATTATTGATTATTAAATTTTATATTATTATTTATATTGCTATTACTTTTCAAGTCGCTGATTGGAACACGTTGCGTGCTGGAGTTGAAACAAAACCCTTCAAAGAGACCTTGGAAACGTTCCGTACGTTGGTTGTTGCCTCAAAAAAAGGAAAAGAGGAGAATCTTGTTCTTTCCTGCTCCAGAACGTCCGATGTAAGTTATCTATATTTTTCTTTGCGCCCGACAATACCTTTCAATCATTTTTATATCGACTTTTCGATTCGGAGTAATTTTGTCGTATACATTACTAATTAAAATGGTTTTATCATGAATATTCGCTTTTGAATGATACAGAATAATTTTCTCACATTTTTTATTTCTCAATCTCCAGCAATTTGTTTTAAAACTACGGAAGTCGAAAAATAACTTCACCCTTTTAATACTCGATTTACATAAGGTCGTTAATGTGATAAATGTGAAATCTAAGTCGTCTCAAAAAACGCTCTAAATCTAGTGTAAAGGTAATTGTCTCGCCAAAGCGTTTTTCTATTATTTCTTTTAAACCAGAGGACGTATTCAGGGCAAATGTGATTACTTGCCAAATGTTCAAAAAAGTCCGTAGTTTTACATCCGTTTCTACGGGTAGCATTTGAAAATGTCACATTTCTAGCGATAATTTTGAAACTTTCCGGATTTGATAAAAAATTCTTGGTATCGGAAGAACATATGACGAAGTTTGTAAAAAAAAAACGGATTCTGATCATTGAGTTTTGAAGCTATAGCGATGAAAAGTGAAATTAAGTATAGGGACCACCGTTCACAGCGCTTACAATAATGCCACGAAGTGGGCAATGTCTACATTAAAGTGGTGAAATTTATTAAGTCCGTATACGAGCGTTACAATTTTTTATAAATCATTTTGTTCGTATTTTCTTCGTGAAAAAGACATTGTTACATGCGAGGCTACTCTCACGCGCCATTTCGGCTTCAGAAAGATAAACCATTTTTGAAATATTATTTTTTCCCCGAGAGCACTGTCCATGCCCCATGGAAGGACGAAAGACGAACGAAATGGATTATATGACCGGTTCGTGAACGATATTTTCTCTTTCTACGACATTTGAAACGTGTCCTGAATCGCATATTTTTTGAAGTGAAACTTCTTTAGCACCATTGTAATTTGAAACTCGATCAAACGAAAAAGAGACAAACATATTCGTCCATAGGATTTAGCATGCGAGAGAATCAGATAGAATACAGAAATACAGTGTTTCCTATTTAGTCCAGTCAAAATGCGAAAATGGAGTAACTTTTTTGCACGAATCCGGAAACTTGACCTAAGGGTAATTGAATGACGCCAAATCAAATGGTGATAATTTTTTTGCGATCAACCCCCGGCAACATCGATAAAAAAGGGTTGAAAAGTTAAAAAACCGTTTAACGCGAAAACTATAAACTTTATTGAAAAATGTCTTACACCAACGTTTTCAGGAGCCAAAAATACATAAAGAAATACTATTTTCATTTCCGTACCTTTAAAAATAAGCGAGAAAAGAAAAAAAAACATTGCGCTCTGGGGAGAAAACTGGCAAGTTTCAGATAATTATAAGAGTATTAAATCCGTAAATATCTAGGGTTTTTTTGACTCCACATGTTTCAGAAGGGTTTGATTTAACATTCTAGAAATTTTTTTTTTTTATTGTTTAACTATCGAAAATATGCGATTAAATATTGAAAAAATACCGTTTGAGAACCTCTTTTAGAAAGCGACGCGCTATGAGGCTATACCGTTCGCACTCATACGGAGGTTCTCTCTGTCGTTCGGCGCATGCGTCGATATGCGGTCAGCTCGAAAGCACGAGTGCGTAGTGTCCGTGTGTGCGTGTGTGCGTTTGTTTTGGTTTTCTCTAGCATTGAAACATTCAAACGTCCACGCGAGAACGATTTCATCAACGGCTCCCATCCGCACAGATACCCATTCAGCATTATTGTCTCATAGACGTTGAAAGAAAATGAATTAAATTATTAATTAAATATTATATAGTATTGTAAATTATTATATTATAATTATTATAGTACAATAATGTACATAATACTATGTAATAATTATTTAACAATTACCTATACAATAAATATTATACTATTATAAATATTTATTATAGTATAATGAGTTATAGTAATTGCCGTGACCTCACCATTATAAATTTTTCTTTTTTCTTTTTCTTTTTTTTTTTTTTTTTTTTTTTTCATAAAATAGCATCCTATAAAAGGAATATCCACACCTATTTATAGTTTTTTTCGCACGTAATATAAGACTAACAATTTTTCAAAAAATTCTGGTTTTGAAAAGTTCGTAAATGTTTCAAGGCCAATCTCTTAAGGGGACCGTATGGTCTAGAGCACGAAAATTTCACCTATTTTCACGATTTTTTTTTTGCCTTAAAAAATTTAAAAATCGATGTTTTAACTTTTCGGGTTTATTACTACCTTTATTAAGTATACAAAAAAATTTTTTTTTAATTTTAAAAACAGTGTTTATTATCATATAATTGGCATTGAAGACGACCCTCTCGAAAAATCCGACCCGGACGGTGAAGATCGATCCGAGACTTCTACTCATCTGAAACACAAAATTCAAGAAGATTCTTAATCAGAAAGAGTGCAGTTATGGTCGGGACTAGAACAAATCGAAAAAATTAAAAATTGACAAAATGGCGCGCTTTTGAAAAAAAATTCGTAAAATCGGGTTTTTTTTTCACTAGTTTTTTAGTATAAACAATAAGAAATTATTTAAATAAAATTATGATTGTAGTTCCGACGATAGCCATACATGTTGTGAACAACATATCCAAATTTCAAGTGATTCGGTTGAATAGTTTTTTTGTTTTCACCTGCGCAGTGCCGAAAAAAGTCGTTTCGAGATAAATGAGTTTAAAGTTTGAGGTACAGATATTTTCAAAAATTGAGCAAATTTTGAATACTTACAGTTAATCCGCGATTCCGGCACCATATAGGATTCCTTCGGAACGTTCATAATTCAAGATTTCCTCACTCCTTTCATTTCTTCGAGCTGTCCGAGCCTCTTTGGAGTTGTCCGTGCTCCTACGGTTGGCGCTCGATACTCGCAGCTCGTCTCGGTTTTGCGCTAGTTGCTCCGCTTGTGGCCCGATTGTTATGCCCATGGTCTCCATTATTTTCAATAGGGATGCAAATCCTTCATTGAATATGCAAGCGGAAATGTGAGTGGCAATATCAATGATTTTTTTTCCGGCAAACAGATGTTTCGGCGCAAGGTGCCACACGCAAGCATTGAAACTTTCGTTATTGTTCTGCGTATTACTGCCAATACACCTTTCCAATAAAGTCTCTGCTGTCAATTCTTCATAAATTGGTTTTAATATCTCTTGTGCTTCATCGCACAGAGCAGGTGGGTGCTCGTAGGTGTCTAAAGTACCTGCAGCCTCACTTTGACGCCACTTGCACCACGATTCGGAACCTGGAGGACAGTACGAGTGTTGCGGATTTTCATCTGTTGAAATTTTGTGATAATATGCTGCCCATATTTCACTTCTCATCCCTTCAGTCGAATCTGAATTACGTCTAATTGCTAGACCGTAATAAGTTGACAGCTCTTGCAATAATTTATTCGTCAATTGTTGACGCTTCGGTGTTTTATTTATCGATTTCCGCTGTGTCTTTTTTCCCTCTTCTTTTTCTGTCAATTTCTTTGTTGCTTTCTTTATTTGTGCATGTTTTTTTTTCGCATCAACAGCACGTTTGTACAAACGTTTTTTAACATGCAAAACACATTCTTTTTTGCAAACTAAAAAATCATCCCCGTAAGGCTTTGTGTCCAATAAGGCTTTGAACGTTTTCGTGTCGCGGACCGCTCTCTACCTGCGTTATGGGCTGTAGAAGCTGTAATATTGAGAATTTCCGCATGAAAATTTCACAGTATATTCTTGAGATACTATACTTTCGACATATCGAAAAAAAAAAAAATCGATTTTTTCAAATTTCTAGACCATACGGTCCCCTTAAACTAATCGTAATATCGACACATATAACTATATACCAATGTTTTTCATTCTGGTTTGCACTTGAAACAAAACGAAAGAAAATCTGCATCTGAAGTGAACACTACTTTTTTTTTTAAAGACGACTGCCATTTTTCATTTTTTTTCTTTCAAAAAAGTCTACAATAGTATGATGAGTTACACGAACTTCGACACTGATCTTATCGTGAGGCCATTTTTTCCTATTTTTTGTTGAATGAATTAAATTTTTTGTCCATTAAAGTTTGACGTTTTTCGTATGAATTGTTTGAAATGAATTTGAATTGTTTTTAAACAATGATTTTTTTTTGAAATAGGGATTATTAATAACAACTGATTATTAATAATGAATAAAATTAATAAATCAATCAAAAAATGAAGTATAATAAATGAGAAACATTGATATGTAGACAATTATTGATATTATGATTAGTTTAAGATACAGTGAGTGTAAAAAGTATTCGTATACCGTTCACTCCAGAGGTCAAAACCCATTTTCTTTATTTAAGGCTTTGATATTTTGTTCTATAAAATTCCAGGATATAACTCAAACCTGAAACTATAAAGGCGTCTACTTTTTTATTTTTTTTTTACTGAAACAAAAAATATAAATGTTACGGAAGTATAAAAAATGACGCGCAAAAAGTATTCGTACACATTGTATATCGTTTTCGTACTCTCGCTATAGAGTTTGCTAGAGGTCACACGGATCCACCGCACAGTCGTGCTGAAGGACGATAAGCTCGGAAAAATAATGCAGTTATTCAAAATCCTATTTCGGTAACGCGTACATCTCTTATGGTATACAAATTGAGTTCTGGCAGCATGTGATCTTCGCTGATGAATCTGAATACAATATTTTTGGATCAGGAGACCGATGCATGGTATGGAAAAAATCTAATATAGAATTTCAGAAAGAAAACTTAATTCCCACGGTGAAACACGGGGGCGGATCGATGCTGGTATGGGGTTGCATAAGTGCTGCTGGGGTCGGAAAACTCGTCTTTATCGATGGGGTGATGGATCACAAAATGTATATTAAAATTCTCAAAGAAAATCTTCAATTAAGCTCTGAAGGAATGAGTTTAAATAGCGAGTGGATTTTTATGCACGATAATGATCCTAAGCATGCAGCATGGAATACCAAGATGTGGACTCTTTTTAAGGGAGCTTTCCAGTGTGACAGCCCGAAAAATCACTGTTTTTCGCGATTTTTTTTTTAAAGAAAAAATAATCTAATCGGTCTGGTTTTTTTTTGTATATTAATTGGGTATTGAAGAATACAAAACAATTTTTTAAAGATCGATTTATTTATTAATTAATATCTATAAAAATGATGAAACAATTGTTGCAGAAAATGCACTTGGATGTGGTGTCCACGCTGGGGGTCACAATTTTGATCTGAAACAAAAAACACAAAAAGATTATTGATCGGTATATAATTAGCTTTCGTGCTATGGAGGCTTTTTTTTTTTTTTTTTTTTTGCAAAAATGGCGCCGGTTTGAACAAAAAGTATCGATTTTAGCATTTTTTTTTGGCAGTTTTTTTTACAAAAAAATAGGAAGATGTCAAAAAAAAAAGCTTCCATAGCACGATAAACAATGACGTTAAGAATATTGTGTAAAAAATTCAACTCGATAGCTTTAAAACTCTGCCCTCCAAGTTGGACACCGTTTTGAAAAATGCTGTTTCGAGAAAAACGCGTTCAAAGTTTCAAGTGAGGAAATTTTAGGTAAATCGTTTACTTACGGTCAATCAGCGATGCCAGGTCCATACAATATCCCTTCTGCTTCTTCGAAAAGATCGTGCTCAATGGATTGTTCAGTCCGACGAGCTATCCTCGCCTCTTTGCTATCCAGGGATGCCCGGCGGTTTGCTTGGGTGATGCGCGCATTCTTGTACTTAGCGGCGAAATCTGCGGCGCTCGGCCCTATCGTGCATCCCATCGTCTCCAAAATTTTTAAAATTGGGTCGTAAACTTCATTGAAGGTGCACACAGCACACTGCGTAGCGATTTCTACTATCTGCTTGCCGCAGAATACGTGCTTTGGGGCTAGTTGCCACATCTTTCGTAGATCTATCCATTTTGAATGTCGAAACCGAACTGAAAGACGAACCGGACTCACGTTGGAAGGTACACGAGCAGGTAGGAACGAGACAATAGAAATAACGGTCGCACGGGCAGACGGCCGACGCGGCAGCTGTAGCGCTCCGTTGCCTTCTTCCAAGAAATGCTGTACAGTAACCGAAATAATCTGAATTTCGGCATGAAAATTTCAGGGAATATTCGGAAGAGTGTATACTATTCGATAAAGCAAAAAAAAAATCGATTTTTTGAAAATTTCACACTGGAAAGCTCCCTTAATACACCTAAGCGCCTCGAAACGCCTGCCCAGTCATCTGACATTAACCCAATTGAGAATGTGTGAGATTATATCAATAAAAAAATCCGGAAGAGAAGAATTTCTAACAAAAACGATTTAAAAACGATTCCGTCTTCTTATACAACTTGATAAATTCTATATAATTATAAATTATAAAACATCATATATATATTATAAAACATATATATATAATATATTATATATACGTTATAAAATATCATATATATATTATAAAACATATATAATATATATATAATAAAAAATAATATAATTATAAAACTTGATAAATTCTATGCCACGGAGGCTTCAAGCCATTAATCAATGCTCACGGGAATCCGACAAAATATTAATAGTGTTCCTGTTCTCGATTGTTTAAGGTCGACAGCATGTGTACGAATACTTTTTACTCGCAATTCTGGGAACAATTCGCGTAAATAATGTTTTTTCGCCAAGTCTATCTTTTGTTTTGTAAATTTGTTTGCATGAATAAATTTTTGTTGATGTCAACTATACATTACTGTTTTTATTGTTATAACATACTTATAGGATTGCCTAGAAAATTTCGTTTATTTCTGGTTTTTATAGGTGTTCGAATACTTTTTACACTCACTGTATATTGGCCTTGAAATATTTCCGAACTTCCCACAACCGAATTTTTTTGATAAATTTAAACTCTTCAAAGACGTGCGAAAAAAATCCAAAAATTGGTATAGATATTCCTTGTTAGGGAATAATAGTATGTTTAAAAAATCAGCAAAATTAAAAATAGTCATGGTTACGGCCGAGCGAAATGACGTGGAATGCCTCATATAATAATTGTTATGTAAACTATTATAGCATATATATAAAATGTATGGCTTATGTCATATCTATTAGATTTTTCGAAAATTTCAAACAAATCGAATAGTTCCTTTTGGAAATTTTAAACTATTGTGCTGATTTTTTTTGTTGATAGACTATTGTAAACGGTTGATGAACATTCTCCAAAAAAGGTGGACGAAGTGTTTAATAGGAAATAAAATCTCTTTATTCAATTACATTTTTTCAAAATCGTATTCGATTTCCATTTCTTCCTCTTCGTCTTCACTTTCGTTTGTTTCCTCATAATAATCGAGATCATCGGGATTCAATTCAGCGCCTATATTGAGGAATTCACTGGCTGGCAGTCGTGCGTCATCTTCATTTTGTTCTTCTGCAACAATATCTTCAACTTCATTCCTGATAGTATTGACAGAAACGTTGGAGCACGTTCGGCCTTCACAATGCTTGCATAGTCGAGTGCATGCTAATTCCGTTTTTCGGCAAGTGCAACGTGCAGTTTTGCAGTCTCCGGTGCACGAACATAGTACCTGCAACATAGACATTTAGGAAAATGAATGAATACTTGGAGTTAGTACAAAATGTGTGAAGACTTTGAAATAGAAAAATCCGATTGGATTTCAAAAACATCAATCCAACGATTTAAACTCTGGACTTTTTAGAATTTTTGAAAAAATTGTCGAATCATAATTTTTGCTAACAAAACGTCAATATGTCGTGTTGGTTTAATTGTTCTTTAAATAGAGTATAATAAAAATATTGATGATGTTGAATATTAAGAACAAACGCAGATTTTAGTAATTTGAGTTTTTGAGAAAGAATGTTACTAAATTCAGAAAAAATCGATTAGTGGATTCGTGATTTAATAATTACGGAAATTTTTATTTTTCAAAAATAATTTTAAAAATTAGATCGTTTTACTGTTCAAAGATATCGTTTTTTGGAGTGTTTTTGTGAACTCACCAGTGTTAACAAATTGTCAGGCGCTGAACTCTTAGGATTCATAACGGGTACCATCATCGTACTCGTCCGTTTCCAGCCCCAATCCTCTGGATTTAATTCTTTGTTCAGCCACGATTGCACCTGGTAAAATGTGCGTTTCACATGTTCACGCAGGACGGGTTGTGTTGGAGGTAATTGTGCCAATCGCATTTCTATGGAAACATACACAGCTAGCGTTGAAAACTTCTCATATCGAGCATCATTGAGCGACTGATTCAAATTTTTAAAGCTGTATAAATGGGCGATTATTTGTTCTGCACATTCACACAGACTCTCAATTGTACTTGTAGTGTTATAGAACGTTTTTACAGCAGTCTGCAGATTAACATTTTTTCGAAGAACAGAGAGGAGGCTCTTCTTTCCTTTGCCATACATGGCACTTGTGTCACACCCAGCAAATGCGTGAGCAAATAAAATGAATGATTTAAGATCAACGTGATCGTCTGTTGCATATAAAATATTTTTTTTGCAGTTGGTGTTATTTTATAAAAATAAACACGACTGCAATCTGTTAAAGCGATTAATAGAACCAGCAAGTCGGTGTCATTACCAACAACTGCCACTTCATGGCCTGTGGTTTGTCTTTGCTCAATTGCTGTCCTTGCAATGAGCGCGTCCGCATTTTCCTGTGCCACTTTAACGTTTATACCATGTTCACGTAGATATTTTGAGAGTAGCTGCACCAGTTTCATTTTGTTTAACATATTCGATAAAAATCTTGTCTGACTCGGAGTGACGAGTGTACTCTCGGTGAAATCGATATCCGGTGCCATATTTCGTTGACGTCGGCGGTACCTCTCGTAAGATTTTATACCAATATTTTCGCTGCTATATCCATCGAAGACTACCCAAGAATTTTCTCCATACTTGCTGATGATATGGGAGTGATATACTTCGCAAATGACTCCAAACGATGCTCCATGTGGCCAACACACGCTGTGCACTAGAAATCCGCCGTCAATTACGAAGGTCATATTACGCAAAATAGTTTCGGTTTGGAGAACGTACGGCTTGAATATTTTATGTAGTTCGGACTTCGCTGTCTTTCTCATGAGACCAAACTCGTCGAACAAAGATAAAGGATAGGGCGACAGTTCGAACTCAAATGCTTTCCGTGTCTGTACTTCGTCTCCATGAAACAGAACGGAAATTCGTTGAAACAATAGAGTAGAGTCGACCGAACAAAAAGTTTCTTTGTCGACATGAGTCCCCAATTTGACCGCTGCCAGATTCTTTACTTTATTTATGGCAGACAATGAAGTTTTGGCAACAGTTTTGCCCACCATCCATGCCATATTCTTTTTACCTTTTTCGAATGCTAAATGGCAATCGATAGTTGTCACACCAACAATTCCTATTGACAAAGAATACAAGGAAGTTCGATGTTTAAAAGGACCGTGTTCTTCAAACCAAAATATAAACTTCTTCATGTCGTCATTATCTCGTTTTATGCGATGATTGGCGAGATCGACATGTTGCGCACTAGTTGTCGATGCGATGCCACAAAAATCTTCTAAACACTCAATAATTGAGAACGACGATGGCATGACTGACAAAAATCTCGCGACAACACTGGGATTAACACCTCTGCCGTGCTTCAATTCTATACCAAAAAATCTATTCAAAGTTTGCTGAATCGTCATATCCGTCCACACACCACACCAAGCTTTGTCAGACTTCCGCACTGTAAAATTCCCATCCGTTGTAAATCTTTAGTATTCTTCATCAGTCATTGTCAATTCTAAGTTGACCATATCTTGGAGATATATTTGAGCACTTTTTGCGTAATTAAGATGGCCTGCAGCGTGAAAAATCGGCAACATTTTACGAATACTTTGAAGGTATAACTTCCAGTTACCTGAGCGTTCGGCTTCTATGAATTGCAATGCAATTACGATGCACTCAAAGTATTGTACCCATAGTTGTGCAGTTGGTCCTCGATTTTTCAAAATGGCCAATTGTGCGATCAAGTCTGATGTCACCTTAGCCATTGAAGTTTCTGCTCGACAATCGTCGATAGTCGGAGGTTCTGTACTCCAACTTTGCAGAAAAGATTTGACGTCTTCATCGTATTGTTCGCGCACTTCATCTCCGATTTCACGACAGATCATTACTCCCAGGGCAGTAAATGTCAATATGTGAGCACGTAACGCGCGAGCATAAGTGTGTCCCGTTAACATGTTTTTTACCGACGCTGGAGCGTATGTTACTGCCCAGACGTCTTCAAGCCCACTACCATCCATAATATGACCAATAGAGCCCAAGTAAGACATGAGCAAGTGAAACCCGCCCAAGCGAACTACAACGTCTTTTAGCGCGTCCTCTGAAGCTGCGACAATCTCACGAGCTTTATGGTACAATGGTTGGTCGAATGTAACGAAACATGTTTTTTGATCAAGTCGTGAAGCATCAGCTAAAGACGTCCGTAAAGCTGTGTTAATGGTACTCATATTGGAAGGAGGTTGATTGATGAAAGGCAGACAAACAACTTTGGAAACTTCGTAAGTATAATCAGCCATCAAAACCTCCATAAAACCTCTCCAACTCGGTACATTTTGTATATCACAGTGCTTTGCCCATAGATATGTTGAGTACGCTGCTGATAATACGGGCGAATCTATGGAGAATAGCTTCGTTGTATCATCGTACTTAATATTTTCCAGTCCGTTAGAATGGGCAACCCATGGGATGGTTCGCATTATGCTCTGTGACGCTATCATTGCAGCTGTTACGTTCAAGGCATTTTTCAATTTTTTGGTCCGATCTTCATAGCTAATTTTCTCCTCCGGTGAATATACAGCTATTCCACCTAAGTAGTGATAAGTGTTGTAGCCATCCAACGTTCCAACGTTATGATCGGTGTTATCAAAAACATGCTGGACACAAACGTTATCTTCGAATACCAATTTCGGTGGATTCATAATGACTGAAACCTCGTATTGCTGAAGTTGATAGTATGACATGCCAAAGCCTAATTTATATAGAAGATCAATTATCAACCTCGATCCGCACTTCCGGTGAATGTAAATTCCTAGTGCCAGCTGCAGATGAGATGTAAAACAGGAATGTCGGACGATAGATACAATAGAATGCGCTATTGCAGTACGTTGCACGAAATATCGTTCTCCATTGTTTTCTGTGATTCCCAGTGAATCTGGTACAATAAGTTTATCAGTGAATGCACGAAGAAGTGGAGGAATGTCTCGTTGGACTGAAGAGAGAAATCTACAAGATGATGGATAAAAATCGTCTTCATAATCATGATTTTCAATATTTCTCCGGATGATCTCTGCTGCAGCGTTCACTAATGCTTCTTTCTGCTTTTCTTTGAGAGAATTGGGATCACTATACCAGTCTCCACATAATTTTGTCGCGCTGAAGTATTTATAGAAAACTAAAGTGTCGGTGCCTCGCTGCTGCAAAATATGAATATCCTCACCATAAAAATCCATCAACTTCCGAAGTAAAATTTTTATCGATAAACCTCTGTTCAGCCTATTGCATTACGTAATTCAGTCGCCGTAAATTTTCCTTTTTGCGAATCTTTTATGTATTCTGTAACGAATTGAAATTTCGAGTCTATTTCTGCTTCTATCTTTATACCGGCCGACTTGTCATATGGAATTTTCGAAAACATTTCTTTACATTTACGCTGGTATCGTGCACCTACAACAACTAAAGATTCGACACCTTTTAATCGATCCAATCACGTCGACGGCTACAGAATCGTCTCGCTGTTCGGCTATGTCACGAAGCTTTTCCTTCATGTACTCATGCTGCACCGCGTAGCCTTGCTTGTGACTCCGATCCCAGAGCTTACCGCATATTAAGGATGCTCCTCTGTTATATCGATTTAATGCCATCGACTTGAAATTTTTACAGCCTATCAATATTGATTTTCTAAAAGTGTGTGCAAAATTTCAAAGAGATTAGGAGCCTCGTTGTCGAGATATTAAATATTAAAAACAATGCTATTTAACACGCGTTCTTATGGCCGTACATGAAAAACAGGTTGTAATTGTATTGTCGTTCGCGAACCTGAAATGCCAACACCTAAAAAAAAATACACAACCTAGTTCAATACATAAGGAAGCCGTGTGCAAAAGATTACCTTCATTAGGAGCTTTTTTGTCAAGTAATTAAATAAAACCTTACAAAAGTCTCGAACATTGGTCGAAAGCAGGCGCGACTTGGCAACACTGCGCCGGGCGCCACCAACCTCACCCCCTAAGCGATGGATAATACTGATATTAATGTTTATAACGTATGCAATGAGTTTGGATATATTTCATTAAACAATATTCCAAAAATTTGACCATTTTTACTTCATAGTACAGGCAGAAAACTACTTTCTTAATCGTTCAAAAGTAAGATTTCAAAGTTGGCTATGCTGAGCCTGGCCCGTGTATAAGCATAGGGACCCCCCTTGGACGACTCGTCCCGCAAACAAACAGAGGAGCATCCTTAAACAGAGTTCACGGAAATTAAATTCATTTTGCGTGGTTGCATATTCAGAGAAGTTCGATGAAGTACCAGGTGTTGCGGCACGAGGTGCGATTGAAGACTTTAGTTTTGCTGCTTTCGCAGCCACACTTTTAATTGACGCCGATAAATACCACTTACGGCATGTGTTATGAACGACAAGCGAGTCATTATTGCTCCATATTTTCCATTTTTTATCGTCAAATTCTTTACTTTTCGCAATTAATGTCTTGAGACCCTTTGGTCCAACGTTGTCGATATGCGATGTAGCACTGTTCAGTGATTCATCGCATATAGTGCATATTGTGGTTGGATCTATTATCAGAGGAAACTGGAATAATCGGAAAAAATTTTCATCAATTACGGTTAACACACAGTATTTTATATTATTCGTTTTTTTACTCATTTGTATTTTATGAGCGCGAAAATTATAAATGATAAAAAGAAGTAAGAATAAGCTATAAATCTCAATTTAATTTTTCTATGCACCCAAAATTAGTTTTAATTTAATGATCGTCATTTCACAATAATTAAATTTTGTATAACAATTATTCTTTACATTACGCAGTGTGATATATAAATATTAGGATGCTTTTTTTCGCGACTATTTTTTTTTTCACTCCCGGCTCGAAATTTTGTTGGAAATACCCAAAAAAAATCCACTAAAATATGAGCCCTTAATATTAATATTAAGTACTCGCCCTCAGCGTGTGAAGATTTTCCATTTAAAATACACGTAAACATGATTGTTTTTTTTTATTTTTTTTTTATTTTCAAATTTCTATAACTCAGCGGCATTTTATGCTACTTTAACATTTAAAAAAGCAAATTACTCAGGATTAAACGATCTACAAAAGTGCCTATGACGACGTAACTGTAATTTACACCCGTGAGACAGTACAGGTCACTAAAGTCAATTTTTTCATGAATTTCTTATTTTTTCGTTGTTATTTTATAAATGGCTAAAGCTACAGGAAAATGTAAATGACAAAGTTATAATAAATTAAATTTTCTATGAAAAAGCTCCTATGAACCGAATCGCTATTATTGATATTTCTCGAGATAATAAGCTTTGATTTTTTTCTAACTTGCGATTTTCATAAATTTGCGACTCAAATCTTAAAAAACATCCATTTTTCGTTTCTTTTTCTTACATTTTTAGTAGATTTCATAGAAAAGTTTCCAGTGACGGAAAAGATAACTAATATAAAATATTTAAGCAAGAGAGACAGTGGCACAGTGGTAACGTACCCGGCTCACAACCAGTGAGCCCGGGTTCGATTCCCGTGAGTAGCCGTCCGGCAGCCGTTGAGTGCGCATCGCACAGTCTTTCAATCTGAACTCTAAAGTTTTAATAGTGGCTACCTCTTTAAAGTACATCAAAGTGCGTTATAGTAAGCCCAAAACACGCCTGGACGGTGTTTTGCTGTTTTTTTTTGAAATAACCATATCTAAAAAATCAAGCATTATCATAATAAAAACTTCAGTAAAATCAGTTCACTGGCACGAACGGGCCCCGCCCTCGTGCCAGCAGCAAACATGGCAGACAACAACAAAAACAATATCGTGGGATCCAGCCCAATAATCTCACCACTGACATTACAATCAACAAACATCCCCAATCCAAGTTCGGGCATCATTCGTGAGTCAAGACAGAAAATCCTAAACTCAGTGCAACTGGATCGCTTATATAAAAACCTACAAAAAGAAAACAAAAAGCCAAACGCTTCCACAACAAAGCCAAACCTATCAGCTTCACGTAAGCGTAAAACATCGCCAGCACCGCAACCCTCAACTTCATCGACAACTGTGCCGCCATCTACCGCTACCGATTGGGAAACCCCGAAAAACCCTCTCAAGAGACGACAAAGTTTACCGACACTGCAAGATCCCACCAAATCGCAGAAGAACCGCTACGAGGCACTCTCGGACGACAGCGACATGGAAACAGAAGACCCCACCCCAACTAACACAACGCCGTCACAACGCAAAACACGTAAGCCGCCACCGATCTACACAGCACAAACATCCCTCGCTGCTATCGTTACTCTTACTACGAGTCTAAATATTCAAAAAACTGACATAATACTAAAACAAACGGACCAAAACAATCATATCATATATGCAAATAACCTTGAAAATTTCAACAAAATAAAATCAGCTCTTATCGCTAACAAAATACAATTTTTCACATACACTCCGTCCGAAGAAAAACCAAAAACCATAATAATAAAAGGAATCCGCGGTGACTTTACTCCAGAGGACATCAAAAAAGAAATTCAAGAACTCAATCTTACAGACCTTGAAATTATTAACGTCGCTCTGTTTCAATTCGACAAATCCGACCCGAACCGTCACCACCACCTTATACAAGTTACCAACAATAGCAAAATATCTCAATTATTTAAAATAAGAACCCTGGCCTATCAACGAGTCAGATGGGAACACCTCCGCAAACCTACTATATTTCAATGCAAAAAATGCCAGAGAGTAGGTCACGCCAGCAGCAACTGTCACCTCAGCTACAGATGTGTCAAATGCGCACAATCGCACGAGCCAGGAACCTGCTCATTTACGAATAACACCAACCCGAATGACCTCACCTGCGCAAACTGCGGTCAACACGGACACCCCGCTTCATACAAGGGCTGTCCCTACCTCAAGCTTGCTAAAAAAACCAAAACTCAACAACACTCAAATCGCATAATCTCGATACAAGAAAAAATAACTAAAATCCCAAAAACAATAAACCCAAAAATATCATACGCACAAGCTGCAAAAAACTACGCACTCACACCCGCATTCACTCTCCAACAAACACACCACCAAGACACACCAAACTCTCAACCCGCATATAACAATAACAACATTTCATCGACAAACAATTACAACCTTCCCCCAACACAAGCAACACAGCAACCGCAAACGAATTGGCTAAACGAAATCAAAAAGGAACTTGCAACAATTATATCAGAACAGCTCACAGCTATCTCTAAACAGGTAGCATTAAACACGCAAAAAATAGAATTCCTCCTATCTTCCCTCTATCCAAACAATGAATAATCCCCATCCACCTCTCAAAAACATTTACATAGCAGCAATAAATGTAAATTCCCTAGTCTCGCACCAAAAAAGACTCGAACTCATCAAGTTTTCTGAAAAACACGCTCATGACATCATTCTGCTCACAGAAACAAAACTGAATCACAGACACAAACTCGAATTCCAAAATTATAACCTCATTCGCACAGATCGTCCCAACGCAACCCGCGGAGGCGGAACAGCCATCCTCATAAAAAAAGAAATCCCATACACTCTAATAACGCATCCATCATCCCACACGAACTCAATCATCGAGTTCACCATAATTAAAATAAACACACAGCTCGCAAAAAACCTTTTCATTATTAGCATATATGCCACAAACGATTACAGAGATCTTTTTTCAACTGAACTCGATATTCTTTTCTACAAACTCAGCCTTCACAGAAACAATAACTACTTTATACTAGCCGGAGATTTGAACGCAAGACACACTCGTTGGGGTGACCTCACTAACACAACAAGAGGAAAACTACTAGCACGTTGGGACACAAACAATGCTTTTAAATACAATTTGCGAATCCTGCCCTCCGACCACCCTACATACAAACCCTCAGGCTCCTACCTCGATCTAGCAATAATAGACGCCAGATTACAACTCTTAAATTCACCTATGACAAAAACTAAAACTCTCCCATATGACAGCGACCACAATGCTATATCCTTCAGCATCTCACTTAACACCGACGAAATTCACACAATAAACCCAGACACAATCCTATCAAGATTCATTTACAAAGCCACCAATTGGAACCGATTCTCCAAACACCTTGAGGAAAACTACACTGAAGCAATACCGTCCACAAGAAACCTCTCTATAGAGGAAATTGATAATGCAATTACAAAAATTAACGACAGCATCTCCTCAACAATTAACAACACAGTCCCAAAAATAAAACCAACCAACAATACTCATAAATATCTCAACTCAACAATAACAAAACTGCAAAAAAATAAATCAACTCTAATCTCTATCATGTTCAAATTATCCACAATTGACCCACACAGACTACTCTCTATCACACTAATCACAAAAAATCTACTAAAGATCATAAAAAAACAACTCAAAATTGAATTCAGAAAATCGACAGAAAATTACTGGATCAACCAACTAAAACAAATTGACCACCGCAAACCAGAAACTTTTTTTCCTAAAATCAACCGTCTACTTCGGCCCAACGAACCAATAAAAATTGACAATATAGAAATACCAATACAAAACCAAAACCTCCTGAACCGCACACACATAAACCTTGCAAACCTCACCGCCAATAACAACAACTACACATTCACAAAACAATCTGACAAACTCAATGCCATTGGAGCATACTACGAGTCTATCAACTCGCCCAGATACCTAAATCAAAACACACGCCTATTTGAAATCGTTAACAACACAACCAACAGACTACTTACTGAACTCACCTCCCTCAAACAAAACAACATCACAATAACCACCTTCAACAACCTCAATCCAGCTACGAATCCACACACAGACAATGATCAGTTCAACATTTTTTGCAACTCATCATCAGTTCACAAAATTCTAAAACAACTCCCCAACAAAACGTCAGCAGCACTCGACAACATCCCATCAATAGTGCTCAAACACCTCCCACCTAAAATTACAATCGCGCTCACCATCATCTTCAACAACGCTTTAAATAATTATTACTTTCCAAAAATTTGGAAAAGAGCAAAAGTATTGCCACTACTCAAAAAAAATAAAAACCCCAACGACCCATCCAGCTATAGACCCATCAGCCTCACACCTAACCTTAGCAAAGTATTCGAAATAATCATTAACAAGAACACATCGTCTTTCTGCACCGCAAATAACATCATACCCCACTCACAATTTGGCTTCAAACAAAAACATTCAACAACTCATGCAATTCACAAATTATTAGCTGACTTGAATACAAATATCGAAAAATCACTTTTCGTGGGAGCAGCATTACTCGACCTCGAAAAAGCATTCGACTCCGTCTGGCTCGCAGGACTGATCTACAAACTTCACAAAAAAAATTTCCCAAAATCACTGATTTACAACATCTGGGACATGATTATAGACAAGACATTTGTAACATGGGACGGAAACAATACATCAACTGAGATTTTCAACATACAAGAAGGACTACAACAAGGAACAGTCAACTCTCCGATTCTCTTCAATATTTTTACCTCAGACATATTAAACGCCTTTGGTATAAACAACAACGTCATTAACAACAACATCACTGAAGCCTCAACAATTATCTCAGCCATAGCCTTCGCTGACGACGTAATCGTTTATACCACAGCCAAAAAAATAGAACAAACACGATCATCACTAGAACAAATAGTCGAAAAAATTAACAAATGGTACATAAACTGGAATCTTCGCCTCAATCCAACTAAATGCGAGACAATACTCTTCAGAAAACCTCTAAACCAAATGTGGGGGATCAACAGAACAGGATATAAAGACTTCAAAATAAAAGCGACAATCCCAGGCACTAACACTAAAACCCCAGTGCCCCACAAAAACTCAGTCAAATATCTCGGAGTCCATATTGACAATCTCTTACGAGGAAACATCCACATCGAAATGCAACTCGAAAAAGCAAAAAAGGCCTACCAAGCTAATCTAAGCATTTTTTACAACAAACATCTAACCAGCAGAACTAAAATTATATTATACCTTCTGCTAATCAGACCAATCCTCACCTATGCAGCCCCGACTTGGTGGAACCTCAACCACACAACGATGGAAAAACTTAGAAGATTCGAACGTCAGTGCTTAAGGAAATGCCTCCACACATATAGATCCGCACATACAGACTATCTACACTTCATATCTAATAAAATTTTATACGGCCAGGCAAATATACCAAGGATCGACAACTATATACTCAAACTCTGCAGAAACTACTTCTCCAACATCCCAGCGACGAACAATCCAATACTTCAAACCATATCCACCCCAATCTTCGAACAAGCAGCCCACAACATCGTTACTGGTTACCTAACCCCACAAGTTTTCATATACTGCGACCAACTTGGACTTCTTCAAACATCAAACAACATCCCGATTATTTACCACTGGAAAAGGAACAAGGCCAATAAAAGAATCTCGCTCACTCCTAATGACTTCAACCACAATAGAGAATTGTTTTCCAAATCAACTTCTATACCCGAAAGAGACTTCCTCGACTTTCATAGATTGAGACTCAACAAATACCCTTGGCTGAACCACAACTGTCCCCATATTAACGAACTAAACAGACGTAAAAATATCCTCATCGCCAGAGCAAGACTACGTTTTTAGACGCCTTTAAACCTAAGTGCAATTTGAAACCAAAGAATACGCTCTAGACGTCATTAAACCTATGTGCAATTTTTAAACAAAGACAATAATGTATATAAATAAATAAATGTAATTCCGTAGTTTAATTTAGCCTAGTTAGTATAAGTTAGTTATTAATTTCATCGTTCTTAAGGGTTTTTACCAATATAACTGTGTTTTTTTCCCTTATTACAATAGCAAAAATTAAATTTGCTGAGTTATCTTTTCTCGGTATTGCACCGACACTACTCATGTTAATATGACTCGATCCACCATTTCATACCTACGACATTTATTCCAGACGAGCGCCTTTCTCCTACGGCCATATCTGGACTTACTTATCTAATAGTACGGTTGTCTTTATGTATTTATATTAACCGAATATTCCAAAGCCATGTACACTCATATCAATAAATACTTTTCAAAAAAAAAAAAAAAAAAAGGTTCGATTCCCGTCGACATCAATGGATTTTTCTAAGTGTTTTAAACTGTACTCTCTGTGGTTCGGAACCTACGTAAAAAATGTAGGTCCACAGTGCAGAGTGGGATAACAAATAGTGGAAAGAATTAAAATCAGAGAAGATAAACATGTAAAAACCCGAGAAGGGTATGCATGGAAAACACCACTACTACTACTATAAAATATTTAAGCTGCAATTTAAAAAGGTCCTGAAGAAGAAATGGTTTTTTCTTTATTTTATCAAGAAAAAAGTATCGTTTTCCTATGAGTAGTTTTATTTAGAAAAAATGGCTGTTTTAGCTTATATAAACGCGTGAGTACAGTTTTTATTATATAAATAACTAACAATCCATTTAATGAAAACTTTAACGAATTACAAGCATGTAAATTATCATAAAGTAAATATATTATCTATAAGCATTATTGCAATATTTTATGAAATTTTTTTCTCGCTATATTTTGATTTTGCACACGTTGGATATTGTGAGCGATGATTTTGTACCGCTTGAAAAAATTTTTGTCTCTCATCTTCATTACGAATCAAACCTTCGTTGAAGTTCTCAGTTAGAGCTACTCCTCGTTCAGAACTTTAACGAAGGTTTGACTCGTAATGAAGATGAAAGATAAAAAATTTGTAAAGCGGTACAAAATCATCGCTCACAATATCCAACGTGCACAAAATCAAAATATAGCTAGAAAAAAATTTCATAAAATATTTTAATTATGCTTATAGGTAATATATTTACTTTATGACAATTTACATACTTGTAATTCGTTAAAATTTTCATTAAATTAATTGTTAGTTATTTATATAATAAAAACTGTACTCACGCGTTTATATAAGCTAAAACAGCCATTTTTTTCTAAATAAAACTACTCGTATGAAAACGATACTTTTTCCTTGATAAAATAAAGAAAAAACCATTTCTTCTTCAGGATCTTTTTAATTGCAGCTTAAATATTTTATATTAGTTGTCTTTTCCGTCACTGGAAACTTATTTTTCTATGAAATCTACTAAAAATGTAAGAAAAAGAAATGAAAAATGGATGTTTTTAGGATTTGACTCGCAAATTTATGAAAATCGCAAGCTATAAAAAAATCAAAGCTTATTATCTCGAGAAATATCAATAATAGCGATTTGGTTCATCGGAGCTTTTTCAAAGAAAATTTAATTTATTACAACTTTATCATTTACATTTTTCCTATAGCTTTAACCATTTATGAAATAACAACGAAAAAACAAGAAATTCATGAAAAAATTGACTTTAGTGACCTGTACTGTCTCACCGGTGTAAGGTACAGTTACGTCGTCATAGGCACTTTTGTAGATCGTTTAATCCTGAGTAATTTGCTTTTTTAAGCGTTAAAATAGCATACAATGCCGCTGAGTTATAGAAATTTGAAAAAAAAAACAATCAAGTTTACGTGTATTTTAAATGGAAAATCTTCACACGCTGAGGGCGAGTACTTAATATTAATATTAAGAGCTCATATTTTAGTGGAATTTTTTTTGGGTATTTCTAACAAAATTTTGAGCCGGGAGTGAAAAAAAATTAGTCGCGAAAAAAAAGCACCCTGACAAATATCTATCGATAAAAAATTAAACACACGAAGGAAAAAATGTTACGAAGGAAATAATAAATACGACCTCCTCAGAAACTGGACATATCGATGGTAAAAATTCAATTACATTTAAATGAACTACGAAGTGTTCAGCCTTGAACAAACGTTGGAGAGAAATATTGATTTTTTACAAAATTTGTAGAAAATTATTACTTTTCAACTGGGGATACGCGAGCGTCGGGGAAATGTCGGGCTAATACGAATTCGAGTTAACGCTAGGGGCAGATGACACGGTTGGGTAGTTAGCACAGTGGGCACTTGCTACAGTTCGAGAGTTTATACAATAGCATGTCGCGCGGAGAATGTTGAAAAGTGGGGATACGCGAGCGTTGGGGAAATGTTGAGCGGCTACGAATTCGAGTTAGCACTGTGGGCAGATGACACAGTTGGGCACTTGGCACAAAGGGTACTTTCTACGGCTAGAGAATTACACGATTGTGAGTTACACGGGGCAGATGACACAGTGAGAAGTTACTCCATGTCGACTTGACACCCTGCCCATTGCAGGTATGCGAAGTAATTTCCCGATTTCGTGCCGGTCCCAACTCGTCGTTAATTTTCTGCATACCCCTGCCGCTGCGCAGATCCCTATTTCCATATACGGTAGGGATTAGACGGTAGGTACGAAATCCACGATACGACGACTTGGGACTGCTACGCTGAAATTTCCCTATCTCCATCTCTCTTACTTTCTGTCTGTCCCCGTTGTACTCATTGGTTCGGCACAAAGCTAAGCACGTTGCGCGAGCCACGCATGCGCACAATGCACTCCAGCGAGTGCGACAGAAAAGTATATATATTCTCCATCCTTCTTTACAACCCAGTGTTGCTTCATCTGCTCTATTTTGCCGTAAAAACGTTTTTTTCTCGTTTATTTTTGAAAATGCGAAAATTAACCGGACACTTTCTTACGTATTTTTGGTGCCCGAAGACGCTGGTTTAACATTTTTTTCAATAAAGTCAATAGTTTTCGAGATAAACGGGTTTTTAAATTTTCAACCCTTTTTTTCGATGTTGCCGGGGGTTGATCGCAAAAAAATTATCACCATTCGATTTGGCGTCATCGAATTACCCTTAGGTCAAGTTTCCGGATTCGTGCAAAAAAGTTACTCCATTTTCGCATTTTGACTGGACTAATTGGGAGCTTTCCAACAAGTCGACACAGTGTGACACTGTGTCGACACTGCGAGAGGTGCTTGTTAGAACGCTGTTTTAGTTTCTGACACAACCATCAGATGTCAGGCAGCTCGTAATTTCACTAGGTTCCTAACAACGAGTTTCTAACCTTAATGTAATCGACAACATTTTCATCATGGTGAGATGATTATTTTTTCATATTTTTATTTTTATTGGATAAGCCGTGTTATAATTTATAAAAAGGTTTGTTGTAAACTTGACATAAATATTTTGTAGGACGACTTAGATGTAAGCATCGTTCTACTTATGGAGTCACCAATCTTGAGTAGCAGTAGTTCCTCTACGTGTGTCAAATATGAGGAATGAATAGACCGAAATAGACAGAGGTTACAGAAGAGAAGTGTGTAGAAAGATGAGCCAACTTGAGAAAATGAAATTTCCCCGAGAAATTGGTAGCCATGCGTGAAGCAACACGCTAAAACTCTGCTACTCGCTGTGTCTGGCTGTGTCGCACTGTGTCGTAGTAGGAATGCACTGTGTCGAACACTGTGCCACACTGTGTCGCTCTGTGTCGTAGCTGGAAAGCTCCCATTGTCTTCGTCTCCTCTTTGTGCGGTGCTTCGTAGCCTCCCCATTCTTCTCTACCAAGCGTTATATATATGTGTACTTGTGTGCGCCTGTGTATTGCCGAGCCGAGCCGAGAGAAAAGGCGTCGTGTAGTGAGTATAGTATCTATATTTATATTCCACTGCCTAATACTTGCTCCGGTCCACGATCTTACATACAGGTCTGGAAACTCTGCTGGAATTTGCGTGGTGGGGGTGTGCTCTTACCGACGAAAACTCGTCAAAAATTGGCACGTGGCGCTGGGGTCTCACCCCCTGATAACATAACCTTAAAATCGAATCTAACGTAATTTTGTAAACACAAGCGACTTTTTGCCGGCAATCTCTATCAATATTATTACATATATATTATATGTAATACAATATTACATCATACAAAGTGAAAAAATGCCGAGAATCTGTGTTGTGTCAAGGTGCAAAACGGGAAGCAGAATCGAGACATCAAAGCACTCATTATTTCGCGTACCAAGAGTTCATTTTCACTTATGTTGTCTTGGATATTAATAAAATATGAAGGCCTGGAAAAGTGTAGCTGAGTTTTAGAGTAATGAATATATAAAATGAAAGAGCAAAATTTTATTGGCACTTGCTGTTAGCAACGATAACAAAACAGACATGAGATAAATTAATACAAAAATCTATGACAATTTCAACACGACAAAAATTCTCGTACTAATTTTTCATAACTTTTCTCTACTATAACTTTTGAATGATTAAAAAGAATATTATTTAGCTCATTAACTGATGAAAAAAAAAAAACAATTATGTAGGGTTTTTGATCACATGAAGTTCCAATTACGAACTAAAAATATTTCAGACATGTTGGAATTTTTAAAATATTTATTAAACCTACTTTATGTTAATATTAGAAAGACAACGAACTGCGCTGTCGACATTTTTTGATTAAAAATGGACTTGCATCACCGCCCCTCGCCACCTTCTCTTTAAAGATAGCTGCGCCCCTAGCGGCCACTGCAGTAAAAAGTTTTCGTCGTTAAGGGTATGGATCAGTCGGTATCTCGCCACTGTGAGTGCGAGAGAGATAGCTGCAAATTTCAAAAGTAAAATTCTTCGACACGGTTCGACCGATTACAAAAAGGCCCTGTCAGCCCATTTTTGCCATCGTCCTGCGTGGGCTAACAAAGCTTTCTTGTAATTAGTCAAACCGTATCGAAGAATCTCAACTTCGAAAATTCAACGTGACGTTAGGTGACTGATACATCCTCTTAAGTAACCCCTCGGATCCGAGGGAGTTTCCAGACCTGTATGTAAGACCGTGCTCCGATCCAAGCGTTCTACGTGTGTATGTTTGTACGTGTGGTAGTACGTGTGTGTGCGCCTGCGTGTTACTAAGCCTTGGGAAAAGGCGTCATAGCCGGCGTGGTGTGTTGTTTTTGTGAACGTTTGTATATATTTTTATCATTCTTTCATTTTAATAACAAAGTTTTCAAGTATGCCGAAAAATAATGCCGAAAACTGTCGCGAGTATCGGCAGAAAAAAAAATAAAAATAAGATAAAAAAGGTCGCATGACCACATATAAGGGCAGGCGGCGTTGCAATCTACCATAATGTAAATGACGGAGCCCGTGTTGTCATCCCACAAATTGATATCAATGCACAATAACTAGAATCCTTGTCGGTTCAGGTTTCTAAAATGGGAGAAATATGTGCTTGTGAAAGCACATTAGACCATGGTACATCAGTAATTATTGTGGCGATTTATATTTCTCCCAACCAATCGATAAAGACTATTATTGAATTCATCCACGAGAATTTAATAAAGTACACGCTAAAAGTATCGCGGAATCTCAAAAAAGATTATGATAAAATTCCCATGATTTTGAGTGAGGATTTCAATGTGAATTTTGCATCAGATACGGCGCTCCCTTTGATTGAGTTCCTCAACACAAAGTTAAATTTAAAAATGTGCAGCAGTCGTACTGAATCAACAACGCGAACGAAAACTGTAATTGGCGCTGTCTTTCAACGATATATTGATCGAATCCAAACTGAAGCATTTATTTCGTATTTTAGTTACCATAAGCCACTCGTGTCATTCATCGAAATAGAAAACATAGAATCGGAATAATAAAATGTAAAATAACTTCGAAACTTGGTACCAGTATTATAATGAATAAACCCTGTAATTATCCCACTCCTGATACTGCATTCGTCTCATTCTCTCGCTGTTTAGATTTCGGAAAATTTCACTTCTACTGCGTGTGAACTGCATACGTCACTTTTTTCCTTTTATATAATTGTAACCTCCAACACAATTATTAATTATTGGTCGAAAACCTTACTTGATAATTTTTAAGATTTTTTATTGTAAAATTTGTCTTTATTCATATCATTCAAAGCCAAAATGTACATGTAGACACCAGAGAGCGCGCGCATCTCTGTGCTGCTTTCTGTAGCTCACGCACGGTCCCAATAACGTTGTATTTCTGAAACTATAAACTTCATTTTTTTCATTGTTTTACGAGTCTCTGCATTCCTACAAGAATATAAGAACTAACATTATTAACCCTAGAACGGCAGGGATACAACTCTATTCTTTATATCTCTATTCTTAAATAACTCTATGCTGCACATCTCTATTCCTCTACATCTCTATTCTTAAATATCTCTATTCTGAATAACTCTGTGGTTAATTAAACTGTATTCGTAAATAACTCTATTCTTAAATATCTCTATGCGTAATTATCTCTATTCCTGAACATCTCTATGCTTAAATATCTCTTATCTCCTACATCTCTATTCTTATATATCTCTATTCTTAAATATGGTTAAAGACAACTCTATTCTGATACATCTCTATTCCAACTCATCTCCATTCCAAGACATCTCTATGCTTGATAAAAATAATTGACAATCAAGCTGTATATTATGATAAATTATCGGCGGTCGAAATAGTAGAGCGAATAAAATTTTATAGGCTGATCGACTAAGAAATTGAACTCTCAGATCTTGGCATAACTATTACATGTTTTTGTAAAATTTAAATTATTTAATTGAATATTATTATGTATTTTAATGATCATAGCAATTGCATTTGAAGAGACAGAATCAATGTTTCGGCGGTATTTTGACCTGTTCATAGAATCATAGAATCATAGCGTGGTGAGTTAATACAAAATCTCGAATATCGATACTCACCACGCTATGATTCTATGATTGTACGAACAGGTCGAAATACCGCTGAAACATTTATTCTGTCTCTTCAAATGCAATTGTTATGATCATTAAAATACATAATAATATTCAATTAAATAATTTAAATTTTACAAAAACATGTAATAGTTATGGCAAGATCTGAGAGTTCAATTTCTCCGTCGATCAGTCCATAAAATTTTATTCGCTCTACTATTTCGGCCGCCGATAATTTATCATAATATACAGCTTGATTGTCAATTATTTTTATCAAGCATAGAGATGTCTTGGAATGGAGATGAGTTGGAATAGAGATGTATCAGAATAGAGTTGTCTTTAACCATATTTAAGAATAGAGATATATAAGAATAGAGATGTAGGAGATAAGAGATATTTACGAATAGAGATATTTAAGCATAGAGATGTTCAGGAATAGAGATAATTACGCATAGAGATATTTAAGAATAGAGTTATTTACGAATACACTTTAATTAACCACAGAGTTATTCAGAATAGAGATATTTAAGAATAGAGATATAGAGGAATAGAGATGTGCAGCATAGAGGTATTTAAGAATAGAGATATAAAGAATAGAGTTGTATCCCTGCCCCCTAGAACCTCACAATCTATTTTCCCCAACGTAAACCCCATACTGGGGTAAATAATTACCCCAATCTTCTCTTCGGTATAAAATGTTCCTCGTTTGCGATGATAAGGTTTAATTATATACCATTCTCTTCGTTTTTTGATTAGGAAGAGAATGGTACATGATAAAGTCGCTTTCGGTAAATATTTAATGGTGAAAACTTTATAGAACCGAAGGAATGGTTTTAAAAAATTAGTTCGCGAAGGAAATTTGGCATTTTCGTGGGGTAACTAATTACCCCGTTGTGGGGTTCCAGGGTTAAATCATTCCGCGAATCATCCAAACTTTCATACATTAACCGTATTAACTTAAATTTACGAATTAACATGAGTTTATGAAAATCGGCCTTTCGCTTAAGGTAGTAGTCTCTCGCCACAGTCGCGTTCAAAAGTTAACTCTCCGGTCAATGTTCGAAAACTTAGATATAACTGGCAGAATAATCTAATAAAGTTACTTGCAGGAATCTAAAAATATATAAACTGCCGAGATAAATATCTAATATAAAGTTTGGAGTTTCTGAAATAACTACGTTTCCCTAATATCTAACACACATAACTATACTTTAAATCGCTATATCTCCAAAACTAAGTGGTCAAAATTCGTTTAATTTTTTTAACAAACTCAGAGACAGAGCTTTTTTGTAATCGGTCAAACCGTATCGAAGAATTTCGACTTCGAAAATTCGAGATAAGGTTAAGTGACTAATCTATCCTCTTAACGGGGAAAGTCATGTAAACGTACGTTTTTTTATATCTTTTTATATCTTTCTTTAAGATCTTTTTATAAAGAAATGGAATAGTTTTTGAATTAACATAAAGCATATCTCAAAATATACGATGTAAGGTATATTGACAAATTTTTTTAGACTAAAATATTTCAAAATGGCGGTGCCACAGCTGCTGGAAGTTGGCACTTCAGATTTGCGCCGTACAGCCTACGAATCTCAAATCTGAACTAAAATTAAAAAATCAAATTTTTATTATTAAAATACATTAATACGCTTTGCATGACGAAGAGAAAAAATAAATAAAAATTTAGGACCATGTTGAAAAAAAATCACTTATTTTTGTATTTTTGTAAATCGTCCTAAATTTTTAATTTTTTTTTCCGTCATACAAAGCGCATTAATGTATTTTAACAATAAAAATTTGATTTTTTTATTTTAGTTGAGATTTAAGACCCGTAGACTGCACGGCGCAAATCTGAGGTGCCGAATTCCAGCAGCTGTGGCGCCACCATTTTGAAATATTTTAGTCTAAACAAATTTGTCAATATACCTTACATCGCATATTTTGAGATATGCTTTATGTTAATTCAATAAACTATTCCATTTCTTTATAAAAAAATCTTTAAAAAACGTACGTTTACATGACTTTCCCCCCTTAACGAAATGACGACTTTCTTGATTAAAGATGTAGAAATATTCGGAAACAAGAGGAAAAGAGAAAATTCGTACGTCTCTAGAACTGTTTTAATCACTTTTTTACATCGCTTGAAGATCTGGTATTGAATTTCGCGGGGTCGCGGTGGTGCCTTAAGGTTGTTGCTAAATCCTTTTGGAGGGTGGGTGAAAGAGACCAAGCTCCTATACTTGTGCATTGGGTGGTGTCAGCAATCCCAACTTATGAAAGTTGAATATTAACGATGTGTACGAACGAATAATGCAAAAATTTCCAACTATATAATAATAATCTGAATTATTATTTACATATATGTTCATTTTAATTAGTTAGGATTATTAGAAAATTAAATTTCGATAATTTAATGTCGCGCGTTCTTTGGTTATGCGCGGTCGTTAGGTTGGATTCAGTGAGACCTGTGACAGCTGTTTTACGTGTACTGGCGCGTGTTTTTATAGGTTATGTCGGCGTCAACGAAAAATTACGATAAACTGCAAAAAAATATTAGTACGTCACTAAATTGTCACTAAATTAAAAAGTTCTCATTACTTGCATTTGATTGTAACAAAATTCCAATCACCGCGACGATTCTTTGACTGTTTGTGCTATAGCCATAGCTGCAACGTTGCCACATTCCAATAGAGATTTCTCAATTAGCCTCACTTTTTCGGAAAGTTGTTGTTTATTTTTGATGATTCCTCGTTAATTAATTTGGTTACCTATCTGTTTTTTTCGGTAACATTTATCTATATGCTTTACTCGATACGGTACTCGTTTTTTGAGTAATTTTTTTATTTTTATGAACGATATTCGCAAAAAAGTACGAGGGTAGTGGCCTTACCCCATACGACTAATGCAATGGAGTGACATTTTTCTTGAACTTGAACAATTAATTTATCTAAAATGAATGCGGTAACCTGCGTGTTCCTTTCACCAGTATATTCGGGAAATATACTTTAACAAATAGTAAAATTTTTATGAAGATCTATTTACTTTGAAATTTTTTAGCAACAACCTTAATGACGAAAAAAATGACTGCTACTCAGGTTCAATAAATTGTGATGTCACGTCAAAACAATCTACATATATCTCTGTAAAACGTTGTTCGAAAATTCGGTTGTTGTGCGCCCCGTTGCCGTCGCGCGCTCTGCGATCGAGGATGTAAGAGGGAGGGGTGAGCCGGGGGAGTCCGCTGCCGACGTTACGGGAGGCAACACGTTCGAGCTTACGAAATTCTTTTTTTTTCATTATTAAATAAAATTAATATGCTCAACCGTTTTCCACAAAGAAACTTAGTGTCTAAATTATTTCCATCGGACGTCCTTTGAATTCATTTGATTCCTTACAAATTTAGAAGTGGGATCCGTGAGAAAACGTGCGAGATTTATGCGAAAGGAAAATTTACGTGTAACGGCAGCGCGTCTTAAAATTTACGATTTACCGGTGTAGACTTTATGAGCTGCAGTATAGCATCGGACTTACGCGTAACAAACTGAGAGAGACATTTCGGGCGAGATAGTAACGAGACGAGCTCGTTCGTGTGTCAAGTGGAGATCGAGAACGTTCGTTATCCGGCATTTTAGGTGTGTGCGCATCGTAACGAATACGTCGTTCGAGAATCTTCTCGGCGCAGCGCGCCGCGAAATATGAACAGTTACCGACGGTCAGGAGCGGGGTGCTTACATCTACCGACTGTGTGGAAACATTTCGCAACTTTAGGCCGTGGCAAGATGGCCACCATTTATGACAGCTGAGACTTTATTTACGTTTGTTTTCGATCGATGCGAGTCGATATTAGTGTGACGCGATCGATATTTACGGGAATTGTTGCGCACGATATTTACGATAATTTAGAAAAACAATAAAAATTACGAAAATTAGTGCGATCAGTCTCCGCGGACAATTAACGCGATCGGAATTCGTCGCGAATATTGCCATGCGTGATTTAGGTTGTGTTAACGTTACGAGAATTTAGACGAAGAATCGAACTGAAGTGTTTGTTGCTATCAAACGAGCGTGTGCGAACACGATGGAGGTAGCGAATCGTTTCATGGTAGCCCAACTTTGGGAAAAATTAAGAGAGCGCGAGTTGATAATGACAGCATCGAAGCCACAGTTAATCGCCAGATTAATGGGAGCGGATCTGGAAGGGGGCTGGGTGAACGAGCCGATACTCCCTGACGACGACTTGAACGTGACAGAGCCAAATTGTTGTAGCAAGAACGTGAGGTCACGTGTCGAGAAAGAGACTTAGCTCGATGAGAAGCGGAATTAGCTCGACGTGAATTGGAAGCAGCAAACGTACGAAATCACGGATTCGCTCCAGAAAACGGAAATTTGAACGATGATGTGTGATGACAAATTCTACAAGAAGAGGAGGCACTTGTGGCGCCACCACAATTACGTATAGATGTTAAAGGCGTCGGAGAATTGTTAGGCAAGTTCGACGGAATCAATCGGTACTTCGAAGATTAGGAAAAGCAAGTCCGACTGGTCAAGAGACCTTCGCAGTGGACAACGCTATTATGAAGATAATTATCAGCTTCAATCTTAAGGTATTCCTTTCACGAACTCGAATATTTGACAATTCACGGATTTTTTTGTACATAAAAGTAAAAGCACATCCCAGTCCACTGGAAAAATATCGAGTCAGGTTACCGAACCTTTAGAAAAGAATTATAACTTTGAAAATCGTCTAATTTACATGACACTTTATGGAGATGACCTGTTGCTCACATTTCTATTTAATAATTCATATATTAAATAATGATAGATGTTTGATATAAACTGTCTTGCGGTAAATTAAATTCTAAAGATTCCGTAGCAACGATAAAAACAGAGAGTCACCGGACGTTTGAAGAAAATATTCACGATAGAACTTGAAAGAATGTGATCAGCAGACGATTTTTCGTAGCCATGACGTTCAAGAGGTTACGTTATCTTCGGCAGTTTTTACAATATTTTTAACGCTATTCTTGTTTTTGCCCGTTACAAATTGGCTCACATTTTTACCAATGTCACTGCGTACTTTATACGTATTTTCACTCATATTTCACTATTTTTTAAACTAAATACAATAAGTCCAGCTTTTCTCTTTGACAGTGCAGTTGTTGACATTTGTAGCTCTCCAAAAAGCATCAAAAAGTTTCATAATTTACACAATTAAGCTGAAATTTTCGATTTATGTTTACAGTTCGGACTAATAATTGGTTATAACTTTTTTAAACAAAATTCAGCCTAATTTATGAACAAATGTGGAGGGTCCTGCTTATGCGCCCAAAAAATACGGCCCTCCGCGAAAGGAATACCTTAAGGCGAAAGCGGATAGGTGGTTCCGCTCAAAATCGGAGTACACGGAAATGACGCTCAATGGATTACTCGAAGCAATGAAGAACGCGTTCGATCAGCAGCCAAGCAAAGTTGACCGTATTAAGCAGTTCGAACTGAGGACGTGGCAAGCGAACGAATCGTTCAATAATTATTACCACGAAAAACTCATTTTGAGTAATTTAGTGCCGATTGAAGAAGCCAATTTATTGGACTATTTAGTGGACGGAATCAGGCCCGGATGCAAAACTTTAATTCGGTGAAAGACTTGCTCAATGGTTTCCGCAAGATATCTCTTACGAATCACGTCGTTAAGAAAGATGGAGAGAAACCAGCAGCGGAAAAGTCAACCGACAAGACGAAACCGGAAGTGAAAACGCGTAAAACATCGACGAACGAAGGAACAGGCGAACAGCCGACTAAGTGTTACAACCGTAACAAACCGGGGCATTTCGCAATTGATTGCCCGAGACCGAAACGAGAACGCGGATCTTGCTTCACCTGCGGCAAGATGGGACACGTGGCGAAGAATTGTTCGAATAAGGAGACGAAGGAGATGAAGGACACGCCACAAGTGTCCAACGTTTACGAAGATCCGGCCGAAGAAGACAGAATCGAATACCGAAAACTCGTAACTTATGAAATTAAAGACACTAGTGCGCAGCGAGTACTGTGTTTAGATGCGCTTCTAGATACGGGCAGCCCGATTAGTTTCGTTAAAGAGCGTTTTATCGAGAAACAAGGGCTTCTCTCATTAAATTCGACGGATCACTATTATTGTGGGTGTAAGAAAACACAATTAGATTTCTTGGGAAAAATTTACGCGACTATTTCGATCGGAGACGTTTCGAGAGAAAATTTTAGAATTTATGTCGTTCCGGAAGAAACCTCGTTGACGCCAGCTTTACTGGGCCGCGATATATTATACAAGTTCGGCATTCGATTAACGTCATCCTTTGACGAAAGTGCTTGGCAACAAATTATGAATCAAGAGGCACGGTAGTGGCTCGACGCCAAATATTAAAAAAGAAAGCTTGCGCGAGTCCTGCCGCAGTCTTATATACGCGAATATGATGGTTTTCGGGCTTTTCATATTTTTCAAACTGCTCTCACGATGGAACGGTTGAAGTAAAAAATCTGAATGTAGAGGACGATTTTTTTTTCGATTTTTCTCTTTCAATTGGTCTTTGCTGTAAGTTGATCCGTCCACACAATCTCGAGATATGATAATTTTGTGATTTAAAATCGAATGTTTGGGGAACTTCTGTCCCTTGGAGTCGGAAAGACGTAAGACGCGTTTGTTTACATTTGGGCATACGTCCTTTGCGAGAATGGTAGACATTTGTCTACCCTGCAGTCGCCCAGCCCACTAAACGGGGCTACCCCCACTTATTGCGTGCCGTTGAGCGAGAGAAGCAGCACGCGAAGCCACGTTCCCTCTCTTTCAACCATAGCGCGCGCTCTCTCTTTCTCGTTCATCAAGAACATATGTATAATGGTCGTTTTATAACTAAGGTCGCGATTTTTTAATACTTGGCGTTCTTTTTTCACTTTTTTTATTCATACGAGCGAAGACGACAACCGCTTAGTCGACAATTTGCAAATAAATTCAGAGATACCTTACGAGGCGAAAGTCAAATTGGAGCAGATTTTTAAAGAGCTGTACGTCGACTATCCGAGGCCTTCGGAACCTAAAACGGAAGCGGAGTTCAAGTTACGTTTAGACAATCCGCAGCCGTTTCACTGTACTCCGCGTAAGCTCGCTCACGACGAAAAACAGAAGCTTCAGGTTATTATAGACGAATTGTTAAAAAAGGGTTATGTGCAAAAGAGAGCGAATCTGAATTCGCATCGCCGATCGTTTTAACTAAAAAAAAAAAGGTTTTGTAAGCTCGAACGTGTTGCCTCCCGTAACGTCGGCAACGGACTCCCCCGGCTCACCCCTCCCTCTCACATCCTCGATCGCAGCGCGCGTGACGGCAATGGGGCACGCAACAACCGAATTTTTGAACAATGTTTTACATCTCTATATATATGTCGGTATTTTGGCCTTTTGAACTTTGACACTAGACCTCTTGGTAATGGGTGGCACAAATCAATGAGCTTTGTACTCGTCAACCAATCGCACGGTATCTCGAATCTCTCCGTTGCGGCGAAGAGAAAAAAATGCATTGCTCACACGATCGTAAAGCAAGTCTCTGTATTTTTCGCGTGCCCCGTATTTTCGCCAGTGGTATTTTCGCCTCGAACATATTTTTGCGTTCCGCGATAGTCGTTCTCGCGTTTTCATCAATTTTCCACTAATTTGATTACACCGGTTCTCGATCCAACAATTCGTAGTGACCATTAAAAGGATGTAAGTGTTTTGTGCAGCACAGTTTCCAGTTTTACCGACACGTCTGCTAAGGAATACGAAAGAAATGTGATTTCTCGCTCCGGGGTTTGACCACTGAACTATAGCAATACTGGAACGCGCACTCTCGGTCCACTAATTGTGGCGAGAGAGAGATCTCCAAAAGGAATCTCTATCTCTTCGTACAGTCCATCAAAAAAAGTTAGTTGATTCACGACACGGTCTTACATACAGGACTGGAAACTCCCCCCGGATCCAAGGACACGGTCTTACATACAGGTCTGGAAACTCTGCCAGAATTTGCTTGGTGGGGGTGTGCTTTTACCGACGAAAACTTTCGTCAAAAAATCATACGTGGCATTGGGGTCTCGCCTCCTGATAACATAACCTTAAAATTGAATCTATCGTAATTTTGTAAACACATGCAACTTTTTGCCGGCAATTTCTGTCAATATTAATCAATATTATTACATATATATTATATGTAATAAAATATTACATTATACAAAGTAAAAAAAGGCCGAGAATCTGTGTTGTGCCAAAGTGCAAAACGAGAATCAGAATCGAGACATCAAAGCACTCATTATTTCGCGTACCAAGAGCAGGGTTGCAAATAATGCATTATTTTTTTTAATGCATTATCATTTTCATTAACCATTAAAATTAAATGGTTAGTGGAAAATATTTCTATTAACCATTAAAATTAAATGGTTAATGAAAAATATTTCCATTAACCATTTATTTAAATGGTTATAATGAAAATTATTTCCAATAACGATTAAAATTAAATGGTTAATCGAAAATATTTCCATTGACCATTAAAATTAAATGGTTAATGGAAACTATTTCCATTAACCATTTAAATTAAATGATTAATGGAAATATTTTCCATTAATCATTTAATTTTAATGGTCAATAAAAATATTCTCCATTAACCATTTAATTTTAATGGTCAATTAAAATATTTTCCATTAATCATTTAATTAAATGGTTAATGGAAATATGTTCCATTAACTATTTAATTAAAATTAAATAATAGTAATGGAGGTTTCCTCGGTTACTGGTACCGGCAGTGGTTTCGGCTTGGGTCAAAATGACCCGATGGTAGTAATCCAGGCTCACTCGTTTACCAGAAGCAGTACCAGTTTTGATCTGGGTCAAAATGACCCTATGGTAGTAACCGAGATTTTCTCGGTTACAAATAGCGCGAGCGGTTTTGATCTGGGTCAAACTGACCCAATGGTAATAACCGATGATTTCTCATTTACTAGTAGCGGGAATGGTTTTATTCTGGGTAAAAACGACCCAATGGCAGTAACCGTGGTTTTCTCGGTTACTAGTCGCGGGAGTGGTTTTAGTCTGGGTCGAAATGACCCAATGATAGTAACCGAAATTTTCTCGGTTACTAGTAGCGGGAACGGTTTTATTCTGGGTCAAAAAGACCCAATGGTAGTAACGGACCTTTTTTCGGGTACTAGTAGCGGGAACCGTGTTACGCTGGGTCAAAATGACCCTGTGGTAGTAACTGAAATTTTCTCGGTTATAAGTAGCGAGAGCAGTTTTGGTCTGGGTCAAAATGACCCAAAGGTAGTAACCGAGGTTTGCTCGGTTACTAGTAGCGGGAACGGTTTTATTCTGCGTCAAAGTGACCCAATGGCGGTAACCATGGTTTTCTCGGTTACTAGTGGCGGGAGTGGTTTTAGTTTGGGTCAAAATCACTCAGTGATAGTAATCGAGGTTTTCTCGATTACTAGTGGCGGGGATGGTTTTGGTCTGGTTCAAGTAGACTCAGTGCGTAAATTTTTATTGTCCTTTTACGTACTTGAAAGAATGCTCTCATCACGGTGATTGTGACGAATAATAAGGGGGGAAAAACTATTGGAGTATTATATACACGTTATTATCTCACTTTTCTAATGACTAAGTGTTCCCTTCGACTACATATCTATGAGAATTCATCCCGCACTTATATGAACTTCTATATATGTACGCAAAACGATTTTGATGCGTAGTGCTATGCTCGTACAATTTACGTCTAAATCATAGAGTCGGTCTAGGAGCTTAACACAGAACGTAATCAATTTCTTCCGTTGCTTTGTCTACCCTGTATCCGTCTCAATTTTTTTCGTTGACTACACCGCGGGTCGAGGGCAGTTGAGTGATTAGAACCCGAGGGAAAGGAGGAATTGACAATCAAGAAAAGAGAACGATTAAATTTAAAAAAAAGTGAGAAGGCGGGCCATTGAGTTAGGGCCAAGGTACGCAAAAGAGCAACGAGAGAGAGAGAGAGAGAGAGAGAGAGAGAGAGAGAGAGAGAGAGAGAGAGAGTTTGACGTAAAAAATATTCTTTATTCTGTGAAATAGTAGTAAAATATTTTAAATGCACTGGTCCAGACGCGGATTTTTTCCACCGAACTATTTTTGAGGTGATTTTACGCAACTAAGAAAACCTTGGTTACTACCGTTGGGTTATTTGAACCCAGAATAAAACCGCTTCTGCTACTAGTAACCGAGAAAACCTCGGTTGTTACCATTGGATCATTTAGACCCAGAATAAATCTGCTTGTGCTACTAATAACCGAAAAAACCTCGATTACTATCATTGGTTCATTTTGACCAGAACAAAACCCCTCCCGCCACTAGTAACCGAGAAAACCACGGTTTCTACCATTGGATCATTTCGACCCAGAATAGAACCGTTCCCACTACTAGTAACCGAAAAAACTTCGGTTACTACAATTGGGTTATTTTGACCCAGAATAAAACCGTTCCCGCTACTAGTAACCGATAAAACTACGGTTACCGTCATTGGGTCATTTTGACCAAGAATAAAACCGTTCCCGCTACTAGTAACCGAGAAAACCACGGTTACTGCCATTGGGTCATTTCGACCCAGAATAGAACCGTTCCCACTACTAGTAACCGAAAAAACTTCGGTTACTACAATTGGGTTATTTTGACCCAGAATAAAACCATTCCCGCTACTAGTAACCGAGAAAACCTCGGTTACTACCATTGGGTCTTTTTGACCCAAGAATAAAACTGTTCCCGCTACTAGTAACCGAGAAAACCTCGGTTACTACCATTGCATCATTTTGACCCAATCTAAAACCACTCCCGCTACTACCCAGATAGAAATTCGTGCAGTCGGCATTAAAAATACTGTGACGTGCAGTCACCGTGCCGTCACTGTGCCACAAATCGTCTATCAGGGTAGTAACCGAAAAAATCACGGTTACTACCATCGGGTCATTTTGACCCAGAATAAAATCATTCCCGCTACTAGTAAACGAGAAAACCTCGGTTACTACTATTGGGTTATTTTCACCCAGAATAAAACGGTTTCCACTACTAGTAACCGAGAAAAGCACGGTTAGTACCATTGGGTCATTTTGACTCAGAATAAAACCGTTCCCGCTACTTGTAATCGAGAAAACCACGGTTACTGCCGTTGGGTCATTTTGACCCAGAATAAAACCGTTCCCGCTACTAGTAAACGAGAAAACCTCGTTTATTACCATTGGGTCATTTTGACTCAGAATAAAACGGTTTCCACTACTAGTAACCGAGAAAACTACGGTTACTACCATTGGGTCATTTTGATCCAGAATCAAAACCGTTCCCGCTACTAGTAACCGAGAAAAAGCTCGATTACTATCATTGGGTCTTTTTGACCCAGAATAAAACCACTCCCGCCATTAGTAACCGGGAAAACCGCAGTTACTACTATTGGGTCATTTTGATCCAACCTAAAACCACTCCCGCTACTCGTAACCGAAACAACCACGGTTACTACCATCGGGTCATTTTGACCGAGAATAAAACCATTCCCGCTACTAGTAAACGAGAAAACCTCGGTTATTATCATTGGGTTATTTTGACCCAGAATAAAACGGTTTCCACTACTAGTAACCGAGAAAACCACGGTTACTACCATTGGGTCATTTTGACCCAGAATAAAACCGTTCCCGCTATTAGTTACCGAGAAAACCTCGGTTAGTACCATTGGGTCATTTTAATCCAGAACAAAATCGGTCCCATTATTAGTAATCAAGATGACTGTGTTTACTACCATTGGGTCATTTTGACCCAGAATAAAACCTCTCACGGTACTTGTAACCGAGAAAACCTCGGTTACTACCAGAGGGTCATTTTGACCCAGAACAAAACCTCTCACGCTACTTGTAACCGAGAAAACCTCGGTTACTACCATAGGGTTATTTTGACCCAGCCAAAACTGGTACTGCTACTGGTAACCGAGGAAACCTCGATTACTATTATTTCATTTTAATGGTTAATGGAAAATATTTCCATTGGCCATTAAAATTAAATGATTCATGGAAAATATTTCCATTGACTATTAAAATTAAATGGTTAATGGAAAATATTTCCATTGACGATTAAAATTAAATGATTAATGGAAAATATTTTCATTGACCATTAAAATCGAATGGTTAATGGAAAATATTTCCATTGACCATTAAAATTAAATGATTAATAGAAAATATTTCCCTTGACCATTAACCATTTAATTTAAATGGCTAATGAAAATTATTTTCATTAATCATTTAAATTAAATGGTTAATGGAAAATATTTTCATTAAAAATTTCACAACCCTGACCAAGAGTTCATTTCCACTTATATTGCCTTGGATATTAATAATATATGAAGGCCTGGAGAAGTATAACTGAGTTTTAAAGTAATGAATATATAAAATGAAAGAGCAAAATTTTATTGGCACTTGCTGTTAGTAAATCGAATGGTTATTAAAATCGAATGGTTAATGGAAAATATTTCCATTGACCATTAAAATTAAATGATTAATAGAAAATATTTCCCTTGACCATTAACCATTTAATTTAAATGGCTAATGAAAATTATTTTCATTAATCATTTAAATTAAATGGTTAAGGCATCTTCTCACTTTAAGCGCCTCAAAAATAGGCTGTTTTTGCGATTTTTTTTCGAGGATTTTTGCTTAAAATTATGGGATAAAACGGATCCTATGTAATAAACACATCTTTCAAGTACATGAAAAAATTTTTATTTTATTTTTTTAAACAATTATTATAATACATCAGTAGCATTGAAAAACCCGTGTAAAAATGTTATGGTCGTGGCTTGTTGATGGTATCTCCGAGACGGGTCGTCTGAAACAAAAAAATAAAACTGTTTTAGATTCAGTATGTCAGTGGCTATAGCGCATATCATCAGATTTTTGATATTCGCGAAAATAACAAAATGGCGCACGTTTTTCGAAAAAGTAAAAAAAAACCACGATTTTTTTGCAGTTTTTTGTAAAAAAAAAATTCTTAAAATCAAAATTTAAAAAATCTGATGATATGCGCTATAGCCATAACTATGAAGCATATGTCATTCAAATTTCATGACAATCGGCCGGATAGTTTCCGAAATTTCATCAACAAAGCACCGAAAAACCTTGTTTTGAGATAACTGCGTTTAAAGTTTTGGAGGGATCGCCGGGTACTCTCAGGTAGTCACCTAACGGTCGCCAAAAAATGTAGTTAGACTCGTCCGATCTTTATGAAATTTCGAGATGACATTTTTGAAGATATGTACTTTCAAAATTAAAAAAAAAAAAAAAATCGATTTTTTTAAATTTCCAAAGTGAGAAGACGCCTTAATGGAAAATATTTTCATTAAAAATTTCACAACCCTGACCAAGAGTTCATTTCCACTTATATTGCCTTGGATATTAATAATATATGAAGGCCTGGAGAAGTATAACTGAGTTTTAAAGTAATGAATATATAAAATGAAAGAGCAAAATTTTATTGGCACTTGCTGTTAACAACGATAACATAAAACTGATATGAGATAAACCCTTCTCGTACACACGTCTGCCATCTTCCGGGACATACACACGGGGTGCAGAGGTCCCCATCGATTTTTGAATGCTTGCTGTGAGAAGACTTTTTATCCGATTTGAATCAAACAAAAACTAAAACGCAGCTTAAACTATCTAGAATGCGGTAGAATGAAATTTAAAAAAAAATGAAGGTTGTCAAAAATGCACGGAAACGAGTAAAGTCGTGACAAATGGTCTTTTTTACAAAAAAAAACATAACTTCGTTACTTTAAAGATAATTAAATGAAATTTTCAGGGAAGTACTGTTACATATAGTAGTTTCATAAAAAAAGTAGTGCAATATTGGGTGTTTCAAAAAAGGTATTTATTTGCAAGTACGAGCATGAGACATTTTGGAGTAAAAAAATATTCTTTATTTTATATAAACACATATAAACGCATATAAAAACATGTTTTATATGACATAAAATGAATGTCTATAATCTTAAATTTGAACATTTACTCAACACCCCCACAGTCGAGACATAGCGCAACTCTATGCTCATCGCATATTGGCCTCTGACAGGAGGGGCACCACTGTCTCGTCTTCCGGTCTTTACTCCGTGGGCATAATCTACACCGAGTTTTTTTATCAACAAATTGTCTTTCATCTGACAATATCCCGTGGTGGTCTATTCCAAGAACTTCAGCAATTTCATCCTTTATATCGATGCGCAATGATGGTGTTTGAAATCGCTCTTCGAGGAATGGTCGAACAAGGTATTGAGTCATTTCATCGAAACATTTTTTTGCCGGCAATATCTCATCGTCTTTGCCACGGTTTATGACACTGCACTTGTGTAAAATACGTGCATTCACGATGGCTTGATCCAGAATCCCAAAAAAAAATTGCAGTGGCCATCTCCGCGTCCCTCTTGCTATCATGTACGAATGACATAACTGATCAAAACTATCTGTTCCGCCTTTTGTCATATTGTAATGCACCACAATATCAGGCTTTCCATTAGTAATATCAGTTGTTCGTAGATGTAAGGTGGCCAGCAAGACGATCTTATTTTTTTTAGGACAGAACGATAGCTACGTCAATTTCGCTGTAAACGCAAACTTCATTGACAGTGGTTTTTTGTCGGTGACCAGAAATTCGGCTGGGAATTCTTTCTTATTCTTCCGAATTGTACTGGTGATTTCCATGTTGTATGGTGGATTCATCATATTTATCAATAGTGGTATTGATGTAAACCAGTTATCACATGTGACTGATCGTTTCGTTCCATGGATTGGTGTTGTGACCTCTCGAAAAAAATCCTCTTCCGTTTTAGTCGGACCGTTTCCAATTTTCCCAAGGTTTAGAAGCCGTGGATCTGTCAAATTATACATTATGAAATTACAAATAAATTCGCTACAACTTAACACTTCGAAAGTATAAAAACTTACTAAATATGAGGTTCGGCCATCATTCAGCGTGATTATTTTCATTCCATATCTGTCCGCCTCGGATTTAATGAACATGGGGAACTGACATTTGCCCCGGAAGCTGAGTAATTATTCGTCGACAGTGCAGTATTTACTTGGCTTGTAGTAACGACTACAATTGCCAATGAAGATGTCCCAAAGTTTACGTATCGGAGCTAATCTGTTGTTCAGATCTCGAGATGCTTTGACATCGAAACGCAGACATCTTGCGATGAAAGCAAATCGTGATCTAGGCATGACACAACAATAGAACGTAGTACCGTTTTTCTTGTCCCATAAATCTACAGTGTCCACATGAGTCGATTTCCATTGCCCGGAGTAATATAGAAGCCCAATGACAGCCCTTATTTCAGTTACATCTGTGTGGTGATGGTATGTTTGTAGCTCTTTACCGTCGCGAATCATCTCAAGATAAATTTCTTCAATTTTAACATTCGTACAGTCTACGATTATTCTAAACATTTCATTGTTGAAAAGAAGTTCCCAAAACTCTTGAATTTTTTTTTAATTTTTTTTTTTAATTGAAAGCTTCACGTTGAGGCGCAGGTATAATAATATTATTGGCAACAGCAGATCGTTCTGAAAAAATGTAAACAACTATTAGAACCTTCGATATTTACTACCTCTGACAACAGAGCATTGACAATGGACAATTTAACTACAGATACCTGACTACTTTAGAAAGATGTTTTTCATACTTGAATGTCGGGATTCCGATGTAGTACGCCACTTAAATCCATTTCTCCCCTTCAAAACCGCCGTTGGTCGACTTCGAGCGCGTGATTTTAAAATGCGCACATTCTGCGTCGCATTTTCTATGTCTTCATCGTCGATTTCCGAATTCGTGATGCCTCATAGTAACCGTTATGAGACTCCTCGGACAGGATATCTTCCTCGGACTCAGAGGAATCGTCGCCGAAGTTTTCGGTTTATTCAGAACGATCGGCGTATGAGGGAACGTTCTGATGCCGAAGGTTATACGCCATCTGCGCACAAATTTCGGAGCAATAATTTTTTTAAGTTGAAAAAAAATATAAAGTATTGCGACGATTGTACTTACTTTGATTACGATCAATTGTACTTAAAAATCGAAAAAAAAATCGCACTATCACGAAATACACACACGGGGTCCAGCGGCCCCCAGCGAAAACACGTGGTCGAATAATCGACTGCCAAGCACAAACTAATGCTTTGGGTCCCGTGCCTATGTTACATACCTGAAGAGGACCCTTCAAACTATAATTGAGGGTGGGGGGAACTCAGGCTATAGGTTCTAACTCTTTCATATTTAGCTCACAAGTTGGCGTTCGGGTCCACTGGACCTCCGGTGTACGAGAAGGGTAAATTAATACAAAAAACTATGACAATTTCAACACGATAAAAATTCTCGTACTAATTTTTCATAACTTTTCTCTACTATAACTTTTGAATGATTAACCCTCTCAGATCGAGACGTATTTCACGTTGAATGAAAATTATTTCCTTCATAGTTTTATCTCTAAACACTTTCTAGTTGATGAATCCATCCTGACATTTCAATTTTTTTTTTTTTTTGGGAAATACGAATTTTTGAATGTTGCGTGCGCCCAACACCAGGCACTTGGGGGGTAAAATCAGGAAAATTTACGAATGAATAATCGATACTGTAAGACATGGGCAACATGATTTATTGAACTAAAACTTGTTATATAGTGTGAAATTACATTTAAAAAATGATCTGATTGAAAAGTAAAACTTATAATTCATCGCTGATGATATGTTGTGAAACAATTTTTATTGTTGTTGTAGCACAAAGCAACTTGACATTTCTCGCATTTGGATATGACGATTCCAGTTATGCATAATTTGCATCGTGAACGTGTATTTCCAAAATATGGCCAGTGACCTACACCGTCGTATTTAACTTCGTCAATCGGAGCAGTACTTTGCTGTTTACGTAGGGTCTTTGAGGCACTGATGCTAGGGCGGCCCCGTTTTCTCTTTGTGCATTGAATTAGTCCAAACCCGATATGGGTCCGAAATTCTTTTAAGCTGAGCATTTTGCCGACCGTCTCTCTCTTATATAAGAGCCATGCATTTGTTACGCACAATTCGAGTATGTAGTCGAAAACAGGTAGGTACCAATGCCCACTTCGACAATTAGTCCTATATAGGGATACTAGGTAATTACTGTTATCAACCCCACCTTATTATATTGATGCACGATATTCGGACACGGAATTTTTATTCTTCTGCGCTGTTCTTTACACCACCGACTAATCGACGTTTGTGGTTCGGTTCCATATACAGTGCTACCTAATATCACACTTTTATTATCCAAGTACTTCACAAAAATTATTCCTGTGTTACATTTGCGATAATCAAAAGCTCCTCTGCCTAATTTTTTGAGCTATTTGTCCGATTTCAAGGGGCACTTTTCAATCCGGTTGCTTCGAAACGTGCCTACAGCAAATATTCCGAAAGATTCTTTCAAAATCAAAAATAGTCGCGCACTCGAAAAAAAATTATCGCAATGTACAATGGATCCTTGCGGATCTTTTATAATTTTGCAAAGAGCCAAAACTACTCCTGCTCCAACACTAAGCGAAATTTCGTTATCTGACAACTCCATCACAGTACCTTTCAATTGTGGAAATGTTGTTTTCCCTTGATACGGAATAAAGCAAAAAACTAATCCATCAGATCCCGCCAAGACAAAATTTGAAGCCCCATTTTATCGGTTTCATTGCAATATACTGACGCAAATTACCGGCCATGGTTCCTTTGTATGGAATCATCGTTTCGTCGACAGAATATGTGTGCGTCTGATCGTAGAAAACCATGTAAGATTTCAAAACAATATCTAGAAGGGGTCTCACTTTGAAATATCGGTCTGTGTTAATTGCATCATAATCATTGTTATCGACAAAATGTAAGTAATGTAACGAGGAATCTGTCTCGAGTCATAACATCTGCAATCTCTTATACGGAACGTACTTGACCAGTAATCACGGAACGCCGGTAATCTATTTACGCCATTAGAATTGCCGTGTCAGAAGCGTCCGTCGTAAGCGAGAGTGGAGAGTTTGGTGAAAGGAATCGTGTGAGGGTAGCTGAGACGATGCTTTCTTTGCACCGATCGAAAGCCTCCGTCGTTTCTCTTGTCCAAGGAATTTTCCTCTTATCGTTCTTTCGTGAATCCTTCAGGTAATCGTTTAATGGCGCTTGGATTTTTGCTGCATTTGGTATGCATCGTCGGAAGTAGTTGATGAAGCCTAAAAATATCCGGAGTTCCATGACCGTTTCGGGCTTGGGAAACTCAGTGATTGCTCTCACTCGTTCGGTTGGCGGTTGGTAACCGTCCTTGTTAATCTGGTACCCCAAAAAAGTTAGTTCTTCTTTGCCTAGAACACACTTATCGAGGTTTATAGTGAGGCCGTGTTTTTGGAGTTTTTCGAACACAATTTTTAGATGTCGGCGATGTTCTTCGGGATTTTGCGAAAATACCAGGATGTCATCGATGTACACTATCGCAAAGTCGATTCCTCTGAAGATAGTGTCCATATATCGCTGGCAAGTCTGTGGTGCGTTGCGGAGACCAAATGGCATCACGAGGAATTCATATGAGCCGATTGGGGTCGTTATTGCCGTTTTTTCGACGTCGCAGCTGGCCATAGGTATTTGGTGATAAGCCTTAGTGAGGTCCAGTTTTGAGAAGATTGTTTTTCCATGTAATGCTTGAAATAAATCGTGACTATGTCCCATCGAGTATTTATCTGGAACAGTAATTGCGTTTAGGGCACGAAAATCCCCACATAATCTCCAACCACCCGCTGTTTTCGGCTGCAGATGTACGGGGCTAGCCCATGGACTACTAGAAGGACGAATCATTTTTTGTTCAAGAAGGTAAGTTATTTCTTCCCGAAGAGCTTTAAGTTTCTCACCTATTACTCTCCTTGGATGCTGAGCGACCGGTGGTCCGGTTGTTTGAATGTGATGTTCAACCTGGTTTTTGTTTGTTTCCATCAAGCCGCTTTGTGCTGATTTAGAGATGTTAAAATATGTATTCAACAAATCGGTAAACTCACCCTCCTTGTTGACCGTCGAAATATTATAGATTGAGGTTGCAGCGATTGTTTCTTGCGAGTACAGTGATATCGTTGGATCCAGCAGTCTTTGGTTTTTCAGGTCTATCAGGATTCCATAATGCGCAATCAAATCCGCTCCGATGATTGCTGCCTGTGTGTCTGCGATGACAAATGGCCACCGGAATTCTCTCGAAGCCCTAAGTTTACAACAATGACTTTTTCTCCGTAGGTTTTTATCACAGTATTGTTCGCTGCGTAGAGGTTGATTCCGCTCTTCGTTGGTTTTCGTTGTAAATATCTACTGGGAATTACAGACACCGATGAGCCAGAATCTATAAGGAAGGTCATTGTGGTGTTGTTGTCGTATGTATTTAATCGTAATTCAGGCGGTGGGCTGCTGTTGCCGTTGATTTCGCTGCCATCAAGTGCCTGGACAGGTGACAGCGACGCTAGTTTCCCTCGTTGGACTTGGTTTTGTAGCTGCATGGTTTGAAGCACTTGTATGCTGCGTCGCCATATCTTTGGTGATATCCGCAAACTCCGTTTCGATGTGGAATAGCTGGTCTTGACCTTGATCTTGTTCGACTCCCTTGTCTATTGTTGTTGGAATTGTTGGAGTTGTTAGAGTCGTCGTTTGTGTGGTCGTTGTTGCGCTCACCTAGCTGCGTGGTTTTCAAAAATTGAGCAAACATTTGTCGCAATTCCTTTACCTCTTTGGAGAGCATCGAGCACTCTGTACACGGTCTGTCAGCCCTCGGTGGTGTCGTACTGGCAGCCATGACTTGTGCGAAACCCATTGTGTCCATGACTCTGTCAGCCACTTCCGCCAGGCCGTTGAGGTCCAGATTTTCGGACATTACAAGTATCGGCTGAGGGTGTTGGAGCATACGCATCAGCCAGAGAGAGTGCAAGACGTCCTCGCTTAGACCTCCTCCTGCAAGTTCTCTCATTTCGTAGAGAAGTTGTGACGGCTTTTTAGTACCTAATGTCACGTCGTTTAGCAACTTTGACAACTGGCGTTCTTTAGATTTGGAGAATCGCTGAATAATTATTTCCTTTAAATGGTTATACTTATCTCGCGCCGGAGGGTTTAAAATTACGTCTGAGATCTCGTCCAGTGTGCGTGAGTCGAGTGCCTTTAGCACTGCTATGTACTTGGTATCGTCTCTTGTGATTCTTGATGCCGCAAAGTCAGATTCGACGATAAAGAACCACAGATCCGGTCTTTCGGACCGAAATGGTGTCAGTTGAATTTTGCTAATAGCGGAGATCACGTTTTCACTCAGCAATCCCGCCACGTTATCTAGCGTATTTTTCCTTTGTCCGCCCTTCTCCTTTTTTGATCGGGAACTTTGCGGGTCATCGTCGCAGTCCTGGAATGAATTTTCTTGGCCTTGAGCTTCCTCTTCCTCACTATCATTGTTTTGATTATTTTTGCCGGGCGGCGGTGGAGTGTGCGAAAGCGGCATTTCTCGCTTTTCACGCCTCGTGGCAATTTTTAGGTTAGTTTTTCCGCGCCGTTTTTGATCGCATCGTGGTCACCAATTTGTGGGTGTTGGGACGAGTTTAGGCAATAAAAACACTTACACGCCACAAGTATATTATTAATTAATATGAATAAAATACTTTATTTAACCCGCAATGTCGTAATCAGAGGAAAGAGATGTGAGTACACGCGTTTTTCTTTTCACTACTTTTGAGGCGGTCTCTTCTTCTTCTCTTTAGCTCTCTGCGCATGCCCGCGGTATCAATAACTGTTTTCGTCGGTGCCGCTTGTCGCTGCTGTCGCTTGGCGTTGACGTTGTGGACGGTGACGATACCGCCACATAGGAGTATTTATAGCGCCATCTGACCTTACTTGATGGAACTAGGCAGCTAGAACCCCGACCTTACCGACCGATGCAGTTTTATGGGGCCTCAAAGTGCGTGTTGCGTAAAAGCAACATACGGTCCGAGAGGAATGCTATTTAGAATGCTATTTAGCTCATTAATTGATGAAAAAAAAAATCAATTATGTAGGGCCTTTGATCACATGAAGTTTCAATTACGAATCAAAAATATACATGTTAGAATTTTTAAAATATTTATTAAACCTACTTCATGATAATATTAGAAAGACAACGAACTGTGCTGTCAACATTTTTTGATTAAAAATGGACTTGCATCATATTACAGACATTGAGGTTAGGCGTGACGGAGACAGGCAGATGCAAAGGATTGCGGCAATTAGTGCTGTCTTTGTTCAATACCTCTGTCTGCCGTCGCATCGTGTGAATTCTGTTCGGAAACGGTACAATTTCCATACTTAGGGGGTTTTAGTATGCTGTACACGGACAATATTTTATATAATTATAAGAATGTAAGACCATTTGGATGGTCGTTACAACCGGCAGCTTGGCGAATTGTTCCAAAGTATTTCTGTAACAAATATACATTCACAGTGTATTAATACTTCTGTATTGAAAAGACAAATTAGGTAACTAGTATGCTTTTGTGTGTGTGTGTGCGTGCGTGCGTGCGTGCGCGTGCGTGCGTGCGTGCGTGCGTGCGTGCGTGCGTGCGTGCGTGCGTGTGTGTGTGTGGGTAAAAATACCTCCAACTGGTCCTGGTTGAATTTTCCGGTTAATAAGTAGCTGAAATCGAACTTTTCGATAAGGTACGGACACATGTCGATTATGGATTGGAGCGAAATTCGTAGAGCTTCCGATGTTTGCGATGTCAAGTATTCAGCAGCCGTAATGTTGCCTTTTAGCTTCGCAGATTCCCAGTTGCTCAACCATTGGATTGAATCTTGTAATACCTGAACATGATGAATGAAAAGAATGAATCATAAGAAAAAAGTACTGGACATCCAAAGGACATCAATTAATTACCTTGAAATCTTTGGATTCTGGGGTCAAGCCTTCATTAAGCAATTTCCGATTTAATGCATCAAACATGTAATTTATTTGAATGCAAAACTGAATCGTTTCTTCACATCTAACGAGAGATCCAATTTTATGCGATAAGTGAAACGAAAGTCCATGAGCCACCGATTTGCTAAAAATCTGCGAATGTATAATAATGCAATAGTTTATTTTTTATTCAGTAAAAAAGCATGAAATGAAAATATGCAAAAAAGCGAAAAACATACCTGAGTCGCGAGACGCACTCGCATTTTAGAAGCGAACCAACTGAACGTGTCGTTGTGTTATTTTTGGGCAAACCCTGGCCTTCCCGGGATGTTGGCTATCAACGTCGAATAAACTTTGAAAGTACTCCCATCATATGTAATTGTCTGACGATTTCATCTGAAATATGTTTATCAAAGGTTATATATAAAAACAGAAATTTCGTTTAAATTGAAATATTAATTTTAAACTCACTCAATTTTTTTTGATTGTAGAGTCGATTTCGAATACTTTTTACGACATGTGGTATATCGGAAAATACAAAAAATTTCCGGTTATCATCGGCAGGATGTGTAAACCATGTTTTGGTACCTTCCATTGCCCTGAATACACCTAGCAGCGACCACATTTTGGCATTTGTTGGCGCACCATCCGTGACAACGCCGTGAATCTTTGCTCCATTTTTTTCCAAGTATATAATCGCACCGATCACCAGCTTTGCAAGTTCTTCCCCGTTGACTGGATTTTTTTATGCAAACACAGCAATTGGCTGCGTATATGAAGCCGCAAGCGGTTGAAACATGAGAACCAATCCGTGCGTAGCGTGATCCTCGATATCTGTAGATTGCGGTCCATCTTCACCGAAATCCGTTAATCCAATGTATGTCAAGTTTTTGGAGCAAACTGCCACTGATCGTCGCAAATTGAGTTCATCTAACAAAAGGATGCCATGTCGCTGTAACGGAGTTTTCTTGGCAAAATGTTTTGCTAATAATTTCCCAAGTTGTTTGTCGAATCCACATTTTATGTTTATAAGCGAGAAGTACCTTCGAATTGTTCTCTTATAGAGGAGTGGTAAAAAATTATTCTTCAGTAGAAAGTCGTAATACCCCGAAGAGCGCACATTCAACACCATGCACATCATAATCCATTCCTCTGAATAACGTCGATTTTTGGAGTTTTTTTTCGATGCAGCAGATTTAATTTCTCGAAGCGCTTTTTGTTGCATAGCTGGGACTTCCAGTTACAAAAATTTTTCTTCCAAAGATTCTGCTTTAAGGCGCTATTAGAGTTTGAACGCTAAAAAAAAGGCTATTTTTGGGATTTTTTTCTGGGCATGCTGTTAAAAATATTGAAATAAAACTTATTGGGGATAATAGATCTAGTCTTTATTTACATACAAAATTTTTTTTAATTCATTTTACTACATTTTTATGTGCGAAAACTGCACTTGAACAAAGCGCCTCGAGAAATAGGAGGCAAACGGTCTCCATCATATCTCAGGAACGGCTTGTCTGACACCAAAAAAACAAAGTGCGTTAGATTAAGTATAACGTCAGGTAGATAATAACGCTTGGACATTAATTTCTATCGATAAATAACAAAATGGCGGATGAAAACAGAAAAAAAATAAAAAACACGTTTTTTTCATTGTTTTTTGTACAAAAAATATAATATAAAATCAAAATTTTAACTTCATAGAGCGTTAATTTCTAGGAATATATATGTAGAATATGTGATTTAAATTTCATAAGGATCAGTCAAGTAGTTTTTGAGATCTCGTGAAGACCAATTTCAAAAATGGTGTTTCGAGAAAAACGCGTTCAAAGTTTTTGGCGTTCAGGTACACGCGCTGAGATACTCATGTAAAGGACGCTGAAAAGTATACTTAGATTGCTCCGATCGTTTTGAAATTTTTACACAACCATATTACATGTATATACTTTCGAAAACTGAAAAAAAATCGATTTCTCAAAAGTGTCAAACTCTAATAGCCCCTTAATAGCATCTATTTCATCACCTTTTTGTTTCAGCGATTCTGTTAGCAACTGTACGCGAAGTTTTGCTCTATTTTTGCCCGTTTTTCACACCGTTTTTTCTTACATAACGCAATAAGTTTTTTTTGACCGAAGGGATTTGATGCACGATGAATCTATTTAAAAGTCTGAGTTTCTTTTATTCTTGCTTCCCTCTTCATCACTCGTTGTCTCATCTTCATGCAGTTGTCGCATCATTTTCGTTTTGCAATCATCGAACAGTTATTGTCGCGCCAACGCGCAACATAGTCTTTAAATGCTAAATTAGCAGACAAATAATCAATGTTCACAGCACCGAGGCCACTGCGCACGTTGATATTTTTAAATCGCTCCAAGGTGCGCAATACCTGTGTCATATTTTCTAAACCGGAAGGGAGTTAACACTTTTCCGGATCCACTGGGCGTCCATAAACACTGTATTGGAGTGCTTTGTTTTTATCAACTGTGATACACTTTTCCGGTACGGGTACCTCGATATCGTTATCTTTTTTCTTAATAAAATGCGAAAAAAACAATACATTGGCCTTTTTCATCCGCAAATTCTGCAACGGCCGACGATTTTGGTACAGTTATATGCGCACTTGCAATAATATCACTGCTGTTAATTAACTCAGTATCGCTGATCATGACACTTGATATTAGAAAATTTTCTTTGCGGGATGTCGATGTTTCAGATGGTGGAATAGCAATAATCGCAGAGTCGATGTTTTCTAGAGACGCAATCGATTTCCCTGTTGTGAAAACTCTTGGTGAGCTGGCGTCGTACTCTTTCATTTGATTGTGGATAGTTTCCATTGGTAGAATTATGTCTGTTTGACCAAGGAACACTTGGTGAGCTATTTTCATGCTCGATTACGTGGTTTGTATCGAACACCGTTTCAGGATTGCAGTGCTGCACAGACGTCGCACAATCCATCATTTCCATCGGCAAAACTGTTTCCTCTTGAGCCTGAAGTCTTGATGAGTTATCCGCACAAACAGTCTCTTCGTTCGGTGAATGGTGCATCGGCTCGGAATCATTTGGTACAACCGAAGTTGAACTTGAGAAAATATAGTGGGTACCGCAATCTCGACTAATCGTGGATATACATATAGAGCCTATGAACAATATGATGGAATGTATTCTAGTGATTGAGATGAGTCAAATTATATAAAATATTCAACAGGGGCAAAGATCGTTTGTCGAAAGCATTGGAAAAAATTTCAATAAACTTATCTAAGCAATAATTTTGCCCCCACAATCGCGTTTATCCATTCTTTAAAGGGTTATATACAGTTGGAAGGCCAAAAAAACTCGTTTTTTTACGAATTTTTTCCGGATAGGGATTTCATTTGACGAGGAAAAGCATAAGGAAGTAAATGGAGTGTCATCTTTTAACTCTTTATCGCAATTTTTTATTTAACAAAATATTGCTTCAGATAGCTCCTGTGATTGATCTCCTGTAGGTCCTCTAAAAAAAGGCGTCTTGCGGTGAGCATGAAATCTCCCGTTTGGATCAGCTGAAATTAAAAAACCAAAGAGATTTGTTTAGTGGACAGATAAATGCTGGGATTGGACGAAGGAATAGTTGGAATTTCCAATTTTGATGAAATGACGGCTCCTCAAAGACGAAATTTCAATTTTTAGCCGAATTTTGGTCGTTCAATGGTTCAAAAAAAATAGAAATAATTTTCGGAAATCTTACTCCTTCGTCCAATCCCAGTAGAATTTATCTGAGAAAGTTGTGTTAAAATTGCAGACCGATCGGTTGAGCCATCTTTGAGAAATCGTGCTCACCGACTTTGAAAACATCGTTTCGAGATAAACGCGTTCAAAGTTTCATAAGTGGTGAACACATGGATAAAAATTTTTTTTTACAACTTACAAGGAGTCATCTATTCCAGGGCCATAAGAAGTTCCCTCTGCATCATCAGCAGCTTCCAAATTGTCGAATTGCAGTCGTCGGCGAACCATTCTTCCTTCGCGCGTGCGCTCATGCGCTCTTAAAATAGAGATCGCGACGCGCTCTGCATCCTGTTTTTCGGCATAGGCATGGGCATTGGGCCCAATCGATAGACCCAGTGCACTCATATAATATAATAGTGATGCCGTACCTTCATTAAAGGTGCCGGCTGCCATGTAAGCTGCTATTTCCACTATTTTTGAACCACTAGGAATTATTTTCGGTGTGATTTTCCAAATCAACTGATTATAGCTTTCGTTGTTATTTTGTGTGAAACCACCAACACATCTTTCAAGCAACTTTTCATTGCTCAGATCCGTGTAGATCGGAAACAGAGCGTCAGCAACATCTTGTGGAAATGGAGAATAATCGTGTTTATAATCCGATAATTTATTCGAAGCTCGCGCTCGCTGCCAACAACACCATGACTCAGTTCCGACCGGGCATCTTTCGTGTTGAGGATTTTCATCTGTTGAACAATAATGGTAATATGTTGCCCATATTGCATTATACATATTGTCAACGGAATCACAGTGCCTCCTGATTGCCAAGCCATAATAAACAGTCAATTTATCGATCAGTTTGGCTGTGAGCTTTCCTTTTCCACCAAGTACTTTTTTTTGCATTTTTTTCCCACTTTTATTTACAGTCATCTCGGTATTTTTTTTGACACAGTCTCGGAGTCGTGAACCCAATCTTTTTTGAACGTGTCCAATACATTCTTTTTTTACCACTTCGTTGTTTCCGTAAGGCACAGCTTTCAAAATCCCCGAGTAGGTTTTCGAGTCACCGTCGCCGATGTAATTTTTGTATTGGACGTTAAATTTTTCCATTGAACGCTTGAACATTTCTACGACCGCATCGACTTCCATTTTTCCTGAAGAACCGTTATGATTCGCAGCACAAACATCTTTGTGATCGTCATACCATTCGTTGTACTCTTCAGTGTCGATTTTTTTTTCCAAACCTCGCATTGTTTGCAGTACGAACTTTTCACGACGATATCGATAATTTTCCCCGTATAATAACCGATCAGTGATGTTACTCCGTATAAAGAAGTAAATCCTCGTTTTTTCCAGGTTCCATCGCCAGATATTGTCAATTCTTCACAGTTTCCATCGCCTCGATTTTGAGCAGACGCTTCTTTTTCTTCAGCACAAGCTTTTTCGAAAAGTTTTTCGGTGGCCATTTGCGTGCATGAATGAATATTTTTGACGATCAAATCGTACGTAGCTTGCATCACAAAAGGTGGCATGTCCATCAATCCACAAAATTTCGCTGCACCTTTCAATCCTATTCCGAGAGTTCTCATCATAAATAAAAATCGTCTGTTTATCGCGTAAGAATGTTTGATGAAAGGACAAGAGTTTATGGCTCGAGGATCGCACTTATCACACAGAATGACGATTTTAAAACCGAGTCCTCGTTGTGCAGCCGTTTGAAATTGCACTTTTCCTTTGCAAGTTTTACACTGGACGTATTCACTTATCGCTGCGAAGACCGTTATAAAATTGAAAATGCGATATTCAATGGAGGAATCACGAGGAACTAAGATCTCCTTCTGATTTTTCATTTTTTTCGCGGATGTACTGAAGCTACTTTCATCGGCCTCGACTGTTTTTGGATTGTACGATTGTTTTCGCTTTTTCCCTCTTGAAATTTGCGGCTTGTCGGATAGTCTCCGTTGTCTGGTACACTTGTAAGGCATTTTTATTCGCAAAACTACGAAAACGGAGTAAAATTTGAACGCGCGACTTTACACTGTGGCAGAGCTGGTTCGACTGACAAAATTCCTTTCTTCGGTATAAGAAATGACCACGCTTAGCTCTCGCATATACCATGTATGCAAAAACAATGAAAAGGGTCACCTCAGGCACGCGGGCCACAACAACCGCTGCCGCTCGGGCCGTTCGGAGCGCGCTTACTTTGTAATGCTCCAAGCATCCTTTCAAGTACGCATGTATCTCTACGAATATTTGCCGTATCGCTTTGAAAATTTCAGAGAATCTATTTGAATATATGTAGACTCCAAAAATGCAACAAAAAAAATCGATTTTTTGAAATTTGAAATTAATCATAAAATAGCATATAACTCCGACATTACTTGCTGGATTAATTTGAAATTTTCAGAGAATGTACTCAAATGTATGTACATTCTGAAAATGCCATAAAAAAAAATCGATTTTCTGAAATTTCCAACTGTATATAACCCCTTAACGATGAATTTTTTTTCAAAGTGTTTTTCACAAACGTGCTGAGATGGTTTTAGTTCCACTCCGAGAATTGTTGATAGCCACTTTTTAAATCGTTCCAGATTTTTTGGCACTTTAAACACAGAGCTCTTTTCTTTATTTGTTTTGTACCCTGTTTTGCAATGAGGTACCGCACATGATTTCGTCATTTTAATATGATAATGAGTTTTTTAATTTTTACGCGAACGATTTTTGGCGAAATAAATATCGAGAAAACGTGGAGAAGAGAGAACACTATGGTTTAGATTAGTCTCGTAACATCCCCCTAACACAGCGCCACGCGGTGGCAGCGGTGAGAAAAAAGCTTGTACATTAAGCGGCCCACGTGCTGCCTATAAAATGCTACCGTCGTTTCCAGACCTGTATATACGACCATGCACGTGTCTACTCTTTTACATTTTCGTGAACCAACTAACTTTTTTGATGGACTGTACGAAAAGAGATAGAGATTCCTTTTGGAGACCTCTCTCTCGCCGCGGTTAGTGGACCGAGAGTGCGCGTTCCAGTATTGCTATAGTTCAATGCTCTTAAGACTCTCTCTTTCGCGGCTGTTCTTGCTGATTAGGACCTTATAGGAGTGCGCGTTCCAGTATAGCTATAGTTCAGTGGGTTTGACCCAGTTCGAGGCTTAAATTATTAGTAACAAAAAATCGATTTTAAACGAGAATAAATCGATTGATGAATTTTGATATAATTTTCTTGAGCATGTTTTTAACTTGGAGCTTCATTTTGTGCCGAAGCCAGTGTATGGAAATCTTTTCGCTATACACAATCTGGTGGATTTCCTCTCCCTATACTTTTTACTTTAATAATAGCAGGGAGACTAGAGAGAAGGAGTGAACACAGCATAGGCCAATTCGTAGTTCCAGCGTTCCCAAAATACGTTGATGCTATAGTTTCTGGTTTTGCCACTAGCAACGCTCGTGATCGAAAGTACTAATGCGTATAGTGATAATAATCCTCAGCGTGAAACTGACCGTTTGGCGCATGCGTAAAGCAAGAAAAGAATTTTTATACGAGTACAAGCCAAAATTCGTCGCAATTTACTTTCAATGCAGCTCCACGCTTTTATGGTAATCTGATTCTATAAATGTGAATGCTGGTAAATTCAAACGCCATTCATTCGGTTATTTCCTTTTATTTAATTCGACTCAGAAACACAAGAATATATAAAACTACAAATGGAAATTGCCATTTACCTAAATTCATTCGGGAGCATCATATTTACACTAGATTTAATTAAGAGTCGCGGTAGCGACTCGAGACAAGAACAGTCGTGAGGTTATAAACATCGCGCTCAATTTCAGTTTCGGTTAAAGTAACTTTTATATATATAGATAGAAGAATGATAGTGCAAAAATAAAGTGTAATTTAATAAATAAACTTTTGAACAGTGCCTTAATAAATAATTTTCTTTATTAACCCTAGCCCCAACAATTCATTTTTCCGAACATAAACTCTAGAACGGAGTCGAAAACAGTGCCTCTTCTCTTTTACCATAAAATGTCCCTTGCATGCAATAATAAAGTTTATTTGGAAACCATTCTCTTCATTTTTTATATAATTGAGAGAATGGTGTATGATACCGCCCTACGTTTGAACCACCCTAAGTTTGAATTATATATGGTTTTAAACCATCCTAGAGTGGTAGAGACCTTAAATACATGAAAATACTATTTGCACTTGCAACCCAAAATGGAATCAAGTGATACGAAATAATTTTGAGCGAAAAGATTTGAGAAAAAAAAATTTCATCGGTACTTCACCAATTTTTTTTTAATCTATTGCTCATGAAATATAATTCGTAGTCAAAAAACATTATAAAAGGAAAACTCGCGTAGTACTTCGGCCAAAATTATTTCTTCCAATCAAACTTTTACTCTCGAAATTTTGTGCGTATACTTTTTTGTTTCAAAATCTCGTTTCGTTATGATTACTTATATTTAAAAACTTTCAGTGCATACTGATGCTATTAGAGTATTTCTTCGGCATCATTTTTTATGGAATATTTTCCGATCCGTTGATCTATTGGCATGGTGTAATATTTTTTGAAATTTATTTTTACAAAATTAAAAAAAAATCGAGTGTTTACTTGTTCGCTGTTCTTTTATGCGTCGTATCTTCTCAGAACTACTTTATGGTTTAAGTAATCTAATAATTTTATAAGTATTGACGGTTAATTACGAAGATTGAATTCATTTGAACACTTCTTAGATCAATATTTCACATTGCATTTTTAGTCCGAATATAGTCGCGATACACCAGTTCGAAATTCGATCATGTATCCATTTTTAGCCGAAATAATTAAAAAATCGCTTGAGCGACCTCTAAAATTTTTATTCAGAATTCAGTTCTTGAGAAAATCACTTTTTGATCAAATGTTACCATATTTTGCTGCAATGCCAAAAAAAATGTCAATTCTTTTGCATCACTCAGTTACATATATAATATAGACATGTTTAATTGGCAAGCTATGCATTTCATACCCAAGTACACAATATTGACATGTTTAATTAACAAGCTATGAATTCCATACAAAAAGTCGACAAATCCTAGCCAAAAACAGCATAAATGCTGTGAAAAAAGCTAGGACAAGTACATTTACGCCCCCCAAATAGTCGTTTCAGTATTAACTGGAACGACTGGGTGGTGGGGGGATTACCCCCCCCCCCCCACCACCCAGCGCCAAAATACCGATTCCCACAAAAATTTACAAAAACCCGTCTAAAGTCGTTCATGCAAAGATCTCTCCGCACAAAAATCCTTTCTAAAAACGAACTCATCATACAAAGTTTTATGGGTAACCGCTCTTATTATCTTATCAAATTAAGTCAAATTATACAGAGGTGATAATTTCATTCTCGTAAATATTATGAGTTCACAAAAAGTTGATATATAAATAGAGATTTACTAAAGTATATATGGCCAAGTACGTGTGATTTTATTATGTTTATAAAATCTCCAATTATGTTCATATGCCATTTCTCTAATTAATGCTTTATTACAACGAATTATTATCCTATGGCTTGGAACTACAAGGGCTTTCAAAAAAAAAATACAGAATTACATTAGTCTGCGTGAGCTTGAACGTTGCCACACTCTCATTTATAGTATTTGTAGTATAATTTTATTGGTAACAAATTGATAAAAGTTTACTATCGTACATAGAGCGGATACGCACAGAGTACTTGTACGGCCCAAAAATTTTTCATAAAATTTGTCCCATAAGTCAACATTAATCTACCATACATTTTGGCCTTAACTAGTAAAGTAAGCACAGCTAATTTGAAAACAATATGCGGATTGTTTTGTATCCCAAATTATGCTCCTTTCTTTTAACCAATTGTTATCGATGAATTGATGCTCGTGTGGAGCATATCTCACGTTATTACACGGCACGTTTATTCTGGTTTTGTAACATCCGGGGGAAAACTGGAATTACAGAGCGTCTAAACGGTACTGTACACCCGGAATAAGTAATCTGGTACCATTTACACTCACTTTTACACTGATTTTTAATACAACAGGTTTTACAAAACGGAATAAGCCTGCCATGTAAGAGCGATCATCAATTGATTGCATTCCAAGGCAGGTAAGATTCGAATCTGCATCAGGAGATCCGAATGTTCGGAGTGGTTGAAAAATTTGCCGTCTACAAAAAAGCATATTTTTAGCTGACTAGTTGGAAAATTTTTGGGCCGGACAAGTACTCTGTGCGTATCTGCTCTACGTACGATAGTAAACTTTTATCAATTTGTTACCAATAAAACCATACTACAAATACTACAAATGAGAGTGTGGCAACGTTCAAGTTCACGCAGGCTAATGCAATTCAGTATTTTTTTTTTGAAAGCCTTTGTAGTTCCAAGTCATAGGATAATAATTCGTTGTAATAAAGCATTAATTAGAGAAATGGCATATAAACATAATTGGAGATTTTATAAACATAATAAAATCCCATGTACTTGGCCATATATACTTTAGTAGATCTCTATTTATTTATCAACTTTTTGTGAACTCACATCATTTACGAGAATGAAATTATCACCTCTGTACAATTTGACTTAATTTGATAAGATAATAAGAGCGCATTTACCATAAAACTTTGTATGATGAGTTCGTTTTTAGGAAGGATTTTTGTGCACAGAGATCTTTGCATGAACGACTTTAGACGGGTTTTTGTAAATTTTGGTGGGAATCGGTACTTTAGCGCTGGGTTTGGCTGGAGGGATTAACTGGAACGACTATTTGAGGGGCGTAAATGTACGTGTCTCAGCTTTTTTTACAGCATTTATGCTGTTTTTGGCTAGGTTAATATTTTTACGGTTATATCAATACACATGAAAAATTTAATGTTTACGCCACACACTGTCTACGCAATATCCACTACTTCGTTGACGCGGCCCAATTTAAAAAGACTGAGGTTATAATTGTGTCAATTGAAGAATTGAGGTTATACTACACTTTTAAATTGAGGTTGTGAGAGGTGTTGACATGGCATATATATATATTACAAAATTGTACTTTGCGATCGCAGCGCCTCTCATTTTCTACCGATTTTTGGGTACACTTCTTAAGTACGGTGTGTTCACTCCTTCTCTCTAGTCTCCCTGAATAATAGCATAAAAATCCCTTTAAAAAAAATGGAGTACTCCAATCATACAAAGCGATAGTGATCCATGGAGGCTAGAGTACAGGAAAGGGTACTCTATGCTCCATGCAAATTCCACAGGATTAGGTGAAGCCAAAATAGTGTTCATGCCGAGGTGGCGCTGACAACGCTCGTGGAACACTGACGGTGTTTTCCGTGTATCGACTTTATGGTGTTGGGGGATCGATATGTATATAAACGTATGTTCCATTCGTGACGCCAGCGGCACCATACAGGACCAAATTTTAGCTTCACCGCAAAAGACCGAGTGAGACCTCCTGTACTGTAGCCTCAAAAATTCTCAAAAAAAAAAAAGCATCGAATAGCAAGAGTTTTGCAGGTCGATAATGATTGATGACAATACTTCGGTAAATGTAAAAAAAAAGTCAATTTCAGGAAATTTCAAAAAAAATTGATAATTATGTCGAATCATGGCTCCAGCCCGAAATGCCTTTATTTTTTTCTAACGCTCGTATCATGAAACAATGGTATCCCATATAATATTAAGGCGGGGGAAGCCTTCAAATGTGAAAAAATAAATAAAAAATTGGCAATATTGAGTAGGGCAGATATTACGTTTAGCAGGTGGTGAATGGGTACCAAGTGACACACACATACACGCGCGCGCGAGCACACACGCGCACTCGCACATAACAATAAAAACAATTCTAAGTAGTAAGGAGAAATTTCCAAGTGTAAATAGTATTTCCATGTATTTACTGACTTAACCACTTTAGGTTTGAACTACCCTAGGTTTCAAATAGTGTTTCCATGTATTTAAGGTCTCTACCACCCTAGGCTTGAAATAGTATTTCCATGTATTTACTGCTTTAACCACCCTAGGTTTCAACCACCCTAAGTTTGAATCGTATATAGTTTGAAACCATATATAATTCAAACCTTATACAATTCAAACTTAGGGTGGCTGAAACCGAGGGTGGTTAAAGCAGTGAATACATGGAAATACTATTTCAAATCTAAGGTGGTAGAGACCTTAAATACATGGAAATACTATTTCAAACCTAGGGTAGTTCAAACCTAAAGTGGTAGAGAACTTAAATACATGGAAATACTATTTCAAACCTAGGGTGGTAGAGATCTTAAATACATGGAAATACTATTTCAAACCTAGGGTAGTTCAAACCTAAGATGGTTAAAACAGTAAATACATGGAAATACTATTTATACTTGGAAATTACTCCTTACCACTTATAATTGTTTTTATTGTGTATATGCATGTGCGTACGTGTGCGCGCGTGTGTGTGTGTCTCTTGGTACCCACTCACCTCCTGCTAATATATATCTAATATATGTACTATTCAATATTGCTACTTTTTTCATTTATTTTTTCACATTTCAAGCCTTCCCCTCCTTAATATTACATGGAATACCATTTTTTTAATGATAAAAAACGTTACAAAGAAATTTGGAGCAGTTTTGAGCTGGAGCCATGATTCGACATAATTACCAAAAATTTACTTTAAGGTGATCTCTCAGTTGCATGAGTGGAGGGTTGATAACTGAAAAGTAGATACACGTTTTTCTCGGACACGCTTGATATTTCGAGAAAACGGAGAGTTACACGATATCGTCCTTAGCAGAGAACAACGTGTAACTTCGTTTTCTCGAAATATCAAGCGTGTCCGAGAAAAACGTGTATCTACTTTTCAGTTATCGACCCCCCACTCATGCAATTGATAGTTAAACCAAATTAGTCGATATCAGTCGATAACATAGTATACCTCGAAAAAATTGTTGAATTATTTTTTATAACTTCTATAATGATCATGTATGGTCTCCTGTTTAATCTTACTTAATTTTTTGCAATTATGGTGCTCTATCAGTTGCGTGAGTGTGAGAGAGATAACTAAAAAGTAGATACACGTTTATCTCGGACACTCATGATATTTCGAAAAAAAGAAAAATTTCACCTTATTTTCTGATAAAAGGAGAACAACGTGTAACTTTTCTCTTTCTTGAAATATCAAGCCTCCGAAAAAAACGTGCAGCAGGATTTTTACCGACCGTACAGCTGATATATCATATATCTTATGAGATTTCAAGAACAATTTTTTCACTTATCATTAGTCGGTAAAACAGACGTTCTAGCTGGAACATGAAGCGCAGTTTTTTCCTCGCCCGTGACTCCGAGGTTTGGTCGGGAAATTCAAACAACAGAAGAGAGAGAGAACACAGTGACAGAAAGAGAGAGAGGGAGAGACAGAAAAATGGAGAAAGAAAAACAAATCAAGCGAGAAGGAAGGGGAAACAGATGAAGAGAAAAAGAGACAAAAACAGAAATGGAGGGAAAAAATGCAGAGAAAAATAGAAATAGATAGAAGGAGAAACATAGAACGAAAGAGAAAGCGAGAGAGACTGGAATGAGAGAAACTATCGATCGCCAGTTCCCCTTGCCCTCCTGCCTTCGCGCCACGGTCCCCCTCCTATTTCCCCGCCCCATCTCGCGGAAATCTCTCTAAGGTTCCGACATTCAGTAGTTGTTTCGGTAACGAGACGAAAGAGACATTGTATCGGCGTTACCGTTTTTTTTCGATCCCCTTCGTTAGGAATTTATTATACACGTATATTTCAATATTTGTAAGTTCCAATATATATACGCATTAATATACGTACACGAACTCGTATATCTTTACAAATATACGTCATATATAGATATACATGAGTTTCATAAGTACCGGAAAATTGTCTCTCGTTCTCCTGTCACGAATAAATAATTAACAAAAAAAACTCCAAATGACGTATCGAGCACGGAATTCATAAAAATTCCATAGCGTTTTCGCGTCTTGTGACATTTTTTTTCTCTCTTTCGCACGTGTCGAAAATTCGATTCCGGACTCGGAACGATCGCCGAGAAAGAAAATATAATAATATCAATATTCGTTTTGTCGTCTCGCGCGAAGGAGAGAAAAAAATCACACGCAGTTCGTGACGATTTTTTTTTTTATTTGTTATTTTTTCTCGTTCTCCAGGCTCTAGTCGAGAAAATGTCCGCGTCAAAGAAGAAACAGAGCTCTTTCCCATTTAAAACGGGGATTATTGTTCTCCTCGTACTCATCGGTGCTGTCGTCACTTACGACTGTCAGAAACACGGCTCTTACGAAGGTGAGATTAATTTTCGCCTTATTTTCTTTGCTCATTCTTTCATTTTCCACGAATTTTATTAACATGAGTTTTTTCAAAGTTATTATGCTTATTATGATTTGCATTGCTATTGTTATTGCTTATCATGCTTCACTATCACTGTTGTTATTATTTTTTTATCACTATTATTTTTATTATCATCGCAAATATAGAAGAATGAACAGAAATGATTAAATTTGGTTAATTATAAAAAACGTACATTTCCAAAAATACACTCCCAAATCTATTCGTTCCTCATTTTGTATCGTGGGGAAAAAAATGTGCACTAAAAAAAACTTTTTACACTGAAAAACCATTTTTACGTTTTTCTTCAACATTATTTTTTAGTAACAATTTATATTCTTTTCATTTTCATTGTTATTGCTTATGACGCATGATGATTGTTGTTGTTATTGTTATCATGGCTTATTAAAAATTTAAAAACATGAAACAGGAACATCAACAATAAAAAAATGTTCTGCTATTCATAAATTGAGCGAAATCAATTTGGAAAATCGTTAATTGTAATAAGAAAGGAGAGTTATATAATGGAAAATTTGATGTCTCGATATTTCTCTGATTTTAAATTAATTTTCGTATTTTTCTTCGACTTTAAATAAATTTTCGTAAATTTTTCCTTTAAAACAATATTTTTCCGATTTTCTACTATTCAACTTTTACATACTGAGAATTATAACAGCTTTCAAAGAGGTTTTCGTAATGCCGATTGTTCATTCATATTTGTTGAAAATTTAAAAAAAAAAATTGACTTCTAAAAATGTTTTTGTTATTATCCATGGCTCCTACTATTTTTGGATTCATGCGATCCCATTCTTATCACTGCCCTCGTCTTAACCCCACTTCACTAAGTTCCATGTTCCTGCAAGCTCCCCTCCCCCGCCCCTCAAAAATTTTGGCCACAACCACTCCTTTCTAATGCATTACACGTCACATTTGCACGAGGGTTCAGGGAAACTGTGGAAAACCTGTGCCGGTATAGACTGCTCAATCTTTACTGAGTTCCAGACGGTCAATACTGTCCCGGTAAACAAGGCCTACGATTGCGTACAATATAAATATACTGTCAGTCGAAAGAGCATCGCACAATTAGTCAAAACTTCGCTTTTCAAGCCGCCAAGTGACTCCTAGGTTCTACAATTAGCGAAAACATCATAGAAATTTACCCCCACTACCGCGAATCGCTTTGTTTCGAGATAATACAGACTTGACGAGCGCTCGGGACAGCAGATAACGAAGCTGCAAATGTCAGAAACTCAAAAAAAAACGGAATCCCGCATTCAGCGATCGATGCGCGAGCCGGTGCATGGCTCCGCGGTCACCCAGCCAAGTACCGGCTTCACCCGAAGGTGGTTAACTTGGGACACCGTCAAAGCCACACACCGATCGCGTACCCATCGCTGCTGAGCCTTGAACAAATAAATGCTCGTTTTTCCATACAACTAAATTGTTATTATTTGTAACATTATTACTAAACGAACAATATGATAATTCATTGATTGCGGATTTCACGGTTGATTAGATTTTTTTTGATTTATCGATGTTTTTGTACTGTTATTGTTGTTATTACCACAGTTGTAATAGCAAGTTTCAAAAAATAGAATGTTATTTAACTTGACGTTTTTCTATATGTCAAATTATTTTAAATAAAACTATAATCATTAATCTGCAACGAGTTTGAAGAGATTTTTTGTTTTTATGTTCTTTCGTATACCCCTGCGGGTCTTTACGAGCCTATCCCATCACTTTAATTCCACTTCACTACCTTCCATGTTCTTGTGAGGACTCCACAAGAGTGCTGACCGCAGCTACTGTTTTATAATGCACTTACTGTATCGCATTCGCACGAGGGACAATGGAAACTGTGGAAAAACCGATCAACACAGGCCGTATCCATGTTTTTATTGAATTTCAGCTAAACCGGCGCTCTGGTCTAGTGGGTAGCGTGCTTGCCTCTAAGCCAAAGTGTCGGGAGGTCCTCGGTTCGAATTCCGGTCCCGTAGCCTTTTCACGAGAATTAAGAGGATGGATCAGTTGGTATCTCACCACCGTGAGTGCGAGAGAGATAGTTGCAAATTTTGAAAGTGAAATTCTTCTACACGGTTTCACCGATTACAAAAAGGCCCTGTCAACCCTTTTTTGTCATCGTCCTGCGTGGGCTGACAGAACTTTTTTGTAATCGGTCAAACCGTATCGAAGAAATTCAACTTCGAAAATTCGAGGTGAGGTTAGGTGACTGATCCATCCTCTTAAATATGAGCGTGACCAACTCCAGATATATATATGAGGCATAACATAAATAGCTGTATATGTGTATGTCATATGTATACAGCTGTAGTTCATGTTTACATTCTCGGGATAAGGTTGACGTAGCTCCGACACCGTGAGGCGAACCCAAGACCGGCCGTAGTGGCACACGTTTTCCGCAGTTTCCTTGGGCCCATGGAATCGAGTGCCATGTCGAATTCGCTACAGAGGGGGAAGTTGATGCGGCCGTATGGGGGCCTGGTTACTGATCCGGACCAGACCCCCAGGGGGGATTGGCTACTGACCCGGACCGACCCCGTAATAGACGAAAGCCTCTAGGCAGGGGGAAAATAAATAAATTTTAAAAAAAGTACTGAATGTCAGTTGGTTAGCACTATCAAAAACTCACGAAAACTGCCTCCCGCTCAGCGATCTATGCGCGAACCGGTGCATTGCTAAGCGGTCATCCAAACAAGTATTGACCTCATCCGAGTCTGCGTAACTTGGGAGATCGTCGAAGCCGTACACCGCTTGCGCACCTATCGCTATCGGTTGTTTCATCAGATTTTCCATTTCATCAGATTTTCCATTTCATCAGATTTTCACTGAATTATAAGTATACTGGAATGCGCACTAAGCATGTCGAGAGAGATAGTCTATGAGGGACCGCCTATCTCTCTCGCACACTCTTGGGTACAGTCAGTATCGAAAGTATAACCAACTTCAAGTTTGAAAAACCAAACAGTCGTATCAAACACTTTATTCACATTTTACATTATTTTCTTAATATTGTAATGAATATAAATAAATGTACGCTAAAAAATGGTCTAAAGTGAAGAAAATAATCAGATTTTATTAAGAATCTTCACGTTTCCACTGGCTGTAAAAAATACCGATTAATACCGCGCACAATTTTCCTGAAGCGCGCAAAAAGTTTTGTCATAAACTTTTCTTTGGTTTGTACTGACCACGTGTGGCGGTGGGGACGATAGAAAGAGACAGAAGCTCACCCCAAAACAAAGATTGAACTACAGTTCTTGGTATCGCGAGTAGATGGCCTTTTCATATGGCCATGCGCGTTCCAGTATACCTATAGTTCAGTAATTTCCATTAATTATATATTTTTTTAATAATAACTACCGTTGATATGAGATTTGCGTAATTAATAAAATTGTTATTTGGATTTTAAAGCTTCCAGCACTGGAACATTTTTGAAGAACAGCGGCTTGACTAATTACGGACATAATGCAGTAAAGGCAGTAGTTCACTGCAAGGACACGATCCTGGCTTATCTGGAAACGAATTATCCGGACTATTACAAACTTAGCGTGGAATTTGGTGAAAAATATACTCGGCTCTTTGGCGACCTGTACCTCATTACTAAAAATCTTGTTGTCAAGGCCTCCCTCAATTTAGCAAAATTTTTGACCGAGAAAAAATCATTAGTCACGGAAAATGTAAGTTTTTTCTTTTCAATATATTGGTTTCCTGTTTGTTTGTATATTAAAAAAAAAGTAATAAGCCGTGAATTTATATTGGATACTGTCATTTTTTTCACGATTATTTTATCATTTTTTGATGTGACAATTTGAACATAAAATTTTATTTTATACGGACTTCAATTTTTGTTTTCAAATTTGTGTACTTTTTGTTCGAATCTTTCGTTTTGTAATTGTTTTATTTTTTTTTATTTATTCAATTAATTCTGCCAACTGTATGAAAACTCATTTCACTTGACATGCTTTTGATTGTTTTCAGATTGAATATTATTTCCCAGGACTGCTAGACAATCTGCATAAAAGGAGTCTCGTTGAGATCGAGCGTGTGAAAACTTATTCGGCAATAATTCAGGAACATGTGACCGTACAAACGATCGGGTTTGTTCGGTGGTTGGAAACCAATGTTTTTGTGTAAGTAATCATCGTTTAATTTATCCCATCGACATCAGTTTTACTATTTAAACTCAAATACTGATATTAAGGGTATGGTTCAGTTGGTATCTCGCCACCGTGAGTGCGAGAGAGATATTTGCAAATTTCAAAAGTGAAATTCTTCGACACGGGTTGACCGATGACAAAAAGGCCCTGTCGACCCATTTTTGCCATCGCCCTGCGTGCGCTGACAGAGCTTTTTTGTAATCGGTCAAATCGTATCGAAGAATTTCAACTTCGAAAATTCGAGGTGACGTTAGGTGACTGATACATCCTCTTAACATACGTTAGTAAGAACAACTTGTGAGTACGGGAAGTTGTTATTTCAAATGCTCCAAAAATGGTTGCAATTGTTAAAAATTATTTTTTATTGCATGAAATGAGTTTCATTGAGTTTAGGAACTTGTTACGAGCCCTCAAAATGATTGTAAATTTCACTCAATCCAATTAGTTTCGTTTATTGACTTCACTCCATTGAAAAACCCTTCAAACGCCACTTGAGATTTACTAGAAATTAATTAAATCTCTAATGGACAGAAATTTCCTAGTTCAAAAAGGCCAACGAATAAAACATTAGTTTTACAAACAAATGGCGAATCACTATTTAAAAAACAGTGTAAACCTTATAATATTGAACAAGGTAGCTGTTAATTGTTATTGTTTGCTTTGTGTTGAAACTGTGAATTTATCGAGATTTTCTGAAATATAAAAAATTACATTCTTTGGTTATTTTATGAAAAAAGTTGATATTATTATTTATTAGTATTGGAATTGATATAAAATCCTTACACCATTTGTGTTTAATGTTGCAGGGGTAACTTGAGTCCGCAAAATATGCGAGGTTACGCGACGCAAGCCGTCGAAACGACGCAGAATTTTGCAAGTCAGACTTACGACTGGGTTTACGAAAAAGTCCAGACGCTCTCCAAAGTCCATTGATGAAGAAAAAACAAACAAACAACACAACAAATTAACAATTTTCAAAAAATAATAAAAACGCTGAAAAACAATACAAAATGGCGGAACGACGTTTGAAACGAGCCCGTTAATTTCGTCGACGTCGACGAAATAACATCATTTATAAATAAATGAATGAATACATTTTTTTCATAAATATCTATTTATTTACAAATAAATAAATATTTTGTTATTCATTTATTTATTTATTTATAAATATTATATTTATATTTTGGCATTTATTTTGTTAGACCGGATTCGGGTTTTTTTTGCTGCTATAATAATCGATGGACTATTTGTTTTTTACACCAATAATTCCCCACGGCCATTTCTGCACCTGTGATACTTCGAAAAAATTCCAACTAAACGAGAAGAGAACACTCAGACCCCCAGAAATTAAAAATGAGTTGCAATTATGTTTCGTTTTTCTAGTGTACAGAAGTTTTGGGAAACGTTTTTTCCGTAATAAGCCATACGTGATTTTTTTTTTTTTCGTCAGAGAGAATTACTTGCAACAATTTTTCCCATAATAAAAAAATTAATATATGAATACTTTTATGAAAATACATATTTAGGTACTTTTGCCTATAAAAATTGATATTCCGGTATTGTTCTTATAAACAAGTTCTCGAATATATATATATATTTTTTTTAATAAAAAGAAATACTTGAATATTTTTTTTAATAAAAAGAAATACTTGAATATTTTTTTTTATACAACGTTCTTTTCTTTTTGTAAAAATGAAAAAGTACCAATATTTTGATTTTTGGCGTCCGAAAAAATTTGAACAATGGGAAAAAGCGCCCTCGAATTCCGTGATGAGCAGCTCCGAAACCCGCCCCGGACATAGTATTTTGTATATTCATCGATGTATTTTGTTTCGAGGGTTTTAGTAAATATTAATCGAATTTAAACGACAACCAAAAAATGTAAAAATAAAATGACACATTTTTTCATAAATAATTGCAATCATTGGAATTATTTTCCAGTAAAATAAATTTTTCCAACCTTTCCAGTTGAGAAACAACAAAGTTTTGAGATTTTATAATCATCGTTCGAATCGGAAAATTTTCAAAACCTTATTGACAGAAAAATTTGGAAATTCTGAATGTTTTTTTACGTTCAAAAATAAAACATTCCCGGATCGAAGTACGATTAATTAAAAAATTATGACTATGAAAAAATTAAAAAATCTCGCATATTTTTTTAGACAACAGCAACATTTTATTTCCCTCAAATTAATTTTAGCCGAAAAAATCAGTTTTCTTCCACTTCATTTGAGAAAGAAGTAATTGAAAGAAATCGATAAGAAAAACATTTAATAATGTAATTAATAAACGAAATTCAATGAAAAATTGAACATTGTACAAAAACGACAATTTCCTTAAAAAATCATATTTAGAATTAATCAAAAATTGAGAAAAAAAAATTACAATTGTATGAAAAATAAAAACGGAACTGAGTGAATCACATTCAAGATTTTTACATCAAACGTCGCAATATTTGTTTTTCGTCCTAGAAAAAAGTAATTAACGATAAATTGAGTAATAAAAAATTGATAAAAAAAGGTCCTAAATTGAGAAAATGTTGAGTAGTTCGTTTTCAGTGTATTTTTACAAAATTGGTAATAAAAAGGAAAAAAACCATAACAATGATTTATCGAAGCAATATGAGAATATTATTAATTAAATACAATTATTATCGCTACAATGATTGTGATGATGATTACAAGGTGGGATGAAGGTGAGTAACAAGAATATATTAAATAATTTGTTTTTTTTTCATGCGCATTGCTTGGGAAAATAAAAAAACCACCCGTGGACACGAATTGTCCATTGCGCAATTCTACCGGTAAAAAAGCAGCTGCGACGGGTTTATCGACCGAGCTCGGCAGTCGATCTTATCAACCGCGCAATTGGATGACCAATCGATTTAGTTCGGCGACGACTTGGCCGAGTGAACTCGGTAACGAGTTTTTACCAACGAAACTCGGCATCTTGAATTCCATCGGCATCTGACGAATAGCGCCTTTCGCTTTTTTTTCGCAAAAAATCGAAAAAACATCGACTCAGAGCTCGTACGGGAAAAACACTTTCATTGTATTCTTGTATATTTGGTTGCAGAGATATTCCTCCTCCTCGTCCCTCACTCGTGCCAAAACTTCCAATATTTGGCTGCAATTGTAAAATTATTATTCTACCAGAGAATACCTTTGTGGTCAACGTTATGTACGTTTTCAACTTTTGGAAGCAAATGAAATGGCCTTTCATCAACCCTGATTTAACGATGAATATTTTGAAACGATTAACGATAATAAAAAAATAATATTCACACTATAGTGCAGGGCTCGTTGCGTCCTTTGACCATTTTATCAGGTTGCCATTTTTCCTTTTTCACTGATGGAAAAACTGTTATGACGTCTTTGGCCGACGCATGGGTTGGTCTTATCTCGCACCATGGGCAATCAGTCTCAATCATCAGTCTGTCCGACGGTATGCTCGTTACGGCGAATAAATTATCCTCAGATCTCAACGAGCTGCAAACGAATTCACCCTTAAAAACTCATTTCCATCAGAGTTCAATCTCAAGGTCACGCGAAAGTAAAATTTGTATTTTCTATTAAAGCCAGCAAGGATTTTTGGTGCAGAAGATTCGCACGATCTGTTGTTGAAATAAAACAACTCTATAGATGCTACAAATGGAAGTTGTTTAAACTTTATTCGGGGCTGACCTTGCGACGCGGTTACAAAGTCACCTGACGATAAAATTAAACATTTAACCTTTTAAGGACGGGTGTGGTCGATATATCGACCACCTAGGCCACCTAAGCCACGACTCCACATAAGCTATTCAGTACATATATAGCTAAATTTCGCATGAAAAAAAAGCCAATTTCAATGAAAAATTTCCCGTCCTTAAAAGGTTAAAATTGCAGCTTATTTCTGTACTCAACCCCAGTATAACTACACTTTTTCAAGGTTACCATTGCTTGACTTCAAAAAAGCAACTCCCCAAATAGCGAGTTCAATGCATTAAAGAAAAAATTAATAAAAATTGTTTACAATTAATTAAGCTGCAAATCAACATGTCCGTTTGACTAGGGACCTTCGTTTTTTTTATTGTTATTATTTTCTTTTTTTATTGTTCTTGCGTGTACACTCGAGGGTTTTTTTACGAGCCCAACCCATTGCTGTAACCCCACTTCACTAATTTCCATGTTCCTGAGAGACCCCCCCAAGAGTGATGCCCACAGCCATTCTTTTCTAATCCACTACTGTATCGCATTTGCACGAGGGCCAAGGGAAACTGTGGAAAACCCAGCCGATACACGTGGCTATATTTTTTTACTGAGTTCCAGTTGGTTAACACCATTGAAAGCTCAGAAAAACTGCCTCCCGCTCTGCGATTGATGCGCGAGCCGGTGCATGACTAAGCGGTCACCCAACCAAATATTGGCTTCGCCCGAGGATACTTAACTTTGGTAATTGCCGGAGTCACACACCGACCGCGCACCCATCGCTGTAGGTCACTAGGGACTTTAGTCTCGAGATGTATTTATGCGAATAATAGTTATCACAGCCGATTTTGAGATTTTTTCACGATAAATTTTTGCATGACCTTGAGACGGAATACAGTTGTTTTAAGGTATAAAAAAATGTTTTTGGTAAAAAGAAAATATTTTTTCGAGGATTAACTAACCAGCCATTAATGCCTATGTACAATCCAAGTTGTAATATGTTATTGGCCTCCTCCGGATTGCCGTCGAACGAGTGTACAACCCCCTCGGTTAATTGGTTCTTGTGCTCCCGCAAAATCGCAACAAAATCGTCAGCGGCGTTACGACAGTGCAAAAACATGGGCAATTTTAGACTCGAGCATAACGATAATTGCATCTCGAAGTATTTTTTTTGGGTCTCCTTGTTGCAAAAATTCAAACGATCGTAATCCAATCCCATTTCACCGATTGCTATTATTTTATCCCTGTTGTTTAATGCCAGGTCCGTCATATTTTTTAGATATCCTTCAGGGTCACCGGAATCCTCAAAAGCGTTGCAACGAGTCGGATGACAACCCACCGTCGTAAATAATCGCGCTGTTGTTGAGTAAAATATTCATTATAATATTCGGAGACTAAATTTTTGTACGAAATATTAAATTTATTCTAAATTATCATTCTTTTTACAAGCTTAGTTGAATTACTTTTTAAAAAATGCTCAAACAAATTTCCATTGACCAACTTCGATAACAGAAATATTGCAATTCGTTTTCATACAAAAAAATGACTGAATAACTTAAAAAAAAAACCATTTCCTTCACCAATTTCGAACAAAAAAATTTTATTAATCAATTTTTAAGAACATAATGTTTCGATAGATTTATTTAAAACGAAATTGTCTACAAATAAATTTAAGAGCGATATAAGTTTTGTGCAATAAATTTACAAAAAAAGATAATTACTCCTGTCAACAATAAGATCTATGAAATACAATTCCTGTTAATAAATTTGAAATATAAACAAAATTTAAATCAAAAAAATTTTCAATAAAAAAAAAAACATCCTGATGCATATATAAAAATATATGTTAAAAAATTTGACAAATAAAACGGTTTTTCCAATGAATTAGTGAAAAAAAAATTGGCTTACAAAGTCTATATCCAGAAATAAATTTGCATACTACCTAAAAAAGTTTCAGCAATAAATTGAAGAAAAAAAAAAATTTGCCTCAACAAAATTTGGAGAATTATAAAAGCTTTCTGCCTACAAGTTAACCCTAGAACCCCAACGTTGGGTCATTCGTGTTCATGCCTTTCGGCGGAGGATGCTTATATGTATACGATTTTCGCAAAAAAATATTATTAAAAAAGGTTTCTTCCGTATGGAAAAAAATTTATCATTCAGTTAAGAGTCCAAAGAAGACTCATGAATTTTTTCGTACACTATAACATAGTGAAATAAATGACCGGCACAAACAACCCACGTTGGGATTTATTGGTGCTGAAAACTAATTTGGGATTCTGAGGTTAAAAGAAAAAAAATATTTCAATGGATTGGCATACATACAAATATTCGATACGTAATTTGGCATTGAGAAAATAGTTTGATAAATAAATATAACAAATTATACCAACAAATTATAGATTTTTAATTTTTCATCAAAAATCTTTAAAATCAAAATATTTAGATGAATTTGTATACAAAACAAATGACACCTCAAATTCATAAATAAAAAATATTCCGCCATAAGATTTTCGAAAAAAAAAAAAAAATTGTACAAAAAATAAATGAAAGAAAATTATTTGTTTTTTATTATTTACCATCGGTTCTCGACAATTCCAGAGCTTTTATTGTTTCTTCGACGCTTCCAGCGGTTATAATAATTCGGGACAAATTATTGTCCCAGCTTCGTTCCAAAACCATTTCCAAATCACTCTGATGTTTTTCCGTACCGTGATAAATACCTTGATACATTGGATCCAGTAAATTAGCTCCGATATCTGTAGAAAAAATCCATTTTTCTCTCATTTTTTATCCACTTTTTTCTTCATTCTTCACGAACATAACCTTCAAATTTCGTCTTCACAAGATATCCATTACTTGTTACAAATTTTCGACAAAACGTTCCAAACTTTTAACGGCACAACGAATATTTGTTGCTGATTTTTTTACCTATGAATTTTCGTAAATTCGTCATCCTCGTTAAGAGCATGAAGATCCTAAAAGTTAAGCAGGTGTCCGTTGTTAGTGACCGGGCGGCCCTTCTGACACATGGATAACACTGATGGTATTTCCAAACGTCGCCATCTTGAATTTCCACTGATTTATCAAATCCTCAAATATTATTTTTTTTATTAAACATTCAATCGATTTTTATCATCGTTTTTCGACGATTTGTTTAATTTGTACAATTAATCGAAAATTTTCATTCATTTTTATAATTCGTTAGTATTTTACTTGGAATGGGCGCCATTTTGAATGTTAATTCATCAATTTTTTTTTTTTTTAATTCTTTTTGTTTTTCATTATATGTTCAATTAATTAATAAAAAAACATGTAATTACTAATTTCTTAATGTACCTGCAGCGGTAAGAAAAAATTATAAAAATAATTGTAGTAATAATAAAATATTGTAATTGTTCCACATGTTTTCTCATTTTTTGAATAAATCTTTGCATTTGTTGAACCAATAATGCATTATATTTTGAATCGCAGCTGATTAAAATATTTAATTTGTAACTCAAAACTTGTAACGAGGTATAAAATAATGAAAAAAAGCTCCATTTTGGTGTTTAGTAATTTCTTACAAATTGTATTTATTAACACAGCTCAAGACAGTGTTACAATCGTGGCCTTAATTTCTAATCATACATAAAAGCTATCGACGTTTTCAGATGCACTGTTTGTTCTCACGATAATTTGCATTAATTATTTTCTTTGCTCCCCTGATCTGGGTCTACAATGTTTAAGTCTCAAAAACAAATGCACTGATTTCCGAAAATGTGGTCCATTCTTAAAGAAAAACAGCCAAATGGAACGAAGAAATTGTTCAATTATGAAAAAAAAAAGACTGAGAGATTATGGATTATGGAAAAAGCTCATTATGGAGAAGAACGATGTATTTTCCAGGAAATTGAGTGATTCTCCAAAATAGTTTATTCTTTCAAGAAATGGCCAATTTTCCGCAGTCTTGGAACTCGTCGAATTTATTGTAGCGATTTAACGATCGAATTAATTTTCTCGACACATTCTTCCTTCTTCTTGGCGATGGCGGCTTCAGCGTAGACGAATTCAGGTCTGCCAATTTTTCCAGGCACAAGTTTCTCGACATAAAGAGTTTGTTGTTGATTGTAAAGTTCTTTAAGATTTCTATCGTACTTTTGGAGCTCCTGAACTTTGTCGTAAACGTCGGGCGAATCGGATTTCAGTTTCGCGGCGAATTCGATCACGGAATTAGTAGCGTTTTTGTATTCGGTGTTGATGCTTTTGACGGCAGTGAGGAAAGCGTTGGCATCTTTATTGGCCTTGAGATAGACAAGTTGATCATCGAGTTCATTGTAGGAGGTCACTCGACGATCTTGGGCAGCAAGAATTTTCTCACAGACACCGGCGATCCTTAATTTGCTTTCGGAGGCTTCGTCCTTGTCGATTGAGAAATCCATGCGCACATAAACGATGACCATGAGAAAGAGCAAGTAAAGAGCAATGGCGATGAGCAGCGGTTCTTGGAGCATCAGAACCCTTGGGAAATGATATTTAAGTTGGAAATTGCTTATGTGATTTTCAACGAGATTTTTCTTCATTATCGAGATTACAGGACGACCAGCAACGTCGAGATAAGCGTAGTGGTAGGAGTCGGGAAGCCGGATCGCCGGATAGGGCAAAACGAGCTCAAAATTGCGCGCGCTTTCAGGCAGGATTACTCGGAGAACTAGCTCGTCAACGATCATGTCGTCAAAAACATGGTCCAGGAGTCTCATCTCCAAAACAAACTCATCATTGTTATGATACAAGTATTCGTAGCTGGGGACGTTGTAACCAAGAATATAGTGAGTTTTCCAGCCTCCAAAGAGCGGGAACCTGGGTCTGAGGTTGACCTCAACGGAATCCTTCTTGACTCTTGTGTGCGACGTGGAAATATTACCAATTTCATCACGATAATAAATATCGGAAGCAGCTGCCGGTAGAACCGTGTCGAAGCTGTGTACGCTGGGTTGGCCAACTTTGGACGACTTGGAGTACTCGTATCTGGAAAAAGAGCCTTTAAGAAGGGCTCCCGTATGAAGGACATCAAGAGTTTCTTCAACGGCAATGTTCCCCCAGTGGGAAACTTCTATAACTCGCTCCAGTTTGGTCACCGTTAAGAATTTGTTGTTGTTCTCAAAGTGAACCGTCAACTCTTGTTCAGTCAATGGCAATTTCTTGTCGTAAGGGCCATACATCAAGGTCGCGTCGTTCTGGCTAACCGGCTTGACACGAGTATAACTTTCTATGCTTCTTGACGGCAAATTCACAACCGTCATTTGTTTGTTAATAGTATATGGCGAATACAGATAAAGATTGCCTGTGTAGCGCACCAACTGTTTGTCCTTCTGGGTGATTTGACGAGGGTACGGCTCGAGATCATGCGTCAATACCGTCTCCACCTCCACAGCAGTTGTGCGTCCCGGTTGCAACGCGTCCCTCAATTCAATCTCGTAGAAAATTCCGGGTTTTTCTACTTTTCGAAGTTTTACCTTCAATTCACCTCGCGAAGCATCTCTCGTGTGCGCAGATATCCAACTCAACGCGTCCTTCTTGCTTTCCTCCAGGGCAAACAGAACGCTCCTTATTGGCGTCTTTCCACCGTTTTCAATTACCATTTTAGTCGTTATTTTCGTCAATTGGGACTGAAGATCGATCGTACGATCGACATTTTTTAAAGTTACGTCCTCTGACACGAGGGTACCATAATTCACGTGAATTTGAAGCAATAACGGTATCAACAAACACGAACATCTCACAAAACCCCACATTTTTGTGGCCCTTTTGATATTTGCAGTTTTAAACCGTTTTTTCTTCGCAGGTTTTTCAATTTTTTTTTCGACTTGGATTTTGCCCGATTTTTTAGAGTATTTTTGAAATTTTTTAATACTATTCTCAGCACGGCTCGTGTCGACCGGCTTTTTGTTGAGAAAACATGGACGTGGCGCACAGTTATGTGGGACGTGGCCGGTTTCACTTTTGTGCGGTACTGTACGTCATTGCTCGCTTCGCGGTGCCTTCTGATTCGTTCGTTCAATCAAGATTCGATTTTTTTTTGGATTTCACGAATTTTTATTGGTCAATGTTCGAATTTATCGACTGAGAAATTATTGTGACGCTACGCTGCGCTTGTGTGCATGGCCTTCTCGACTCGAAAAATAATATGGATTTTTTTGGGTTTTCAATTCAGATCCGCCAGTTAATATAAGTATATATTTTTTATTGTTAAATTGATTCAACGTGATTTTTTATTTTACGTTGTAATCCATTATTTTGTTGATTGAAAGACTACTGCGATGACGTTTATATACATTTCATTTTAATGGTTCATACGCATTCAAATGTCAATTAATTTTTCTATTTGTATTAATTGCTCGATTTGATTAACGACTGACAATGAATTATTTCTCACAGTTTCACGTTAAATGCACATTCACGTTAAATGCACATTAAGAAAATTGGACAAAAAATGAGATTAGATCTGCCGGTAAAAACGTTGAAAGTAGTTATTCGGAATCACGAGGTCTCATTGAATTGGAGGACTTGAGAAAAAATTAGACTGGCAAATACGAAAGCATAAAAAAAAAATTTACTTAGGGCCGTTTTCTCCAACGTTAATCGAAGTTTAAACTCAGTTCATCCTATATATTGAACTGAGTTTAAACCGCGTCAGAGAAAACGGCCATTAAAATTAGAAAAACTGGTTGCAATAATCTTTTAGGGCCGCGTTTTCTCCGATGCGGTTTAAACTCAGTTCAATTTTTTTGATATAATTTTGACATAGGATGAACTGAGTTTAAACTCCGATTAACGTTGGAGAAAATGAGTGTTAATGATTGTTACATATTTGTCCAACGAAAGTATATTTCAAAACGAACATTTTCACCACCTCATCGATTCGGTGTGTGCGATTTTTCGAAGAAAAAAAAACTATTTAAATGCACGCGTTTATCGGATAAGAATTTTTTTTAATATACTAATCTTGTTTGAATTTTTTTTAAATATATTATTGTAATTCATATACGTACATTTATTATTTAATAAATTTATTAAGGATATCGCAGCGGTTCCGTGTAGTCAATTGACCGTATATAAAAATTTTTCCTTCAAAAACTACAAACTGACATTATTATGGTGTATAAAATATTTTTTTTTTATACATTCGTAATAAAACGACAGCAATCCTGATCAATGAGATAATATTTTAAGAAATTACATATTTTTAATCACTCAATCGAGCTACTCGTCGTCAGCTGTTAATAGTCGATGAATTTTTCAAGCGAAGTCTGGCAGCGCTGCACACCCGCACTGTAAACATGAACCTTCTTAACCTCTTTTGATAGCGGAACAGTTCTCGTTTATCAATAAGCTTGTGTTCGAGATAACTTAAAATGTTGTGACCTTGGTAAAAAAATTCATTTGTACGCCCAGGACCGCACATTTGGTGCCTTCGATAATATTTCGGTTTCAGCGCAGCCTAACAGGTTATATTACTACTGTCACGAATGTGTAACGTTGCTAGCTCACTAAGAATTTTTCAGCACGAACCGATCGAACAACTAATCGAGTTTATTGAGGTTTTTCCAACTTTAACTCAAAATTTTGCAAGAACTAATTCGGTAACTCGTTTTTTTTAGGTTACGATATCAATCTTTGATGATTGATTTATAACTGAGAATGAAAACTTTATGGCTATGTAATAATTAAATATATGTAATATACGATCGGAATAAAATCCGAAGAGTCATAAGACACATAAAGTTACAAATTTTGGAATTTCTCACTTGAATTATCGGTAAAGTGTTCCCAATTTTTTCTGAAGAAATTAGTGAGTTGAAACTAAGAACTACGAAAACTAAAAACATAAGATGTTGGACAAAAAATAATTTATATGCTGCCTTCATTGCCTTGTTGGAATCATTACTTTGACAGCTTCTTCTGAGATTAAACACAGGAAAAAAGTTGCAACAGTACAGAATCTATGACCTTCACCCGAAGTATGATGATGATGAGAGTATATTGAACAATTGAAGCGAACGTTACATTCTCTGAAACAGATATCATAAAATAACGAATTTTAAAACAAAAAAGAAATTTTATTCGCAAATATGGATGTTCGGCAGGACCGCGTTTCTACAGGTTTCAAACTGTCACCGTTACAACTGTCACCAAGCAACTGTCACGAGGATAAAAATATTGCACGATATTTTCACGAGTAAACTGTCTCCAACTTAAACTGTCGGGTTATAATTGTCACGGAGCACAATTGTCACGGCTTAACTCTCCCGGGTCTTTATTGTACACGGCATAATCGTTACGTGGCAGAACTGTAAACGTTCAAACTGACACGAGTCGTGACTGTAATCGGCACAACCTTCACGTGACAGAATTCTCACCATCAAACTCTCACGGTTAGAAATTGTACATGTAGCAAGCCGGTGACAGTTTCGGCTCGTGACAGTTGAGCGGTGTTCAGTTTAGACGGTGTACAGTTTCGCCGGTGGCAGTTGTTCAATTTAGGCGAAATTTTAACAACTCTACACGCACCAAACTGTCACCGCATAGGACAGCTTCACGAAACGCGCGGTACGCGGCTAGTGTACCGCGCCTTTCGTGAAGCTGCCCTATGCGGTGACAGTTTGGTGCGTGTAGAGTTGTTAAAATTTCGCCTAAATTGAACAACTGCCACCGGCGAAACTGTACACCGTCTAAACTGAACACCGCTCAACTGTCACGAGCCGAAACTGTCACCGGCTTGCTACATGTACAATTTCTAACCGTGAGAGTTTGATGGTGAGAATTCTGTCACGTGAAGGTTGTGCCGATTACAGTCAAGACTCGTGTCAGTTTGAACGTTTACAGTTCTGCCACGTAACGATTATGCCGTGTACAATAAAGACCCGGGAGAGTTAAGCCGTGACAATTGTGCTCCGTGACAATTATAACCCGACAGTTTAAGTTGGAGACAGTTTACTCGTGAAAATATCGTGCAATATTTTTATCCTCGTGACAGTTGCTTGGTGACAGTTGTAACGGTGACAGTTTGAAACCTGTAGAAACGCGGTCCTGCCGGATGTTCATACAGTGTTCATAGCCCATGCTCGTTTCTCGGTTTTCTTCTCTTTTTTTCCCTTCCTAGAGAGATCGGTATTCAGGATAGTTAAGTAATCGTTTTGTTGTCCATCCCTGACTGTTCCCGATACCGTCTCAACTGGGCGTTTTTTAACCGAAATCGTTTTCGGTATCGATGCCGTGTCGACTTTTGCTTTTTCGAGTAAGTCCAACGGACCTAATATCGGTATCGATACCTAATTTTAATTCCACCGATACCGAACGTGCCGAATTTTCGCTTTTTGCTCAAGTCCAACTGGCCCAGTATCGATACCATAATTTGTTGGGTCGCTAACTACCTGTCGAATTTTGCTTTTTCAATTAAGTCCACCAATCCAGTATCGATGCCGTCATTTTGCAGGTCCGATGCCTACCTGTCGAATTTTTTTCCAATCCACCGATCCGGTCTCGATACCGCATTTTCGCAGGTCCGATACCGTGTTCACTGGCATTTCTTTCTTCGCGAGTCTGGTGGTGTTTCATAGCAGGATAGACAAATGGATGGATAAATAAATTTACACCAGTGGAACGTAGTTGGCGGGTAGGGAAGTTTCGATGAATCCAGGAGCAATTTTATTTTATTTTTTTTGCTCTTGGAACACGTATTTGGGAGAAGGGGCGCTTTGCATCCATCTCTTTTTTTCAATGGTCATGATTATCGATTTACAATTGTTTTAAATATATCCGTTGCAATCAAATGGTGGAGTACAATTCATTGTCGCTCGATAGCTTTTCTCATGGAAGTTTTCATCCTTTGGGTAGCGAACCGCATAATTTTCAGCCTTTGGGTAGCGAACCGCATAATTTACGGTACCGATACCGTACCTGCGGGCTCGCTTTTGGGTAGCAAACCGCATAATTTACGGTACCGATACCGTATCTGCGGGCCCGCCTTTGGGTAGCGAACCGCATAATTTACGGTACCGATACCGTACCTGCGGGCCCGCCTTTGGGTAGTACTGCATAATTTACGGTACCGATACCGTACCTGCGGGCCCGCCTTTGGGTAGTACTGCATAATTTACGGTACCGATACTGTACCTGCGGGCCCGCCTTTGGGTAGTACTGCATAATTTACGGTACCGATACCGTACCTGCGGGCCCGCCTTTGGGTAGCGAACCGCATAATTTACGTTACCGATACCGTATATGTGGGGGTCCCACTTTGGGTAGCGAACCGCATAAATTACGGTACCGATACCGTACATGTGGGGGGTCCCACTTTGGGTAGCGAACCGCATAAGAATGAATCATCTATTGTTCTCGGATTCTGTGCAACCAATTTTATTGGTTATTACACCTCATGAGCAAGAGATCTTGCTCCACCAAAAATGAAACGTTTCTAAAACACAGCCACACGCTTAGTATCTGAAAAAGAATCATCCGTTGTACTGCGATAGTACAGCCTCTGTACAACCAGCTTTGTTGGTTATGTTCACACCCCTCGAGCAAAAGATTGTGCTGCACCAAAAATGAAATTTTTTACTTCTTATTATCCTTTTGACAATTTTCATCGTCGTGGGAAATGGAACGGAGTTTTTCGTTATACGACCTCATGCATAATCTGAAAAACGCATCACTTGTTATTCCGGGACTCTGCGTAAACAACTTTTTTCGTTATATAACTGTACTCCATTGGCGAGAAATCTTGCAGCGACGAAAATGAAATCTTTATGAACATTCTTGTGAATAATATAATCGATACCAGGGAATGGTTTTCATATTTTTTTTTACATAAACTTTGATCTAACAGACGTAATTTTGAGATATTCTCCACTTTCAATCGATTCCGCTTTGTCTACACTGCCCGTCGGCCCGTCGCCAGCAAAAAATGATATGATTCTATTTTTTGTCGGGAACTTTTTCGGGTAACATAACCGGTTCGGAAAAATTTAACCAAATTTTGTTTTTTGCTTTTTTTACACGAACAAGCATCTAACAAACATTTTTATTGTGATATTCATCTCCCACAAACGATTTCGCATCGAATGACCTACAATTAAACTCACAAAGCTTTAACAACAAAATCGGGGGAGCTAACTTCACGCCAATTTTGATTTTTGATTTTTAAGCGATAAACTCATCCCACAAACGTTTAATTTATTCTAACAATAACCCACTAACGAAACACAAACGATTAGAATTAGAAAAAGTTTAAAAAGTCAAAGTCGGGGGCCAAGTTCACACCACTTCTTAAGTACGGTGTGTTCACTCCTTCTCTAGTCTCCTTGGCCGCATCTGCCTGTCTCCGTCACGCCCGTGGTCACGCCTAATCTCAATCTAGAGTAGTATGCTGCAAGTCCATTTTTAATCAAAAAATGTTGACAGCGCAGTTCGTTGTTTTTCTAATATTATCATAAAGTAGGTTTAATAAATATTTAAAAAATTCCAACATGTCTGAAATATTTTTAATTCGTAATTGGAACTTCATATGTGATCAAAAGCCCTATATAATTGATTTTTTTTCCTCAATTAATGGGCTAAATAGCATTCTTTTTAATCATTCAAAAATTATAGTAGAGAAAAGTTATGAAAATTTAGTACGAGAATTTTGATCGTGTTGAAATTGTCATAGCTTTTTGTATTAATTTATCTCATGTCAGTTTTGTCAACGAAGTCAGATGTATATAGAACTCCAGTTCTTAAGGATTTTTTGTGCCGAATTTAGTGGGGACATGTCCCCAGCGTTAGTTCGTAAGCAGTGGCGCTGTCGGCGGCGCATCGTTCTCCCTCTCACTTTCTCTCATGGGCTTATATACTGGGGACAGCATGACGTCACGAAATTCGTTGGTGACGTCACGCATGCGCTCTCGCCGCCAGTATCTGTTTTAATTCATTGCTTACGAAGTCGTGCCGGTCCCTTTAAATTGTTGTACATTTAAATATCTATTGAGAAAATGCCGGCGAACGCGTTGTGCGTTTATGAAGGATGTAGCAACTCGAAGAGAAAAAATCCGGAATTGACGTTTCATCGTTTTCCGAAGGAAAGAGAACCGTGAGTTTGTTTCCATAACGAGTAAAGAATGAAACAATGTAAGACGTCGAATGACTTTTTAATCAACATGTGATTGAAAAAGGAGTATATATAAGAAAATAAAAAATTTCAGTTATTGCTAGAACAAAATTAGTTTATCCTGAGTAATGCGGTTGAATTAACTGTATTCTCTGCGAATTTTGATATTCGTAAAAATAATTTAATAGATATATGTGCGGTGTGTGCGGTGATCATGAGCGGAGGACAGTCTTGTTATCCGCTTTGATCAATCTCAACGACAAAATTTACGTTTTAATGTAATTTAATGCGTAACTCAATATTTTAATCCTTGTGATTCAAGTATTGAACAGATCATGACCTCTAAATCTCAAGCTCTCTCACGATTTATAAGCAAGTTCTGATCAAATGTTATAAAAATAATATGCGTAGCTGAGTGGACAGCGTTGACGATTCATGATTCAAAGGTCTGGGGTTCGATTCCTGAGCACCTCATTACTTTTTTTTTTCGATTTAAGCAAATATTTCTTTTTAATATCGAAATTTGATACCTTTCCAGCTTTATTAATTTTCTCTGAATTAATTTCCACTTGAGAGAATTTCAATTTGATTTTTTATCCCACCGATTAAAATTGCGTCATAAAACATTCACGTAATATCTTTTTACACTACCGGCCAAAAGTCCAGAAAAGTTCTAAAACGTTTTGTTATGCTATTTCGCTGGTAATCAACGTAAAGAGATTAAGTTAACGGCATTTCGAAGGGGAGGGATTCAGCTTCGTTTTGATTTCTTTGAATAATTTATACGATTAGTTTTACAGCCAGCACTCTGTTTTCAAAATGACAATTTTTCGCCTTTTTTACCCCCCTTTCAGGTGGGCCCCGTTTCCAGAGGAAATTTTTTGTATGTATTTTTCCGAACGGAATCATGAAGGTGAAAGCTCGAGCTTCAATTTTGTTTTTTGAAAAAACTTTGTGCGATTTTTCCCGCCAAAGTTATTCCGTTTTTTTGTCAAAAATGAACCAATTTCAAAAATGCCGTGTAACACGGAAACGACAAGCTTTTGAAAAAACTTCAAAAGGGCAAAAAGTTGCGTCGGTGTCTCAGATTTTTCTACAAATTTTTTTTTTTTTCTTGTTCTCGGACGAAACCCACACATTCCAATTATCGTAACTCGGGAATTATTTATTGTGTTTCTGATGAAATTTCATAAGACTAAAAGTTTTATTTTTTCATTTTCAATGCTATGGAACGTTTTCAGATTTTTCTTCAAACTTTTTTTTTTCGTTACCATTTCATTATTTTCTAGTCGCAAGTTAATCAATCATTCGGAAGGGTTTTAGATTTTCGACAATAAGTTCTGACAAAATCTGGACACGGAAGCAGCTCGACACCATGTATTAGTTGGGAAATTATACTAATACACGTGAATATGACGGTTTTCGGTGTTTTCCCAAATTTTATTTTTATAAAAAATAATCACTTTTGTTACGTCAAAATTGACTGATTATTTACAGAAAGTAAATTAGTATTTACAGCAGTTAACGTTGAAATGAAAAAAAGTATTGGCAGCAGTAAATACCCCATACTTCTCAAGTAACTGTAAGCGAATTACCTGAGTTTGAATCAAATATTAACGAAAAAAAATTTGAGAAAAAAATCTGAAAAAATTTCAAAGCATTAAAAATGAAAAAATAAAACTTTTTCCCCCCTTGAAATTTCATCAGAAATATAATAATTCCCGAGTTGCGATAATTGGATTGTGTGGATTTCGTCCGAGAATATGGAAAAAACATATTTTGGAAAAATATTCTGAGAAAATTCTCGTGAATTCTTTGGAAACCGACGCAACTTTTTGCCCTCTTGAAGTTTTTTTCGAAAGCTTGTCGTTTCCGTGTTACACGGCATTTTTGAAACTGGTTCATTTTTGACAAAAAACGGAATAACTTTGGCGGGAAAAACCGCACAAAGTTTTTTCAAAAAACAAAATTGAAGCTCGAGTTTTCACCTTCATGATTCCGTTCGGAAAAATACATACAAAAAATTTCCTCTGGAAACAGGGCCCACCTGAAAGGGGGGTAATAAAAGGCGAAAAATTGTCATTTTGAAAACAAAGTGCTGGCCGTAAAACTATTCGTATAAGTTATTCAAAGAAATCAAAATGAAGCTGAATCCCTCCCCTTCAAAATGCCGTTTACTTAATCTGTTTACGTTGATTACCAGCGAAATAGCATAACAAAACGTTTTAGAACTTTTCTGGACTTTTGTCCGGAAACTTTTGGCCGGTAGTGTATATGGGTTGCGATTATTGATAATAGTTAGTAAAATAAATGACGATAATTTATAGATCAATAACAGGGTTGTTTCACATCTGGGAAACAAGGAAAACCTAAGAAAACTAGGAAAAAGTCAGAGAATTTTTAAAATTCTCTGAATTTTTTCGAGGATTCATTTTCGCAATTAAGAAATATTTGATTGAGTTAGAAAAACTCCATTACTCCTTATGGCAAACAATATATTATATCAGTGCCCAAACATTGAAAATGATGAAATCAACCGACTTATTCACTCCAAGCCTCTGTACTGTTGTACACAATTATTTTCTATTTAATGGCACCAATGTTACAGTTTCTGTTTTCCATTCTTTTCCATTTGTGTCCTGGAATGGTTTTCTGAATTGTTTTCCAAATTTTCGTAATTTATCTTCGTTAATTTATATTCCCTCTCCTCTTTTATAAAAATGATCCCTTCCAGCATAGCATGGCATTTAATGTCGAAATTCCATGAGGAGACGATTTTTGGGAATTTTTTTGAGCGAAGTAAATAAGAAACAACTGCGAAGTTTTTACCACATATCTGTTCACATTCTAAGCACACCTTACAATTTGTTTGCCCGAAATCGTGGCTCACTGCTGAGCTACACACCATCTCAGTCACTCATTTTCGCAAAAAACGTTTCTTTTCGTGTTACCACGATAGTCGACGTTCTGCTTATCTGAAGAAAAGACTCAAATGAGATTTTAATCTGTGAAGGTTGAAGTAGAGTCAAAAGACATTGAAAAATTAATTTTTGGCAACTTGGAGAAGCGGTGAAAAAAATATCAAAATTGATGATAAGAGTTCAACGATTTGCCGTAAATTAACTTTTCAATGGTCTTTAATATTCCTAACAGAACGTCTGTAATCATGGTAACAGAAAAAAAGTTTTTGAAACAAAGTGGCTAGAACCCGGCTCAGACGATTTCAGGGTGAGAAAATTGTAAAGTTGCTTCAAATGTAGAAATATGTGGTAAGAATTTCACAGTCGTATCTTAATTTAGTTCACCAGTAAAAGTTCCCAAAAAAAGTGTTAAAAGAGTCTACGCAGGATGACGGCGTTAAGGGTCAAATGAAGGATTTTCTCATTTTTGATGGTAGTTCAAAATGTTTGTTTTCCATGCACAAATTTCTATTCCACACTTCCTTGAAAAGAATCGCGGGTAGCAAGAAGTGAACGCGAGATGTAATGAAAGAATTCAATGGATAAATACGAAAAGTTGCGATTGAATAGTAGCAAACCCTCGAAAATCTTGACGAGCAACTTTGAGCGGTTCATCAAAAATCGAGAGAGAATAACGACTTCGAGTGGGCTTTGCCCACTGAACATGTATTGTTTAATTTTGAACGATTTTTCCGATTTTCGTTTCAATTTAAAGAGAAATAAATAGAAGGTTCGCGAATTTTTTACTTTTCATTATCGTATTGAAAATGCTTCAAACTTTTTCTACTCAAAATTAGACCGGAAATGACCGCTTTCTTTTTCGTTTCGAATTATCTTGAAATAGGTGTTGCTTTTTTACGTTTCTCGATACTTTTTTAATACAGATTGATTATCTAAACAAAAAATTGTACAAAAAATACATTCCTTAGCTTTTACACTTCTCGTCATAGACAATTACAGCATCAAAAGCAAGTACAGCTGCTTGAACAGAGGAAACGGATACTCTTTTAAACAGAGTCAAGTTCTGCCTGCCTGACAATTTTTTCAATAACGAGCTTTTGAAAAAAAAAATTACGCAAAGCCTTTTTTGTTTCCATAATATGACCATTGTGCACATTTATTCATAAGGATTATGAGGAATATGGAGGTTTAATTTGCATACTATTATTATTATAGATAACTCGCCCCCGCTTTCCTCCGAACAAATTTCACTAGTGTTCTTTTCACATGACTTTGAAAATCATTTCTTCTTTTTCCGCATGATTTTGAAATCTATGTTTCTTCATGATTTCTATCCAATGACTCGAACCGAACTGATTTCCTATCTGTTTGATGGCTTTTGCATAATGAATAATGTCATCACGCAATTATTTTTCATCTGCCCAGATTTTATTCGGCACGATATCTTTTTCTTTGCACTTTTTGTGTTTATGTGATCCATGTTTTTTTGATTTTCAATCCATTCAACACAAGTTTTGCACTATTAACACTTTTTCCACCTTCCCCACAGTTGCACGATTTGGATCGCTAGATCCGGAAATCCCGCTTTGAATCGGAAAACACCCAAGCAAACGGAGCATGTAAGATTGTGTTGTGAACATTTTATTGAAGAGAATTACGCTCGAAACAAACAAGGTAAACGGTTTTTACGTCCCGATGCACTACCCATTGATAAAGCTGCTTTAGACTCCCCAATAACAAATGATGCACTCGCATGTCCCGTGCTCCCAAATTCAACATCCGGGGACACAACACCCGCGGATACAACACCCGTGAATACAACACCCGCAAATACAGCACCCGCGAATACAGCACCCGCGAATACAACACCAGCGAATACAGCACCCGCGAATACAGCACCCGCGAATACAACACCTGCGGTCAGAACATCGGTAATTATGTTCGCGGACCCCGCCGTTGCGTCCACAACGGCAGCATCGCCCACAGTAGAACCAATCCTGAGTGGTTTCGAAGAGCCGGAGAGACGAAACGTTTCTATTCCATCGTGAAGAAAAAGCATTAGAGAACTTACCCCTAATGAAAGAAAGCTGAAACGATTAGCGGAAACTTTACGCGCTGAATTGAAGAAAAAAGATCAGAAAATTAAAAGACAGCAAGCTCAATTGAGAAAAAATGCGAGCGCTGTAGCATTTGCTAAAGCTGCATATGATCTGAATAACGATCAACTCGCTTTTTTCAAAATGCAGCTGAATCATAATAAAAAACGACGGTGGACCGATGACGAAAAACAATTTGCATTATCATTGTATTATAAATCACCGAGCGCATACAACCATTTAAGAGACAACAAGCATTTTGCTTTACCTTGCGTCTCATTAATTAGATCGTGGGTAAATGATTTAGAGTTAGCTCCAGGAATAAAATAAAGTATCATACCAAAACTTGCAGAAAAAGTAACAAATAATGGACAAATACGAAAAAAATGCGTTCTCATGTGGGATGAGATATCTATTAAGGGGTTATATACAGTTGGAAATTTCAGAAAATCGATTTTTTTTTTATGGCATTTTCAGAATGTACATACATTTGAGTACATTCTCTGAAAATTTCAAATTAATCCAGCAAGTACTGTCGGAGTTATATGCTATTTTATGATTAATTTCAAATTTCAAAAAATCGATTTTTTTTGTTGCATTTTTGGAGTCTACATATATTCAAATAGATTCTCTGAAATTTTCAAAGCGATACGGCAAATATTCGTAGAGATACATGCGTACTTGAAAGGACGCTTGGAGCATTACAAAGTAAGCGCGCTCCGAACGGCCCGAGCGGCAGCGGTTGTTGTGGCCCGCGTGCCTGAGGTGACCCTTTTCATTGTTTTTGCATACATGGTATATGCGAGAGCTAAGCGTGGTCATTTCTTATACCGAAGAAAGGAATTTTGTCAGTCAAACTAGCTCTGCCACAGTGTAAAGTCGCGCGTTCAAATTTTACTCCGTTTTCGTAGTTTTGCGATAAAAATGCCTTACAAGTGTACCAGACAACGGAGACTATCCGACAAGACGCAAATTTCAAGAGGGAAAAAGCGAAAACAATCGTACAATCCAAAAACAGTCGAGGCCGATGAAAGTAGCTTCAGTACATCCGCGAAAAAATTGAAAAATCAGAAGGAGATCTTAGTTCCTCGTGATTCCTCCATTGAATATCGCATTTTCAATTTTATAACGGTCTTCGCAGCGATAAGTGAATACGTCCAGTGTAAAACTTGCAAAGGAAAAGTGCAATTTCAAACGGCTGCACAACGAGGACTCGGTTTTAAAATCGTCATTCTGTGTGATAAGTGCGATCCTCGAGCCATAAACTCTTGTCCTTTCATCAAACATTCTTACGCGATAAACAGACGATTTTTATTTGTGATGAGAACTCTCGGAATAGGATTGAAAGGTGCAGCGAAATTTTGTGGATTGGTGGACATGCCACCTTTTGTGATGCAAGCTACGTACGATTTGATCGTCAAAAATATTCATTCATGCACGCAAATGGCCACCGAAAAACTTTTCGAAAAAGCTTGTGCTGAAGAAAAAGAAGCGTCTGCTCAAAATCGAGGCGATGGAAACTGTGAAGAATTGACAATATCTGGCGATGGAACCTGGAAAAAACGAGGGTTTACTTCTTTATACGGAGTAACATCACTGATCGGTTATTATACGGGGAAAATTATCGATATCGTCGTGAAAAGTTCGTACTGCAAACAATGCGAGGTTTGGAAAAAAAAAATCGACACTGAAGAGTACAACGAATGGTATGACGATCACAAAGATGTTTGTGCTGCGAATCATAACGGTTCTTCAGGAAAAATGGAAGTCGATGCGGTCGTAGAAATGTTCAAGCGTTCAATGGAAAAATTTAACGTCCAATACAAAAATTACATCGGCGACGGTGACTCGAAAACCTACTCGGGGATTTTGAAAGCTGTGCCTTACGGAAACAACGAAGTGGTAAAAAAAGAATGTATTGGACACGTTCAAAAAAGATTGGGTTCACGACTCCGAGACTGTGTCAAAAAAAATACCGAGATGACTGTAAATAAAAGTGGGAAAAAAATGCAAAAAAAAGTACTTGGTGGAAAAGGAAAGCTCACAGCCAAACTGATCGATAAATTGACTGTTTATTATGGCTTGGCAATCAGGAGGCACTGTGATTCCGTTGACAATATGTATAATGCAATATGGGCAACATATTACCATTATTGTTCAACAGATGAAAATCCTCAACACGAAAGATGCCCGGTCGGAACTGAGTCATGGTGTTGTTGGCAGCGAGCGCGAGCTTCGAATAAATTATCGGATTATAAACACGATTATTCTCCATTTCCACAAGATGTTGCTGACGCTCTATTTCCGATCTACACGGATCTGAGCAATGAAAAGTTGCTTGAAAGATGTGTTGGTGGTTTCACACAAAATAACAACGAAAGCTATAATCAGTTGATTTGGAAAATCACACCGAAAATAATTCCTAGTGGTTCAAAAATAGTGGAAATAGCAGCTCACATGGCAGCCGGCACCTTTAATGAAGGTACGGCATCACTATTATATTATATGAGTGCACTGGGTCTATCGATTGGGCCCAATGCCCATGCCTATGTCGAAAAACAGGATGCAGAGCGCGTCGCGATCTCTATTTTAAGAGCGCATGAGCGCACGCGCGAAGGAAGAATGGTTCGCCGACGACTGCAATTCGACAATTTGGAAGCTGCTGATGATGCAGAGGGAACTTCTTATGGCCCTGGAATAGATGACTCCTTGTAAGTTGTAAAAAAAAATTTTTATCCATGTGTTCACCACTTATGAAACTTTGAACGCGTTTATCTCGAAACGATGTTTTCAAAGTCGGTGAGCACGATTTCTCAAAGATGGCTCAACCGATCGGTCTGCAATTTTAACACAACTTTCTCAGATATATTCTACTGGGATTGGACGAAGGAGTAAGATTTCCGAAAATTATTTCTATTTTTTTTGAACCATTGAACGACCAAAATTCGGTTAAAAATTGAAATTTCGTCTTTGAGGAGCCGTCATTTCATCAAAATTGGAAATTCCAACTATTCCTTCGTCCAATCCCAGCATTTATCTGTCCACTAAACAAATCTCTTTGGTTTTTTAATTTCAGCTGATCCAAACGGGAGATTTCATGCTCACCGCAAGACGCCTTTTTTTAGAGGACCTACAGGAGATCAATCACAGGAGCTATCTGAAGCAATATTTTGTTAAATAAAAAATTGCGATAAAGAGTTAAAAGATGACACTCCATTTACTTCCTTATGCTTTTCCTCGTCAAATGAAATCCCTATCCGGAAAAAATTCGTAAAAAAACGAGTTTTTTTGGCCTTCCAACTGTATATAACCCCTTAAGCAGATTCTCGAATATAACCCGAAAACCGATTTGGTCGAAGGCTTCCAAGACTTGGGCGAACTTGGTAGAACAAATCAGTGTGCGAATTTTGCACTTGTTTTTATGTTAGAAGGTCTTGTACATCCGTGGAAGCAACCAATTGCATATGTGCTCTCACATGGGAATGTCCGACACACTGACTTGACGGAACTGATATCGAATGTGTTAGACTCTTTAGAAACAATCGGACTCGAAGTTCGTTACATGGTTATAGCGATATGGGATCCAACAATCGTGCAGCGATAAGTTCACTAGGGGTGACAATAGAAAAGCCGTTTGTCGAACGATACGGTCGGAAAATTTATTTTGGCTTCGACGTCCCCCATTTGATTAAGTGCCTCCGTAATAATTGGCTTAACCACGATATACTTGATGACGGTGAAAAAGTTTCATCAGACATACTTCGTGAACTCCGGCACCTCGAGAATTCTCACGCTTGTAGAGCGGCTCCGAAACTCACTGACCAACATTTGAATCCAAACAACTTCCAAAAGATGAAGGTCAGTCTCGCGACACAGCTTTTCAGCCACTCCGTTTCTGCCGCGATAAACACGGGTCGAATAACAGACGATTTGAAACATCCGGCTTGCAGCGCAACTGCGAATTTTATAAAAAAAGCTAACGACATGTTTGATTGTCTTAACAGTCGCTCTCCGTCCGATTCTAATCCATTACGACGCGCTTTATCCGAAAAACAACCACAGGTAGAAGGTTTCCTCAGAAATTGCCTCCCGTGGATCGAAAAATGGACTATTTCGGGTGGTTCTAAAAATCCGCCGTGTTTCGAAGGTTTGCGATTGACCATTAATGCTGTTCTACAACTTTGGGATGACTTGAAACGCGAAGGGATTCTTTATTTGATTACGTCGAGATTGAATCAAGACCCTCTTGAAAACTTATTTGGAGTGATTAGAAGTCGAGGTGGGCATTGTGATAACCCTTCAGCAGCTTCACTACGTCGGAGTTTGCAATATAACATGGTAGCACATCTTATGAGACCACCAGCAGGGGCTAATTGCGAATCTGATGATAAGGCAACCGCGCTTCTTATTACTCAAATAAATGCGGAAACTGATTCACAAAGTGATAGGACAGAAAGGGTCGACAGCAATGATGACGTTTTGTCCAACAACTGGTCATTCCGTGACGAGATCAATGAACCGATAGATTTCGAGGAATGCGAATCTTTTGAGATTGATCACGAGCACATTTCATTCGGAACTCTTGAAAAGTGTTCCATAAATTATGTTGCTGGTTATCTTGCTCACAAAGTTCTCGTCGAATTCGATTGTCAAACTTGTGAAGAGACTTTGACGCGAGCTGGACAAAATTTCGAGAAAACCGACGATTTTTTGATCTTTTGGAAAGCTTACAAAAACCGCGAAAATAATGAACTCGGTTCATTGCGAGTTCCAACAGATGAATTTTTAGAAGTCATAATAACGGCTTTCAAAGTTTTTGCAGCGAAATTTCCACAAATTTGGCACTTGAAGGGTATTTCAAAGCTCCTCGTGAACTGTATTAGCAATGCTGTGGTTCAAAATCACGTCAACTTTTGGCCGGTTGATGGAGAATGCGCATCTCACCGCGAAAAAATAATTCAGCGTTGCGTCCGCACGCTTTTGTTCAACCACTTGAAATGGAAATCTCGAGACATGCGAGATGCGGCAAATCGTAAACGAAAAACACCATACGGAAAACCGTCCAGAAAATTGCTCAAAGTTTCACATCAATGAGTGGTGCGGCATGAATAGAGTGGATCAACCTTTTGTTTTTTCACACATTTCCAAAAAAGTTTGTAGTTCCTATTAAACCGGATATTTCTGTAAATATCTTTTTCACTTTTCTTTGCTTCCAAATTGCTAAATTCTTCATCAACGCATATTTTTCCACATAACTAACAAATAAAAGGATTGATCTCTCCAGACATTAATTTATGTGTTTGTGCATATAATAGAGAGGGTTTGGAGTCTTTTATAAATACCTTGGAAGTGACGAACCAGGGGGTCCTTATCTCTATGATTCAATATGCACGCTCATGTAAATAAAATGAAACTTTCATAATATTGAGGCGAGCATCTTTGTAAGGTAACAAAAAATATACCATTTCATCATTAATTTTCAAAATGTTGCAATTTTTTTATATTCCAACTTTTTGAGTACTCGAGAAATAATTTGTCACAGCCAAATATGGTTCATACGGTTTAAATTGTATTTCCTAACAATAAAGAACCTTGTAGCATTTCAAAGATGTGAACTTCAACCTCACAGTTGTTTTTAGCAAAATATTGTCAAAGTTTATTCCAAAGTTAGTCCACATTTTAATATCTCTGATGAAGATTTCATTTTAAATATAAGATTTGTTCAAAGTTTCCTGTGAAATTTTTTTTCCGAGTGTTATTCAGCATTTCTAGTCGAATATATTTTTTTAATTATATTTTAAAAGTTGGTTCCAAAACTAGTCTGCTTTTTCAATTTTTAAATAGAAAACTATATAGATATAAGATTTGTTCGAAGTTTCGAGTTAATATTTCATTTTTACATTTTTTGTTATTTAAATATTTTATTTAGACAAAGTTTTCTTTTTCTACGATTTCTAGTCAAAAACTGTTCTTTTTAGAAATTAATGCAATAATTTTCATATTGTTTTATATTTTTATATCTAGGGTATGTATTCCTAACGCGGACTATGGTACTCTGATATTTTAGTCCTCTCATGTTGACTTATGATCTTTTTATCATTTTTCTCGAAATAATTAAAGTATAAAGAAGTACGCTTTTTCAGATTGTGATTGTTGGCTACTAAAATAAACCAGGGGTCTGTTTTAGGCATATTTCCCCGAAATTTCGCAACCTTGTGAAAGGTTCTGAAAAATATCCTATATTAAAGTGTGATCCTACTGTTACCAGCATGTTTTTTAAATTTTTTCTTTTCCCGATCTCAGCAGATACTATTTTCTCTTTTTTTTCAACAATACAGTAGGAAAACTCCTTAATACCTAATTACATCCCCATTCACACCCACCCTTTCCAGTACATCCTCCCCGTCCCGATGGAAGACACCCGCCACCTTCCCGTGGTTTCCATTGAATAATTTTAGCTCACGCATGTTTTCTATTTTTGACACAAAAGCTCTAAAATGCACTGTCTATTTTTCAATAATACTGCTATACGTGAACTAAAATTAACTAAGAGTGGGTACATGAAATATTCCTATGCTTGCTTTTTACCAAGTATTAAAAACATTTACACCCACACACACTTCCACGAAGAAAAGAAGATGGAGCCAATTTTTTACATGAATTGAGATCACTGAATACTTTTCATATTCAGGCATTTGTCGGAAAAATGAGTCCAATTTTTGATATTATCGAGACTTTATATAAATTCGCCGAAAAAGCCGTATATTTCTTCGTTGAAAAAACAAAAGAAATTCTTTTAGCATACTTTGAATTTGTTCCTTATTCTTTTTCCCATCGATCTTCACCTTAATTTTTTCAGGTGACAGTATTCAAAAAACTGTTCGTTCAACGCCTTATCGTTGTAAAAGCTTTCAAAACTATTGGAAATTTTCATGGACTTTTTCGAAAGCTTTTGAAAAAAATAGTCGATACTGGAAAAAAATTAATGATGCCACAAACAATAGTTCGGTTATGTCAAGATTTTTTCGTTCCAAATTAGTGTTCGCCATTTCCTGTTATGACTGAATTATTCTTCCATTTCGGAATTACGAAATTCTCATCCGAAAAATAAACTGATTTCAATTAAATTTAAAAAATGTAGACATCTACCTTATATTTATTTATATCAGGCTAATGTATTTTTCATATCAGAAATTTCTACTCAAAATATTTTTATCGTTTCCAGCTGCTTTACGGGTATAGTGTGTCGCGGACTTGAAAAAAAAAAAAAAGAAAATCAGGGTTTGAACACTTCACCCCACGTCGAGCTCATACCGCTTATCTGAATGGCCCGTGTTTGCGTCATTTTCTTAAAGATATTCATTGTGTAAAAAAACTATATTACAAAGAAAGTGGTCTCAAATATTTATATACATTTTACATAAAAAAAAAAAAACTTCAATTGTAGGATTCGATCACTTGACCCCACGCGCTCAGTCCAAGCATCTTCTTGATTTTAAATGTGCAAGAGAGATACGTCACTCCACGCTTCCCCATCTCCATGGCAACATGGCAGCTGGTCGCTAGTGACGTCACAGAGCGAACGCCACGCCGCGGAGCGGCAGTTCGGGTCGCAGAAAGTTTGTCTTCAAGGCGCCCATAAGAACTGGGCTTCTATATAAATCTGACTTCGTTGGTTTTGTTATCGTTGCTAACAGCAAGTGCCAATAAAATTTTGCTCTTTCATTTTATATATTCATTATTCTAAAACTCAGCTACACTTCTCCAGGCCTTCATATTTTATCTTATATCTTATATTATTATATTATCTTATATTAATATATCCAAGGCAATATAAGTGAAAATGAACTCTTGGTACGCGAAATCATCAGTGCTTATATTATTATATTATCTTATATTATTATATCCAAGGCAATATAAGTGAAAATGAACTCTTGGTACGCGAAATCATGAGTGCTTTGATGTCTCGATTCTGCTTCCCGTTTTGCACTTTGGCACAACACAGATTCTCGGCATTTTTTCACTTTGTATGATGTAATATTATATTACATATAATATATATGTAATAATATTGATTAATATTGACAGAAATTGCCGGCAGAAAGTCGCTTGTGTTTACAAAATTACGTTAGATTTGATTTTAAGGTTATGTTATCAGGGGGCGAGACCCCAGCGCCACGTACCAATTTTTGATGAAAGTTTTCGTTGGTAAGAGCACACCCCCACCACGCAAATTCTGGCAGAGTTTCCAGATCTATATGTAAGACCGTGAGTTCGTGGGTATGATGAAATAACGTTTTAAAGGTTATGTATGACCATTGTGTGAAGCCGGTGTCGCGGTCCTTTAATTTTGCTTTAATTATCCATTTAATGTCGAATATCGGGTAAATCCGTGACTTCGTTAAAACAAACAAAAATTCGAGTTTACAATTTCGTTTCCTAAATAAGTTGCCAATTAATTATTACTTAAAAACGGGTGTTTATTGACGAAACGCTTTTTCGGCTGAAAACTCAAGGAACAAACTTGAAGATTTTCACACGAGGTTACGAACTATCGAACGAATAACAATTTTCATTCATTTTATTTTACGATAATTATCGTGGTCACTCTCATCGCTGGTGAACGTATCGACAATATCGTTTTAGTAATTAAAGAAATAAAAAAATCGTTTAAAAATGCTTCACTGCAGTGCAATTTTTAGCCGAACGGGCCATTTTAACAAAACGTAAGTCGCACACAATCTTATAATTTATAATTTACATAACGTGCACGCGAATATATAATTTATTTTTAGTGTTAATTATGTCATTTTTTCGGAATTGTGTTATTTTTTACTTTTTCAAATATTATTATCAATGTATATTATTGTAAATGATTATTATAATTATTACCCATGATAAATATTTATTGTTGTTCATTATTAACCCTTAAAGTCCATACCTGTTGTAACCTAATTTGTATATGAGGTATTCCACGTCAAACTGGCGGACTTTTTCCCTGACCCTCGCCGACTTGGGTAATTATTTTTTATATGATTGTATGAAGTCTAAAAGACACCCTGAAATTTTTTCAGATTTTTCTGAACAGCAATTTTTGAAAAAAAAAAAAAAAAATCCAAAAAAAAGCCCCTTTTTAAAAATCTGAAAAAATTCCTAAAAATCGGTGATTATATGCCAAACATTTTAAGCTACTACCCGTAGTGGAAGTACGATTTTTTCTGTGCTTTTATGAGCTATTAAAGTTGAAAAAATTCTCAAAAAATCAAGAACCACTCATTTCGGGCCAATAGTTGAATATTTTCGTACCCAAAAAATTTTTTGGGATATTTTAGACCAGTACAAGACAAAAAAAATTGAGCCAAGCAAAAAGTTGAGGTATTCATTTAATAGTTTTATTCAATTTTATCAAATAGACAAAACTTATTATATGCCAAACATTTTAAGCTACCGCCCGTAGTGGAAGTACGATTTTTTCTGTGTGTTAATCGGCTAATAACGTTAAAAAATTCCAAAAATATTGAAAAACACTTACTCAGGCCCAATAGTTGAATATTTTGGTGCCTAAAACTAATTTTCGTCACAATTTTCGAATAATCAAATCAAAATTAGAACACCGATCCCATAGGATCCTCAAAAAGAATTCATTTTTTTTCAAGATTTACTCAAATATAATTGATAAGTTTTGTCTATTTGATAAAATTGAATATATGAAAATAATCAAAAACTTTTATAGTTCTTTTTATAATTTGTAAAATTATTTTATCCTTGAAAAAAATCCTGTCAAATTCTTCGAACTTACGGAATAAATCTTTGAATGATCTAGAATTATCGTGTAATTATATTTTCTTTTTTAGAAAGTTTGAAAAAATCTAGAAAATTGCTTGTGACACTGCGATATGATCTACTAATGTTCTTGAATTTTCCACCACGTTCCATCTTTTTCTAGAAATTTAGAAAAATTTATTATTTCCTACTATACGTGGATAGATATTATTTATTTCCAGGTATACCCTTTCGGGTTTTTACACAGTTCCCCCCCTATTTTTACATATCCTTTCTTACACGTTAAGTATCGATAACCTTTACAAAACTTTTTTCATATTTTCTTTTTCCTTCAATTGTTCTCTGTATTTACATGTTTCCTCATCATCCACTCATAGTCTCTCACTTACACAGTTTCTTTAAGAGTTCTCTTGACGCTCTATTAATTTTTTTTTCAACCTCTTCTCCTGCAATCCGTTTGAGCCACCTTTCCAGACCACCTACCGACTGGTTTGCCATTTTGGTTTTTATTTCCCTGCACTCGCATATGCACGTTAAGTTTTCTTCTTCCTTTTCACACATCCTGCATTTGTTTTCACTATATCCTTTCAACTTTTCCTGTCCTATATTCCCATCCTCATCCTTATACATGATTATTTTAGTTCTATTCTTACGCCCTCCTTCTCCCAATACTCATTCTATTCCTATTGCCTCTTTTCTGTTATAGTCGCCGCAGTACATTGACTCCTTCATCTTTCCCTGGTTTAATCGTAGTTGCTGGTCTCTTTTCACCTGTGTTACCCTTTTTATTATTTCTTCTACCCCCTCTATATCTCTGTCTCTAATTTTTTGCCATATTGACCCTGTCCTACTTCCTCCGTTGCTATCTCCAGCTCCATAGCCCATTTCCAAGAAGGATTTCCGCTTAAAATTCTCCTGACTTCCCTCAAACATTTTCTCAACCATCGATTCTCTCCCATTTTCACAATTTCGACTAGGTACTTCGCTGCCCTTTTCCATATTTCTACTCCTACCCCTTCTATGCCTGCCTCCATCTTCCATATTTTCTACTATACTTTTAGAATGATACCAAGTTAGATTCTTAGTATGACTATGTTTTAACGTAGTTAAAAAAAGAAATTGTATTTCTAGCAACGGTATAGTCGCAGCGAGCAAAAGAATGAATATCCAGAGACAAATCACAAATTTGTCAAGGAACAAATTGCTTGGATCCCGATTATTGGATTTGCCAACAAAACATTTGGGGCAAGTACATAATGTCCATACCAGTGCCTTGACATGTCGCGCTATCCTCAAGTCCATTGACTCTTTCCACATGAGAAGTTTGTGCATTAGAAAAATCAATGCACATCTCAGAGCGCAATGCTCAACTTGTACAACTGACGTTAAGGAATTATTAACCACCCCTAAAATATCTGAGGTAAATTTGAATGATCAATATATAAAAAAATTGATATAATTTTTATAGAAAATAATTTTCATAATGTACGAAAAATAACAAAACATGAATAAATATATAATAAAAAAATAATTAAAATATATATAAAATTGCAGGATGATCTCATTCCACAATCGTTCGAGAGAAAAACCAGGTTCGATGTTAAGCAGATTTTGAAGGATGAATCTGAAAAACACCATTCCGAAGAGCATCGAACTCATATACGAAAAGAACATGAAATGAAAATTTCAGGTAGAGTAAAAAAAAATACCACATATGGTATACATAATATTTATTAACTAATTCAAAAGTAATAATTTCGTAAACTAATTATGTAATTTACTAATTAGCAAACGCTTGAAGTAACTAAGTATTAAGAAATTACGAAATTGACGAATAACTAAAAAAGTACAATAAACGTTAATTTATTCGATAATAAACTATTTAAAAATCAGTTGATCGGCTAATTACCCCTTAACTAGAGTACTCTATCGGCCACGATATTCAGGAGCACATGGTATTTTACGACATCAGACGTTTTCATTATCTCCATGTTTTTATGTAATGCATAGAAATTGAATTTTATAACTTTATTTCTTAAACTGTTAAAAACAGAACTAGATGCATGAAAAAATGGGAAATTGGAAAAATTTGAGAGACACAAAAAAGAAAATATATCAAAAGCATTTTCTTTATGAAATAGCTCAGATGGACGTACTCTAGCTGAGGGTTTTGATTAAGTCGGTAACGAAGTTGATAGAAAAAAATGTTGACGATTCAACAATTAATTAATCAGTTGGTCATATGACATTCATCAATTAGTTATTTAGCCACATGATTATTTGCGAAATGAATTCTCATTGTAACTAAACAACAAATTAGTTGAATATTTTCGTATTATTTTCGCGTTTCGAAGATTGTGCGAATGTATTTTTTTTTTGGCATTTCAGAGATTGAGCGACTGTATCCAAACCCAAGAGAGATATGTAACAATATTTTCGTGTCGGTGGGTGCTCAATTGAAAACTGAGAAACCATTGGTCGTGGAGTACGTTAGTACTCAGCAAGGTATGTGGACTTGTCATTACCGGTTGATGTGGCCAGAACAAATAACAATAAGCGCAGTCGCTAGTTCGAAAAATGGTTCCTCAAAATTTGCCGCCCTGAAGTGCCTCCAATGGCTCCAAAACAATGGAAAAATAAAAAATGGACAGCCGATCGTTTTTGAGAGCAAAATCGTGAACGAGATGCTGCGAAAACCTACGGCCCTTGATGTCGAGCCCGAAACGCTCGATAGCATGAAAAAATTTCTGGCTCGTTACGACAGTGAAATTAAGGACTTGATTGATAACAGTAACTCAAATATTTCAGGTAATAGTCGAGAAATTTAACATTTTTTTCCGACATTTCGGTATTTTTTTGTCAATTTTTTTGTTTTTATTTATGAAAATTTGGATTTCGCGGTAAAATAGTAAATAATAGGAAGGATTTCAATTATTTCCAAATTCGAATTCATTATATTTGTTTTAATTACGTAAATATACATATTTTATTCGGAATTTCAGAAATCAAAGACATTTCTATCGCCGATGAAATAGAGGATCAAGTGGGTCGGTCATTCCCAGAGTCCTGGCAGGCGTCAAATATGTCACGACGTAACGACATGCTACAAAATCGATTCTACGATCGGTCGCGAACTGAGAGCATTGCATTGCCAATTTCTGAGTATCGCTCGCAAATAATCGAGGAGATCGAGAAAAGTCGAGTTTTATTGATAAAAGGTGACACGGGTTGTGGAAAAACGACTCAGGTTCCTCAATACATAATGGAGTCTTTCGAATCTCAAGGTAACGCGACCGATTGCAACATGATCGTTTCTCAGCCTCGGCGAATTTCGGCCATTTCATTGGCGGAGAGAATCGCTCAGGAGAGAATGGAGCGAGTAGGCGATACGGTGAGTTATCATTCTTTTAAATAACATTCTGTCGCATTTTTCATCACTTTTCTCTGATTTATTTGCGCTTTTTTCCTCAATTTTTATTGATTTTTTTGGCATTTTTGCAGTTTTATTTATTCATTACTGTAATTTTTTTATAAAATAGTATAAAAAAATTTACAGTAAAAGTACAAATAGTAAAAAAAAATTTTTTTAAATCAACAAGGCTCGAAAAGTATCCAGAAAATATTCTGGATACTTTTCGATCCAAATAATCGTGAAAACGATCAAAATAAAAAGTATCCAGAATGTTTTCTGGATACTTTTCGAGCCTTGTTGATTTTTAAAAATTTATTTATTAGCATTTTGAATACTTTTCGAGCTTTAAGCGTTTACTTTGTTGATGTCATTTTGAGTTCTATTTAATTACATCAACTTTTGAGCTTTTTATTTTGATCGTTTTCTAGTCTCGAGACAAAATGATTGCTTTAAACAAGTGAATAGATAAAAATATGGTTAAAATTTTTGAATATTTGTAGGTGGGTTATCAAGTGCGCTTGAAACAAATGTTGCCGATGACGCCCGGCGGAATATTGTTTTGCACGACGGGAATATTACTTCGTAAAATACAGAAGAATCCGAGCCTCGAGGGAGTTTCTCACGTGATATTGGACGAGGCTCACGAGCGTAGCATAAACACGGACATGTTGTTGGTACTTTTGAAACGGGCTGTGCAGAGCAATCCGACTCTCAAAGTCGTTGTAATGTCGGCAACGATAAACGCCGATCTTTTTCAAGAATTTTTCGATTGTAACGTTGTGGAAGTACCCGGGAGAACTTATCCCGTTAAAATGAATTTTCTTGAGGATGTTCAACGTCTCGGAATTCGTAGTAAACACGAATGGGTCGGAGAACGAGAATTTCCCAATGTGCCATTGGTCGATGCCGAGATGGTCGGCGAACTCGTTTTGTGGCTCGACAAACATAAACCACCTGGCGCTATCCTCGTTTTTCTTCCCGGTTGGGGTGAAATCATAAAAGTTAAGAAATATCTCGAAGAACGCGGCTCCAGAAATTTCCGGCGTATTATTGTTCCCGTTCACTCCCGAATGGCCTATGCGGATCAACAAAAAATTTTCGGACATCCCCCTGAGGGTTATAGGAAAATTGTTCTAGCCACTGACATCGCCGAAACCGGCATCACCGTCACCGATGTCGTTTATGTCGTCGACTCCGCTACACAAAAAGCCATGCAATGGCACGAAAAAAAAGGCATTGCCAGCATCGAAAATCAATACGCTTCGCAAGCTAATATTCAACAAAGGTATTCTATTCTTCTTCAATTACACTGTATTTTTTACTCACTTTTTTCGATAGTTTTCCACAATTTTTCAGATGCTTCTCGGGTATATCTTCACTCTCCACATTTTCCAATATTTCAAATTTTTTTTCATTATTTTACTTTTCCTAATGTGTTTCCAAGTCTTCGCCATCTTTTTTAGATTTTTTTTATCGTTCATTTTTGTTCTTTTTTCCAATCTTTCACTTCTTCCTGAAATTATTCACGATTTTTTTCAAAACTTTTCAAATTTTCTTTTCGTTTACATTTAAGTGAACTATCAAATACATTCTCAGTTGCATTATTACTTCTTATGTCACATCAATTGAATTTCAATGTCACTGGTCTCAGGTCATCTTGCTTCAATCGGTTTGTTTCAAAATTAATTTGGTTTTGTTTGTCTCTATTCAATATTCTTCAGTTAATCCATTTCACTAATTGCCACTTCCTTGCGAAACTCCCCAAAAGTATTGTCCGTATGCAGATATGGCCGGCTATATTTTTCAAAAAATATCTACTCCGCTCTACGATCTCTGATGCATGAGTCGGTGCATGGCTAAACGGTCATCCATCTAAATCCAGATGCTTGCCCAAGGCGATCGCGAAAGCCACAGACCGACCGCGCATCTATCGTGGCTTTTTTCCTTGTCTATTTTCGTATTATTTGGGCACTTAGTTATAAATTTAATAAATTAATTATAAATGTATTTCATAAATACTTTAATTGATGGAATTTGATGAATTTTGTAGAAAAGGACGTGCAGGTCGTGTCCAACCTGGGGAAAGTTATCATTTGGTGACACGTTCGCATTTCGAGAGTTTGCTCACTGATCCATTGCCAGAAGTATTGCGCTCGTCCCTTGAGAAAACGGTCATCGATTGCAAAACCTATAGCACCGAAAAGGCTGAAATTTTTTTGGGCAGTATGCCACAACCTCCAACTTTGTCGGCGGTGAGAAAAGCGATTCAAGATCTCTGGGAATTGGGGGCGCTGGACGCGAACGAAAATTTAACACCGCTTGGAAAACGCATTTCCCTCTTCACTCTTCATCCGAAATTGAGCAAAGCACTTGTTTATTCTGCCATATTCCAGTAAGTCGTTTTTTAAGTCTATTTTTGTACTTTGAAGATCCAAAAACTGTCAATTTTTGGAATATTTACGTATCGGAATAATCTAAGCGACTTTATGTTGGCCCTAAAATAATTACTGGAAATTTTTTGAAAATCATAAATTAGTAGGAACTTGTTCAATAACTGAATAGGCATTTTTCAACCTTTTTTTAAATAAGAAATTCAAAAGCGATCTATTTTATGTTTTTCAACAAATAATCAAACTTTGACAAACTGGGTGGTGTTTTTAGGGTTTCGGGACTTAAGGGGACAGTCTGCCATTTTTTTTTTTTTTTTTTTTTTTTTTTTTTTTTTTTTTCAAAAAATCAATTTTCTGAAAAGTACATATTTGTGTAGTAAATATATATAGAATTACTATACAAAGTGTCATTTATGCCAGAAAGACCGAGAACAGGTAGAAATACGCATAGCAAGATGAGGGTCTCAGATGCGCCTAGGCGCTTGGCGCGTGCTTTAAACGTGTTTTTCTCAAAACAACGTTTTTTTGAACTGGCTGACATTCTAGAAAAAAAAGTTTTGCACCTATCGAGCTGAAATTTGGTACACTTATTCTACACAGGTATAGCTTCCGTTTGACCTAGAATTATAAATTTTTATTAATATTTAATTGATTGTTTAAACAATTAAAGTTGAAAAAAAAGATCAAGAATTTCAAAAGTCCGCCTTTTTGTTTTTTGTTATCACACGTGAATTATTCTAGGCCGAACAATAGCGACAAGTCTATATTTTACTAATTTCGCCACTTTTTTGTTTCAAATGATCTAAAGTCAAGATATCGTGTCAGCCAGATTTTAACAGGGCTAACTTCAGGCTGCCGTACCAGCAAGATTTACAGTGAAAAAAAAAATTTGTTGTATTACTTTCATATGTCTACTTTCATGCATTAAAAGTAGATATAAATAAATCAAGTTTACTATGAGAAAAAAATTTATTAAAAAAATCATTCAAAATGGTAGACTGCTCCCTTAACGATTAATCGATAACTTTGTTAACTCATTATTATTATTGTTATTAATCTTATTTGACATGCTTTAAACAATTTTTTTAGATGCGTCGCGCCTATGGTGACAATAGCCTCGGCAATGTCAGCTGACAATGAGATATTCGCTGGTACGCTTTACGACAAAGGGTCGATCAGACAAATAAAACAAAAGTATCATGCGGCGAGTGATCACTTGAGTCTACGCTGGATATATTCTCAATGGGCTTCGCACAATCGGCGTGGCAGAGATTCCGCCGATCAATTCTGTCGGATGACCAAATTATATCCTCAAAGAATGTTTACGTTATCGAGTACGTTTTTTTTTTTTTTTAATTACACAATCAGTCTTTTCTTTTGCGATTTGGAAAACAATTGTATTCAAAGTCTTACAGGACGACTTCTTTATAATTCGAAGACCTATTTATAATTCTTTGTCTTTTTCAATATTATTTCAGCTTTTTTCTGATTTTATTCGTTTATTTCTTTGAGTTTTAGGCGTTTTTTGAGTGATATTTTGTTACTTCTTTGGCTGAATTATCATTGTAATTCGTACTTGGAGGTGATAGTTTTGGGTTCAATGGATTTGAATTCCTTTCCGGGATCATTTTTCAATAAAAATTTTGGAGAATTTTGTTTTCATTTTCGTTATGGCATATTTTTTTTTGCTTCTTTTTTTCGTATCTAATCCGTAAAAAAACTTTTTCATTTTTTGAACTCTCGTTTTTTTTTAGAAATACGTGACCTTCATGCAGATGGTCTCGTACAATGCCACATGTTGAGTTCCCTTGAGGAATACGACGAGGCTGGAAAAAATGTCAACGAGTTTGCGGATCTGGACGAACTCGTTCGCGGAGTTCTCTTCGCTGGTCTCGATCAGTTCCTTCACCATCGCGATTTTGATATCAGAAAACAGAAACTTAAAAAAGGAGCGTCCAGCTATGTTATGGAGTGAGTATATACGGAAAATTATCTCAAAAACGACGAAATCTCAAAAAGAGCTGATATCTCGATATTTTGACGAATTGAAAATAACTTTCAATTGAATGAAAATATGAAAAGATATTGAAAAATCGTGTGATAATTCGAAAACACATACAAATTTTCAAAATTGAATAATTATAAGTTTTTATCATTACAATCTCTATCGGTTACCAAAATTTAAAAAATAATGAATTCTAAAAACGTATGCTCCCAATTCTCAAAATGTAGAACTTTAATGGTTATGGAAATGTTTGCTGAAATGATTATCGAGCTTATGACATCAATAACTTTAAGATTAAAAAATCGAGCAAACGTCAGTTGAATTTTAAATAATCATATATGTTCTAAGAATAGAATGATGAATAGTTTTTTGTGATCTTTAGGGACGGATTACGAGCAACTTTGACTCCAGAAAGCGTGAACTTCAAAAGAGAAACATGGCCAAGTCCTTTTCTCACTTACGTTCGACGACAGCATAGCGAGGAACGAAGAACAACGCTCATCCGTGAAACCAGCATGATCTCGCCCCTCACGACTTTGCTCTTCTGTCAAGCTCATATTCAAGGACATCAGGTCAATATTAAAAAACAACCTATCAACCTTTTTTTAATTAAGAAAAATAGAAATCTCATCCGTTCTCAATAAAAATAGTTTTATTTTCAATTAATTATTTCGATACATTCATTGATGTCTTTTAATTGTCATTCTAAAATGCTTTAATGTTTTCGATCGATTGTTATTTTTGACAAATCGAAGAAAACTACATATCATATTTTCAATTTAATTATTTCCAACTACATTTGTTAAAATTAATACCGTTTTTAAGATTGTTTTTTGTATCATTAGTATTATTATTGTTATTGAACGAGTTTTTCCTTTTCAGTATTCGAGTGAAAATGATTCTGAAAATTCGAAGGTAGTGCTGACTATCAAAGGACGTAAAAATTTCAGACTCATCTGCAATAAAGAGTAAGTTGAAAAGTAATTGACGAAATGGAAGTTGAAAACAATTAGTGTTGTAATTGTTTTTTTTGTTCAAATTGCAAAAAAGATCAAAATTTCGTTTTTGTGGACGTTCAGTGAAAATTTTATTTATATTTTTTTTTATTAAACTTTCCAGATCCGCCACTATACTTCTACAGTTTCGTGACTCGATGTGGAACGTTGTACGTTATTTCATAGAGAGGCAAGGTCTTGTGGAAAATTCGCCAGGCACGGATTACCACACTGTCGAGAATTTCAAAGAATACATGCTACAAGTGCTCGCACAAATTCTGAATGAAGCATCTGAGCAAATCGACCAACCGGACCAAACGGTTGCAAAGAAAAAATCCCAGTACAGTGACGCGGATGAATTTTCCGACTAGAAACGATCATTTTTCGTGAAGTTTTCAAAGAAAAGTCGGATTCGATTCTTAAATGAATATTTCCGCGAATGTTCTAAGGTAATTCGAACCAAATTTTCTAATGAATTTCCCATGAATTTTCTGACGAAATTTTGGATGGAATTTTGTAATGAATTTTCCGACAAACCTTTTAAGGAAAAGGGGCCTGGGATTTTTAACCAATTTCCCAAACTATTTTCCACTTCATAGTCGAATTATTACTTTTTGATCTGGCGAATTTTCCGATTAAATTTCTTACCGAATTTTCCCGGATGTTCTACGGAATTTTGAACACGCGCTCCGGTGAATTTTCGGGCTGATTTTCGAACGAAAATTCAATGGAAATTGAAAATTCTGTAGAAAATTTGTCACAATGAATTTTCTACAGAATTTTCAATTCATCTTTTCCCCTCAAATGTGACATATTTATTTTCAATTTTATTTCATAATTGAAATGTGATTTCTTTCGAGTTTAAAACATTTTTTCAAAATTGTTCAATATCATTTGTTAGAAGTAAAGAATTTACGTTTGAGGCGAAAAAACCAAACTCAACTCTTCTTTCTGGATTGAGGAAACCTTGTAGAATACGATTACATATTGTACAGTTTTTGAAATAAATTCGTATACTGTAAAAACCTTTTGGCTTTCATTCTCCATAAAAAATTCTTTACCTTTGGGGAAAAGTGATTTAAAAGGGATTTAAGAAGTATTTAATAATAAATATCATGCATGTTTTTGTGAAATTATAAACATTAGAGTCATATATTTTCATTATTATTATTATTACTATTACATATATTATTTTAATACTATCTTTACAAAAAATGATTCGTCGTAATGTTTCTGTGTTTTTGAGAAATGTATTATTCGATGTTTTCGTGAATTTTCATTTCCAATTTCGTGTTGTCGAGAAATTTTCGATAATTCTTCAATTATCCGCCAAATGGCGGCAAATGCCGTATTTCAAGTTCCCATATTTTTACAATACTAAAGTTTATGAGATATTTCACGTCATTGTTGAACTCCAAAACTCTGAGCTTTTTTCACTTGTACTAATTGTTTTAAAACACATTTCTGTATGAAAAATAAGTAGATAGGTATTTCGGGATTTAATGATTTGGCGATTTTTTCAATCTTTACAACTGATGAATTTTTACTAAACACGTAAGGGTAAAAAAGAAAAAAGTACAGATAAAAATAATAAAAGAGTTTTTTTTCTCAAATTCTATAAATAAAAACAAATAATGAAAAGTGCAAGAAAAATGGGTGAAATTATGATAGAATTGGCAGTGTTGGTACACAGAAGATTGTCGTACGAGATCGTGTACTTCAGCATGTCCGGATATCGGCAAAATCGTTCGTCTAAAAAGGAATAAATTTATTCAACGATTACTAATAAAAATTTAATTGATTAATGTATTTTTTTTTTCTTAAATTCATAAAAATTAGATTTTTGCAAATATACAATCGGTTGATGACTTATAGTCAGAAAAGGGTACCGTCTCAATCGGTAACACGTTAGTAATAAATGGCACTGACTCAGTCGACTGCATTCAAAATAAATCGCAACAACTGGATCGGTAACGCTTAAGAAATAAAATTGTAAACAATCGGTTGGTAATTCATCGACAAACAAAATATTAAAAAACTTAACTCACCCAGGCACTGATAAGCCGAAAGGTTCGAAGGGTTAGCCCTAACGGACAAATATACCGAGTTACATTTGTGAATGAATCCCGCGTCTCCGCAGCCGAAGATTATACTTTGAGTATCGCTATTGACGGTTTGACAGTCAGAAGACGGTACGTCAATTTCCAGGGGATCACGCGATGTACAAACTGTCAAACTTGTCGAGCTTGATCCTGTGACCTGGGTAAAATGTAAATGTTAATTTATTTCAAATAATTGAATTGTTTCAATTTTCGAAACTCAGTGATAATTAATTGTTGCATTTTTATAGACTTCTTAGACAGTGTTCCTCTGCTATACTTGATTTCCATTAACCCGTCAGCAGGCACGCTGGGTACACTTTAAACATTGGGCGCGCGCGATAAGAGATTTTTTCACATGTAGAGCTTCAAATGCTTAATTTGACAAATACAAACTTTAAAAGAATTTCGCTACAGTGATTGTGGCTATTAAACATTTTAATAAAAAAAAAAAAACCATAAATACACCGATAATTGACATTAAAAACCAAAAAATAATAATTAAAAAAATTCAAAAACAAAAAATCAAAAAATTCTGTTGACTCTTCTATCATACAGAAGAATAAATTTGGTGAAGATAGAACAAATTTCAAATGCTTATGCCATTTGAAATTTTCGAGTAATCATCGTTTTAATATAAGTGTGAGAAAAAGTCTCATAGCGCGCCTACTGACGGGTTAAAATTGCAATTGATATTCAAATGAGATAAGAGAGAGTGTAACTTGAGCACGCTTTTTCTTGTATAGATCATAAAGTTTGTTCAAACCGCCATTTGAAATTTTCGAGTAATCATCGTTTTAATATAAGTGTGAGAAAAAGTCTCATAGCGCGCCTGCTGACGGGTTAAAATTACAATTGATATTCAAACGATATAAGAGAGAGTGTAACTTGAGCACGCTTTTTCTTGTATAGATCATAAAGTTTGTTCAAACCACGATTACCTCGCGTTTGGAACATTCGCAACTGCTTTAAAATTGCACACCCTCACAGATATTGTACTTTAACTCAAGGAGTACACAGATATTCTTTACTGTCTACTCATGCCACTCTGGGTCTGCGAGACCCAGCCGAGTTATGAGTAACTAGAGTCGCTACGTTTTCAAACATTTTCGAAAATTGTTTCCGTAATATTCAGCTAATTACAGCATTTTCGAGGATGTTTCTGATTTTATGGTTTTTGTAATATTGAGTCTACTTGGTTTGTTTTGCACTGGCGAACAAAAATACAAAATCAGAAGTTGTGCACGTTTTTCGGATCTCTCAGATCCAAGACTATTTTGAGAGTAGGATTAGTTGGTATTTGTTTTGAATTTTGAAAAATTTGAGAGTAATTAAGTTTGAAACAAGTTTTACTTATTTTTACTCACTTTTATTGTAGCATAGGCTTTCGGGTCGTTTCTGTAGAAATAATTAGGATGAAGCCGATAGAATTTGATTCCCGAAGGTTCTAAGTAATCGTCGTACGAGCCCGAGGATCCCGATGCCGAGTAAGTTGAGCCACATTGTGAATTTATGAGCCTTTGAGGAACTGGAAATTCGTGAATACTCAAATAAAGTTAAATTCTCAATTGGTCGATTACATTTTGAATATAATTTATGTATTTTATAATACCTCGTTGAATTTTGGATAAAAGGGAGTTTATCGGAGTCGAAACGTCTTGCGCAGTTGACACGGTGCCTATATAAATGATATCATTCTGATCCCTGACGAGATCGGACCACCTGTCCTTACTTCCGGAAGTAAGGAACATTAACGTTGCATCTGTCGATAAATCGTTATCATTAAAATGCATTCTTAAAATGAGCAAAATACTCGTAGCACACTCAATACGCAACAATTACACTGGGCGACGTTTTATACTTAAATTTTGAGGGTGGGAAGTAACTAGGTCTTTTTGATAGATTTTTTTGCGCTGAACACGTCATGCCAGGTTTTCACACAAATTATGGACAAACTGTCAAAAAAATGTGTTTGAGGCCATTTTTAAGAATTTATAGTGCATAAACCCAATATGTCCGAATCTTTCCATACGTTTTAAATGAAGTTTTAATTATTTACTTTTAAGTGCAATTTCTATAAATTCCGTCATGTGAGTTTCATCGTGAGTTCGATATAGATATCAATGTTATTCTGAAACTTGATGTATAAATATACTTTGTGATATTTCCCATTGTATTACTCAAGCTAATGTAGTCCATGTAGATACAAGCGTACACACCACTACGAAGAAGCATTGACAGTAGTACTTCAACGATACACGTAACAGAATTCATAGTAATTTCACTGAAAATACAGGGCACACCTTTGTTTTAAGATTTTTTGAATCAACTTTTTTAGCGACCGGATTTGTGTTCAGCGTAAAAATATCTGTTGGAAACATCAAGTTACTTCCCATCCACAAATTTTATGTTGACTATTGAACAACTTCAACTGTTTTTGAATCGACGATTTTTTTTTCTCTGTGTACTTCGAGTATCCTTTGAAATTTCAGTATACTTAGAGCGCATTGAGCACTTGTCTGAGTGTGATGCGCACGTTGAGTAAATCGATAACTCTAAGTACACCGGTACACAAAAAAAAAAAGTGGTCAGTACTTTTGACTAGATCCATATAATTCTATGTATTTTGACGCGCTGAATCAGAATTTGGGGCCAGTTCAGCGCCTACACCCACCAATTTTGAATAAATTGCAAAAACTGCTAAAAATGTCAAATAATCGCATTTTTGGGTATTCGAACATCTTTATTGACCTATATAATGCATGATTTTCATGTAATTTGATGCGCTGAATCAGAATTCGGGGCCAGTTCAGCGCCTACACCCACCAATTTTGAGTAAATTGCGAAAAATTGCTAAAAATCTCAAATAATCGCATTTTTGGGTATTCAAACATCTTTCTTGACCTATATAATGCATGATTTTCATGTAATTTGATGCGCTGAATTAGAATTCGGGGCCAGTTCAGCGCCTACACCCACCAATTTTGAGTAAATTGCGAAAAACTGCTAAAATTGTAAAATAATCGCATTTTTGAGTATTAAAAATTTTTTTTTTACCTATATCATGCATGATTTTTATGTAATTTGATGCGGTGAATCTAAATGCAGGGTTATTTTAGCTTATACACCTTCAAAATATTGAGTAAGTCAAAAAATCGCATTTTTGAGTATTAATAATCTTTTTTTTGACCTTTATCATGCATGATTTTTATGTAATTTGATGTGCTCAATTCGTATATATTTTCATTATTTTTTGTGGATGCTGGAAGAGATGCAAAAGTGATGCAGAAAATATGAGAAAAGAACTTTATAGACATCACACCGTTCTTCTTGTATAACGAATTCTTTTTTCCTCAAATGTTCGGTGCAGTGGATTTCTCTTTCTCTTCATATTTTCTTTCTTTATATCTCTCTTCAGCGTCCAGCAAAAATCTGCCATCATGTTGACGTTCCACCTCCCTTTATACCGACTCTCCATTTCGCTTATATCTTGATGGAATCGTTCTCCTTGTTCTTCACTATAATCTCCGAGGTTTTGAGGGAAATAGTCGAGGTGAGAGTGTAGGAAGTGCAGTTTAAGATTCATCAAGCAACCTAAATTTTTATAACTTTCCAACAACTCGTCAACTAAGTTCTGGTAATTCTCACTTTTCGTATTTCCTAAGAAGGCCTGAGATACATTTTTAAAACTTAGCCAAGCAGCTTTTTCAATATCACTCATTTCATCAAGAACATTTTCGTCTGAAAATAAATTCCGAATTTGAGGTCCATCGAAAATCCCCTCTTTTAATTTAGCTTCACTTATCGCGGGAAACTTTTCTCTCAAATATTGAAAACAGTTGCCATCTTTATTCAGAGCTTTGACATACTGCTTCATAAGACCCAGCTTAATATGTAATGGTGGTAGCAGATATTTTGGAGGATCAATTAATGGTACCCGTATGATGTTTTTACTACCGGGATCGAAGTTCGTTCTCGTTAGCCACTCTTTCTGAACATAGTGTTGTTTCCTGTCCCTACTATCCCATAAACATAAGAAGCAGGGATTTTTTGTGAAACCCGATTGTTGTCCTAAAAGTATTGTTGCAATTTTCAGATCACCACAAATTTGCCAGAGATGTTCCGAATACTTTATTTTTTCCAATACAATCTGTAAATTTTCATAAGTCTCTTTCAGCTTGATCGAGTGTGCTATTGGAATGGGTGCGTATGTGTTTCCGTTATGGAGTAGAACAGCTTTGAGACTTCTTTTTGACGAATCAATAAATAGTCTCCACTCATCGTCTTTGTATGTATTAGGTTTTAATGTATCAATCAAGCCTTTTACATTCAAACAATATACTAAAGAATTCTCTTAATCGTTCGCAAAAAATTGCCGAAACTCTTTCTCCCTATCACGATAAAAGTAAGCTGACGTTCCTTTAGCCAGCAGATTTTTCTTCCTCAATGCTGCTGCGAGATATTCAGCTCCGTCTTTAGGTAATCCTAAATCTCGTACGAAATCATTCAACTCTTCTTGGTTGAAGGTTTGAGGAGGATTCGTGTCACCATCTGGCAAAAATTCATCACCCTCAGGACTCTCTTCTTGGAAGACCTCGTCAACTTCCATTACTACCTCTTCATCAGAAAGCTCCACATTCATCGCTTCCAAAGTTACGACTTTATCCACGGCCACTATTTTTCTGGTTTTACAGCTGATGAAACGTTGGCGCATACAATTTTACCTTTAGTATTCTTGGTAAAACCTGTGATGCCAGTCATAAAAAAATAGCAATTCTCTTGACTTGTTGGTGGAGACCATATCATGGATTTTGTGAATTGCAAGTTCTCTTGTTTTTTGGATCTTTCTCATCGGTGCAAGACAATGGTCTTACACCGACCACAAACTGTATGTGGTATCCAGTTTGCATCACATTCGGTCACTCTAATACCTAATCAAACCTCGTAAATCGATTTCAATTTGTCTGATAAGGGCCTTTCATATTTTTTTTACTTCGGACAACTCATTGCTTGTGCTTGTAACCAGGGCACCTCCACGCGGTGACGGCGGGCAACAGAACAGTCTGGAAAAGTCCCTGGGTTACCAGTGGTTATGCCGTCATGGCAAGCACAAACAATAAGTGCTTTACGATGCAGGGATTCGGAACCCCAGTATCGGCGTCTGGTCAGGGTGAGGAATCGGGCCCGTAGGCATCGTCATCAAGCGACCGCAGCTCTACATTGGTGGGTAACTTGGCTTTTGTAAAGTATAATGCTACAAGAAATCAATCCCACAAATGCAACAAAAGCTCTGATTGTTTTTGTGGGTGGGAGTAAGATTTTCGAATGATTAAAACTTCGAACGGCAAAAACTGCGAATTCTTAAATTGAAGAATAGTAGTATGTAGATAGATTAATTCTACTATAGCCTTTATGCTGGACATAAAAAAATGAGAAATTAAAGAGTTCGAAGTACATTTACGTCAAAAACAAAATATAACAGTAGCCCAAATGACGAAAGCTGGAATAGCGATTTTACAAAAGTTCGACTATTACGCATTCGAGTCGTCAAATACTCAAATCGGCATTATTATGAATATTCACAATTTCAAATATATTTTAACGAAAAACAAAATATTAATATGTTGTCAAAATAGCGAAACAGCGTCTGTAAAGTATTGCTTGTCATTTTTCGTGCTTCACAACGTTCGCTATTCTGCACTTCTAATTTTTAGTCATTCGAAAATTTCACTTTCGAATTATTTATACTATATATGTTGGTCTCTGGATAAAAGAATTGCTCTCCATTTCGAATTTAGAAAATATAAACTTCTTACATTAGGACAATATATATTATCTATATTTGAAGTTTAGACAGTCTGAATATATATTTTCGAATAAATGCGCGATCAAAGAAAAAATATTACATCAAATACGCATTCAACTTAATATACTATCGAAAATATAAACTTCGAATTTCTTATTTTTCGTTAATCGAATGTTATGAATACTAAAATTTCGAAATATTAGCCGTTCTACAATTTGGTTATTCTACATATTAACTCCCACCCGTTTTTGTTTAGTTTGTGGTAAATTTGAAGTGTCGAAGCACAGAAGGCCTTTGACAAAAAAATTAATTTCGATCTACGAAAATGGCTTTGGAATTGAAATGACTACTGAGGATGCCAACTGGGTTCCACATATAACATGTGGTAGGTGCTACGCAATGTTAACACGATGGGACAAAGGTAAAGAGCGAGAGGGAATGCAATTTTCAAAACCGATGATATGGTCTGCACCGACAAGTCAAGATGACTGCTATTTTTGTATGACTGATATCGCTGGTTTTAATGCCACTACTAAAGTGAAAATTGTTTATGCCGACGTTTCATCAGTCGTAAAACCTGAAACAATGGAGGCCGTGAATAAAACCGAAACTCTTGAACCTATGGATGTGGGAGAGGAAGTCATGGAAGTTGACGAGGTTTTTGAGGGAAGAAGTTCTGATGATGATGAATTTTTGCCAGATGGTGACACGAATCCTCCTCAAACCTTCAACCAAGAAGAGTTGAATGATCTCGTACGAGATTTAGGATTACCTAAAGACGGAGCTGAATATCTCGCAGCAGCATTGAGGAAGAAAAATCTGCTGGCTAAAGGAACGTCAGCTTACTTTTATCGTGATAGGGAGAAAGAGTTTCGGCAATTTTTTGCGAACGATGAAGAAAATTCTTTAGTATATTGTTTGAATGTAAAAGGCTTGATTGATACATTAAAACCTAATACATACAAAGACGATGAGTGGAGACTATTTATTGATTCGTCAAAAAGAAGTCTCAAAGCTGTTCTACTCCATAACGGAAACACATACGCACCCATTCCAATAGCACACTCGATCAAGCTGAAAGAGACTTATGAAAATTTACAGATTGTATTGGAAAAAATAAAATATTCGGAACATCTCTGGCAAATTTGTGGTGATCTAAAAATTGCAACAATACTTTTAGGACAACAATCGGGTTTCACAAAAAATCCCTGCTTCTTATGTTTATGGGATAATAGGGACAGGAAACAACACGATGTTCAGAAAGAGTGGCTAACGAGAACGAACTTCGATCCCGGTAGTAAAAACATCATACGGGTACCATTAATTGATCCTCCAAAATATCTGCTACCACCATTACATATTAAGCTGGGTCTTATGAAGCAGTATGTCAAAGTTCTGAATAAAGGTGGCAACTGTTTTCAGTATTTGAGAGAAAAGTTTCCCGCGATAAGTGAAGCTAAATTAAAAGAGGGGATTTTCGATGGACCTCAAATTCGGAATTTATTTTCAGACGAAAATGTTCTTGATGAAATGAGTGATATTGAAAAAGCTGCTTGGCTAAGTTTTAAAAATGTATCTCAGGCCTTCTTAGGAAATACGAAAAGTGAGAATTACCAGAACTTAGTTGACGAGTTGTTGGAAAGTTATAAAAATTTAGGTTGCTTGATGAATCTTAAACTACACTTCCTACACTCTCACCTCGACTATTTCCCTCAAAACCTCGGAGATTATAGTGAAGAACAAGGAGAACGATTCCATCAAGATATAAGCGAAATGGAGAGTCGGTATCAAGGGAGGTGGAACGTCAACTTGATGGCAGATTTTTGCTGGACGCTGAAGAGAGATATAAAGAAAGAAAATATGAAGAGAAAGAGAAATCCACTGCACCGAACATTTGAGGAAAAAAGAGTTCGTTATACAAGAAGAACGGTGTGATGTCTATAAAGTTCTTTTCTCATATTTTCTGCATCACTTTTGCATCTCTTCCGGCGTCCACAAAAAATAATGAAAATATATACGAATTGAGCACATCAAATTACATAAAAATCATGCATGATAAAGGTCAAAAAAAAAATTATTAATACTCAAAAATGCGATTTTTTGACTTACTCAATATTTTGAAGGTGTATAAGCTAAAATAACCCTGCATTTAGATTCACCGCATCAAATTACATAAAAATCATGCATGATATAGGTAAAAAAAAAATTTTTAATACTCAAAAATGCGATTATTTTATAATTTTAGCAGTTTTTCGCAATTTACTCAAAATTGGTGGGTGTAGGCGCTGAACTGGCCCCGAATTCTAATTCAGCGCATCAAATTACATGAAAATCATGCATTATATAGGTCAAGAAAGATGTTTGAATACCCAAAAATGCGATTATTTGAGATTTTTAGCAGTTTTTCGCAATTTACTCAAAATTGGTGGGTGTAGGCGCTGAACTGGCCCCGAATTCTGATTCAGCGCATCAAATTACATGAAAATCATGCATTATATAGGTCAAGAAAGATGTTCGAATACCCAAAAATGCGATTATTTGACATTTTTAGCAGTTTTTGCAATTTACTCAAAATTGATGGGTGTAGGCGCTGAACTGGCCCCAAATTCTGATTCAGCGCGTCAAAATACATAGAATTATATGGATCTAGTCAAAAGTACTGACCACTCTTTTTTTGTGTTCCGGTGGTATTAAAGATTCGCGGTAGCGAATCGAGACAAGTACATTTTTGAATGAAAAAAAAAAAAAAAAAAAAAAACCAAAGACATGACAGCTGCCGCGATCTCTATACAGCAAGGACCCTGTTCTAACCCAACTTTTGAAACTCGAAATTGGTGTTTTACATAAATTGCTACGTCCTGAAAAATGTAATGCTGGCAATTATTTTGTATTTTTATTTTTATTTTTTTTCATTTAAGTACATCGGTTAAGTACCTGATGTACTTAAATAATGTACTTAAAATAATAAATAATGTACCTAAAGTGCTTATTGTACTCAAAGAACTCCACGTACTCGACACAAACATTTTGCCTGTGTCGAGTATTCTTTGAGTTTAAGGTAGAACTGTCGATACTGCAAGAGCCAAATGTATACACCCTCATGTTTGACTTACGTAGTATTTAGAATAGGCAACGTCGCGATAGAGTGAGAGAGACAGAAATGGTCTGTTTCACTCGAGAGGTGTGCAAAAGCTATGTGTAAACACTGACAGGTGATGGGTGCATCATTATTCGGTTCTGTGTGTCAACTCGAAATAAAACATCTTTAAAATGTCAAAACCACAAGAAGAAAAAAAAATCTACCACTGGAAGGGTCGCGGAGTAACAGAAAAAATGTACCGGAAGAGATTGCAACAAATTGAAGTGGCAAAAAAATTGAAGGGAACTAGTGGCAAGTTCGTTGTAACCTCTTCGCGACGTTGCCACGTCTATACTGAACTACGATATAAACGTACATTTGGGATATTTATTTGCTAATTACTACTATCACATGCTCTCAACCTGTATTTTTAAGGATTTAAAATGTTCCTTATAATATTTTCTCTTATACTATCCTTTTTTTATTGAAATCTGAACGGTACTTTTTGTAAAATACAATGAAAACTGTGATTTCTCATAAGTCTCAATGTTAACTGTATGAAATTACCAATGCCAATATCTTTTTTCTGGTTCTCTGTAGCCTCTTGAAAATTTAACTGGATCTTTTTCTTATCATAATATATTGCTGTACCAAATTTGATTAAATTCTGAACGGTAATTCTAAAACCGACAGTACTACCTTAAATTGCAACAGTGGAGCACCGAGTCCTGGATATACTCAGGGTATCGAGTAATCTAAATACGAGAAAAGTACCTACCGGGAATATCTTCGTAAAGTATTTTCAATTGTTCCTTGCAATATTCCTTATTTTCATCGGTAATGGACGATGTGTAAGGCACGATCAATATCACCTCGGAATTTCCGCCACCAATACCACGACTTTGTTCGTTATCGAGCTGCGATGCTTGCATCGATTTTATTATGTCGAATGTTTTGGGCAAATTGAATTTTCCACTATCTGGAAAAATATATTGAAAAATGAATTGGAGCCTAAATCGATGACTTATCGTTCGCGAAACCATTTTAAACTCACAGGCTGAGTACCGGGTCTCATTGAATCCATAGAAATCCAATATGCTGTTGGTACTGTTAATCATTACCGATCCATTAGCGGCACTTATTACCGTGAATTTACTGTTGTACTTGCTCACATCAAGACCCTCCAATAAAGCTCTAAAAGTAATCAAATTTATTAGCTTATTTAAAATCGTTTCATTTAATATCAATTATATATATTTTTTTTACTCACGCAAGAAGTGGCTGGATCGTAATAAATGGCCAATTGGGGTCGAGGAAAATCGTGAGGTTCGTTGATATTCGATTGAATTGTGTCACCGTGTCGTTGCTATCACAGTTTACATCTTTCATCGTAGCTGCGCGGAAAAATATTTATTGTATTTTTTTTAAACCTTTAATAATAATAATAATAGCGATATTTTTTTCTACTGAATTTCAAGCAATTTTTACGAAATGCAAATACTTACGTATAAATGAAAATAATTTTTCGGACGCTTGAACCGCAAATTTCTCGATCGTTGCCGGATTGATGGTCACTTTTGCTACTCCAGGACTCAGTACCAGCGCCGATCTGAAAGCCTTCAATTTCCGAATTTTCCAATCAAGTCAACTTAAAATTTGTCTTATACGGATTTTATCCATAAAATCATCGATTATTATTATCATTTTCACATTTTTTGGTAAGATCATTATAAAATCAATGCTAATATGATGGAACAGTATTGTGTTGCTATTTTTAGTATTTCACCTTATTAAATATTCATATCGATCCCTACAGTTAGATTCACTCGAGAACACTTTTTTTTATTGATATTGATTTATTGGTGTTTTATTTTTTGTTTAATCCATTTATTAAAATTCGTTGATCTAGGACAAAAATTTGAAAATTGAATAGTCAATATGACGGATTGAGAGTTACTAGAAAATCGGAAAAACAAAGCCTATTTGGAAATTTCCGTAAATTCTGGATCTTGATTTCAATATTGGTTAATTTTTTATTGACCATACAAAATGTAAAGCTGACAGAATATGTGAGTTTTTTAAAAACTATTTTTGGGTTATTTACCTGCGAAGTAATCGTGTCGTTCGGCGCAATTGAAAGTAATAAATTTTTTCGATTGCACGCCCTTATCGAGGTGCTAAATACTCCTCGGTCGCTATAATACATGTCGATTATTTGGGACAACTTCAAACTCGGTATTAGGGAGTACCATTTGGCAATCTCGTTCGCCAATATCAAACCGTCAAGGTCACCTCGTATTTCAGCCGCCGTGTAAAACAAATCCTCGTTCGAATTTAAAAAGTACCAACGCGGCATGTAAGTCGAATTCCAATGACCGTCGACTCCCAAGGTCAATTCTTTGTTCGCCAAAGGACCTTGACGAAGCGCCACTTCCGCCAAATCACCTAAATTTCGTATTTTTTTACACTAATGATTTTTTTTAAAAACAAAATACTCATTTTCCACCCAAAATATTTAAACTTGAAAAATTCTAATTATTTGGTTGTTAAATTTCAAATATGGGACAAGTCAACATTTCTAATTTCGGAATATCGAAATCTAATAACAATTCAAACAATTTTCCTCATCTTGGAAACAATAATAAGCCGATTTTTTTACAATTGCACCGATTTTTTTAGCTAAATTGAAAAAAAAAATAACAAATAATTAAAAATACCAGCAACGGTGGCAATCCATTTGTTCTCGAGGATGGTGTTCGAGAGTAAATCATGCGATTGCCATTCTTCGCGAAGAAGCATGCCGAGTGCAACATTTTGAGGCTCGAGACCAGCGGCGATACCAGCGAGAACGGAGCCACCGGAAACGGCGCCCCAATTGGTCTTTAAAACGCCATTTTCGACAGGACATTTGCTTTTTGGCGGAAGTGCGGAAAGTCTCGCGCTATTTGGATGATTTGGCGGTAACGGCGGATACCACGAATTGGGATCGACGCCTGAATCCTTTGTTTCATCTTTGTTGCTCATAGTTTCTCTATTGAAGAAAGAAAAAAAAACAAAAACACCAAAAGATAAATTGAACGAACAAATATTTCATTTAAGGGGCTATATTTACCTAATGAGCTTGAAAAAGGAGCCGAAGTTCAGATTTTTTTTTTATAAACCATCGGAGGAAATGCAATGAATTTTTATTCAATCAAAAGCACACATATTTAAAAGCTTACAAAAACAAATCTTCAAAAAATATAGAGAAAAAAATATGGCTACTGGAAGAACAATATTTTTTGTTCCAAGGCGTTTGGCAGTGGATACTCTTCAATGAAAACCGTTTATCTGAGACAAAGAAAACCAAAAACGATTAAAGACAAATGCAATCAGAGATCGTTGACGATCGCTGAATTACAAAAAAAAAAAATTTACACAAAATGACGACACATGAAAACACAAGGTAGCAATATTTGCGTGAAGAAAAATCACAATTTTTACGCAATTATTAAAAATGAATGACAATAAAAAAAAAGAACGTCAACAACTTCTGATTCCTTTTCAATTGAATAATTCGTTTCGTTTTTTTTGTTTCAGATGAACGGTTTTCATTGGAAAATGTCAACGGCCGAACGCCTTGGAAAAAAAAAAAATTATTTTTCCGTTTGCCATATTTTTCTTGCTTCTCCATATTTTTTTACAATTATTCGTTTCTAAGTTTCTAAATAAATGTACTTTCGAGTGAAAAAAAATGTATTGTATTTTGTCCGATAGTTTATTAAAAAAAAAAAAATCCGAACTTCGACTCGTTTTTCAAACCATTAGGTAGATTTAGTCCTTTAAAATAAAAATGAGTTAAGTAAATCAATTTTTTTTAAATTACATTTCTTCGGCAGTCAGCGTTTCAACGTCATCATTCAATCTTCTCGATTGCGTTAACGATCTTCTTCTTACATTTCTCAAACGCCTGTATGGTAAATTCTCATTTCGACACGTAACTGGTTCGTCCCCGCGTTCCATCATATCGATGCTTGATGAGAGCATTGAATGCAAAGAGCACTAATAAAAAAAAACAGGTCAATCTGTTAATTATTTATATTAATTAATTTATCATTAATTGCCTCACTGAGTTTATTAAGGGCTTATCTAAATCTAGAGGTGCCAATCATAGGGTCAATTTCAAGAATCTTTTTTATACTAAAAAAATGTATCTCTTGAAATAAATTTTGTTTATTTGAAAAGACATATTGTTGTCTTTTTTTGAAAAAAAGCTATTTGCAGTTATTATGATTCCAACTGCACGTTTCAACCCAAAAATAAAACAAATTTTTTTTCTTAACGGGAGAAACCAGTTTAGGAGGCCGAAATTTTGGTGTTTTTCGTGAATTTTTTTAACAGGGTAGGAATAATCAGAATTTGCTTAAACTTGGAGGATATTTTGTTCATATTTTGAAGTACACTTTGTAATTTTTTCAAGTCATTTAGGCCGGAAATAGTGGAGTTAGAAGCTGATGTCCATGGACGAGTTTTTTTTCAACTGGTGGGCATTCTAGCTCAAAACGTTATTGACCAATCGTTCTGAAAAATTGTGTGAATATTCTTTATTCAATTACAATCTATGTGAACCTAACTCTGGAATGATATTATTATTAAAAATATTTTTTTTAATACAAAAAAGATGAAAAAACATGGTATAAAAACATGACATGTGTTCAAACACCTCAAAAACATGCAATTTTCAACTTTTTTGGTCACAATTAGGTTCATATTCTTAGGATATATGTTGTTAACGAAAAAAAAAAATTGTAATGATTACAGATAAAAATTGTGACTTCAGGAATGCCCATCAGCAAAAAACTTGGATGGCGATCGTTCATGGACAGCAGCTTCGAACTCCACTATTTCCGGCGGAAATGACTTGAAAAAATTATAAAGTGTACTTCAAAACATGAATAAAATATCCTCCAAGTTCAAACAAATTCTGATTAATCCTTCCCTGTCAAAAAAATTCACGAAAAACACCAAAATTTTGGCCTCCTAAACTGGTTTCTCCCGTTAAGGGGGGAAGACCATTTACAAATTTGAAAAAATCGATTTTTTTCTCCATAAATCGATAGATCAATGTCTTAATAATATCGTGTCTAATTTTTAAAGCGGAATTCCCAGAATTGCCTCAGTTATAGTGGAAAAACGCGTAGTGATGCGTCGACTAGGCGTTCGGCGCGACGGAATAAAGTTATTTTGCAATTTGATGGATATTTGTTATGATCTAAGTGAGAGGAGTTATCGAAATATTTTTGAGCATTTGCACACAGCTGTTAAGGTTGTGTTCGACTATTGCCAAAAAAAGGCGTGAACGAAGAAAAAGAAGAAAATTTGAAACGTGATCGAACGGCGGATGAACTGAAAGTTTACTCCTACGATAACGAGAAGCGCCACAATCGTCTTTAAATTTTGTTTCGATTCACTATTAGCCTGCCGAGGGTCGGATAAATAAGTGCATCAGTCAACGGTTAATACTTCGGGTTGACTGATTAAATATTTATTGGATTTATGGATTCGAAACAATATACCAATTATTATTTGAATAAATAATTAATTAATCAATACTTGATCAACTTAAGGATGTATCCCCAAAATATACAATTTAAGTTTGACCTTCAAATTTAAAATATGTTGTAGAGTGAACGATGCTGCGTCGATTAGAAAAAAAATAATTAGACTTCACCGTACAGTTATTACGTAAATTAATTTTTTCAGTCCCATTAAGGATGTATGCCCAGTCAAATCCGCAGTACATCTATTTGTTTTTTCAAACAGATCATTATATAAGATATCAATCATAAATATGTTTTTTATTAATTAATACTAATTATACATAACAAATCAACCCGATGAAAGTTATAGTTATTAACTTTAAGAAAAATTAGTTCTTCATTTGACTATTTTTTACTGGAGCTAATGTCCGTTCTATCAATCAATCAAAAAATTCCGTTTATATATCGAGAAAATTTGGCAACAGTGCCAGAAAGCGTGTCGTTTGACAGCTAGTTTCCTAACCTAATACATTGTTTAATTTCTTTTTTTTCGTGTATAATGTGAGTGAGGAAAATGAGTGAGAATTCTCGCGTTGTGCTCAGAGACAAAAAAGGCAAATTTACCACACAATAAAGAAAACAGTGGCTTGAGAGTGTTGCGAAGAGTGCCGAGAAACGAAGACGTTTGAACGACACCGAAAACAAATTTAAATTTCACGGTCGAAGAATTGTAGAACTAGACACTTTGACAAAAGAATTGTGGTGTAAAACTTGTGACGTTCCACCATCACTACGAGGCACATCAACAGAAAACCACCATTGCTTGGCGAGCAGCTTGGAGGTTTGTTGTCGGATTTGCAAAAAAAAATAAGTCAACACTTGTAAATCGCAAAGCAATGCAACGGAAGCCTCGGTTCGTACTGCCCGCGCGTGCAACGTTGCGATATTTCCATATTTCGCACATTTAACATGGCGGCTGTAGTAGCAGTTTTCGCACATGACCTAAACGACTCTACTTTATTTTGAGATTTTTGAACAAATACGACGGTGATATCTGTAAAAGGGTAAAGGATTCAACGAAGATTAATAAGACTTTAATAATAACTTTATTGGCACAGCCTCTGCTTGAGGCACCTCGTGTTTGCCCCTCCTACCCTGGCAGTCTGTCCAACCTTGCGCATTACCCGTTCAAGCTTACCTACCGAGCAAGCCAGCCAACTCGAACGTGGTAACATCTCTTACAATATCGGGGGGTTTTTTTTTTCTTTAAATAGTAAAAAAATAAAGTTTCTAATAATATTTTTTTAATCTGTACGCTTATATATCATGGGCTTAATTATCTTATTTTCTTTCAAATTAGGCTACTTCCGCTAAGATTAACATGCGTTTTAATGGGACTGAAAAAATTAATTTACGTAATAACTATACGGTGAAGTCCAATTATTTTTTTTCTAATCGATGCAGCATCGTTCACTCTACAACATATTTTAAATTTGAAGGTTAAACTAAAATTGTATATTTTGGGCATACATACTTAAAACGCATGTTAATCGTAGCGGAAGTAGCCTAATTTGAAAGAAAATAAGAAAATAAAGCCCGTGATATATAAGCGTACAGATTTAAAAAAATATTAATAGAAACTTTATTTTTTTTACTATTTACAGAAGAAAAAAAACCCCCGATGTCACCGTCGTATTTGTTCAAAAATCTCAAAAAAAAGTAGAGTCGTTTGGGTCATGTGCGAAAACTGCTACTACAGCCGCCATGTTAAATGCGCGAAACATGGAAATATGGCAACGTTGCACGCGCGGGCAGACGAACCGAGTGTACATTAGTAGTGAGAGAAAATACATACAAGCGTGATCTAATCAAGTGTCTAGTTCTACAATTCTTCTACCGTGAAATGTAAATTTTTTTTCGGTGTCGTTCAAACGTCTTCGTTTCTCGGCACTCTTCGCAACACTCTCAAGCCACTGTTTTCTTTTTTGTGTGGTAAATTTGCCTTTTTTGTCTCTGAGCACAACACGAGAATTGTCACTCATTTTCCTCACTCACATTATACACGAAAAAGAAGAAATTAAACAATGTATTAGGTTGGGAAACTAGCTGTCAAACGACACACTTTCCGGCACTGTTGCCAAATTTTCTCGATATATAAACGGAATTTTTTGATTGGTTGATAGAACGGACATTAGCTCCAGTAAAAAATAGTCAAATGAAGAACTAATTTTTCTTAAAGTTAATAACTGTAACTTTCATCGGGTTGATTTGTTATGAATAATTAGTATTAATTAATAAAAAACATATTTATGATTGATATCTTATATAATGATCTGTTTGAAAAAACAAATAGATGTACTGCGGATTTGACTGGGCATACATCCTTAAGGATACCGTAGCGGTACCGTGTAGTCAATTGGCCGTATACAAAAATTTTTCCTTGAAAAACTACAAATTGACACTCTTATCGTGTATAAAATATTTTTTTTTTTTTATACATTCTTAATAAAACGACAGCAGTGCTGATCAATGAGACAATATTTTAAGAAATTACATATTTTTAATCACTCAATCGAGCTACTCGTCGTCAGCTGTTAATGGTCGATGAATTTTTCAAGCGAAGTCTGGCAGCGCTGCACACTCGCACTGTAAACATAAACCTTTTTAACCTCTTTTGATAGCGGAACAGTTCTCGTTTATCAATAAGTTTGTGTTCGAGATAACTTAAAATATTGTGACCTTGGTAAAAAAATTCATTTGTACGCCCAGGACCACACATTTGGTGCCTTCGATAATATTTCTGTTTCAGCGTAGCCTAATATAGGTTATATTACCGCTGTCACGAATGTGTAACGTTGCCAGCTTACTGTAAGAATTTTTCAGCGCGAACCGATCGAACGACTAATCAAATTTATTCAGGTTTTTCCAACTTTAACTCAAAATTTTGCAAGAACTAATTCGGTAACTCGTTTTTTTTATGTGACGATATCAATCTTTGATGATTGATTTATAGCTGAGAATGAAAACTATGGCTATGTAATAATGAAATATATGTAATATACGATCGGAATAAAATTCGAAGTTACGTCATAAGACACCGGATTAAAGTTACGAATTTCGGAATTTGATTTCTCACTTGAATTATCGATAAAGTGTTCCCAATTTTTTTCTGAAGAAAATAGTGAGTTCAATCGACAACATGTTTCATATCTGATATCTTGTCTAATACTCGACCTTTCGCTACGACCTCCTTAATTAATTCAATTGACAGTTGTATTCGTACTGAATTAGTTGCACACATGATCAATTATTTTTCAATCAAAATTTGTAATTAACAAAGTTTACAATTTTCTTATAAGGGCTTTTTGATATGCAAAAATGTTGCGTTTATGCTAAACATGAAAAAGAGCATTTATGATGTGTATTTAAACATTTTGAAACGTACTTTCTTCGAAATGGTACAACCGACCAAGCTGTAAAAACTTTATCCACGCCGCAAAACGGCAAAAATGGCTTAATTTTCTTATTCCGTGATCATGGTTAGACTGTTTCGAAGAATTTAGGCTTCGAAATTAGTCACTATCTCTCTCGCATTCATGGCAGACGGCTCGCTGCTTTATATGACACATCGTCTAAAGAATTTTTCATGAAATAATTCGGATTTTCAATCAATAATTCGTTATTATTTATTGATTTACTAATTCATCGAATTTTAATTGAACAAACGTCATTTTTAAATGTAATTAATGATTATAAAATAAGTAAAATATTTAAGACTTACACGCTCGACACTACTGATACTTTCATTCGGAAAACTAATGGCATTTCCTGGTATCAGTTTTAGTGTTTCAGCTTGCCGATAAAACTGAAATCCATTTGGTGCGTAAGGTGTAACACCTTCTTGCGAAGGTACAAATGGATTTTGTATTATCCCGTCTTGACGAAATCTAAAAATATATATGTTCAAATATTTATTTTCAAGTGAATTTTTTCCGTACTCATGTTCAATGAAAATTAGTATTTTATCTATGTATAACGATATCTTTTTAAATGAAAAAATCTTCTAACAAACGAATATTAACAATTAAATACATTAAACTGAATTCAATCAACTAAAAAAACGGTCAAATTTTTCGGATTTTAATCAACTAAAAAGTTTTTTTTACCATTAAATAATCATTTATAAATAATACAATTTGTGTTCCTTTTTTAATCAGTACGTTCAATTAAAAAAAAAATAAATAAAAAAAACAATCGTGCTCTTTCAAAAACAACAATTTTTGAGTTCACAATTGCAAATTAACAAACGCAATTAATTATTTATTAGTGTTAAACGATATTAATAAATTTCAGCATTATTTTTGTGTACTAATATTCTTGATGGAATAACAATGATGATCGCTTCGAATACATTGTTTTTTATTATAATTTTCATGTTTGATTACACTTGGCAAGATGAAAATTCATTGATTGAAAAAAGAACCTTCTTTTTCTCTATTCATTAATCTATCATATACTTCATTTCATAATCGTAAAATGAATAATAGTAGAATTGATGAAAAAAGTAGTGTCGTTTAATTTTCAATAATTATTTATATTTGTTATGGCCTCCATAATTTTGTAATATTCAATACTATCATTATAACTTGACAATCTTTTTCTCTTACCTGTGCAACAGTGCAACTGACAAACTTCTCAAATCCATATTAAGTCCAGGAGTGTCCTCAATTTTTCGTAATATCGCGAGGAACGTTGGCACATTTTGCGGCAGTTTATTATTCCGATTGAGAAGGTAAGTATTGTTATAACATTCAAGGAGTGATTTTGGCACATTGGCCATCGAATTTTCCTGAGCTCTAGCGACTAAAAATAAAAAGCGCGTGGAGAAAAACGAAAACGATGCTTATTAGGTTCCATTTTTTTTAAATGAAACATTAATTTTATTTTCAATTCAAAATGATTTTCAATCAAATCAATTCATTTGCACGAATAATTGATTTTATCAAATTAAGTTTTTTCCTCACCCCACAGACTGAAAATCACTAAATAAATCGAAATACTCATTTTCGCAATTGACATTGTTACAGTATATTATTTTTCCAATTTTCACCATACGACGATCGATTTTTTGTCACAATTTTTTTTACTTTTCTGTTAAATCACATCCTTCGAAATTCTCGACTAATCACGATATCTTCCACTGTGTTCTTTCCACTCACTATATGTTCTTTTTATTTGTGTCGTACTGAAACCACACCTTTCGACCTGCTCGAAAAAAAGAAAAAACGATTCTCTACTATCACTATCAACGATAAGATACCTTATCCCATGTGTGTGTGTGTATATATATATATAAATATATATGTGTGTATATATATATATATAAATATATATCCATTTATGTATGAGTAATCTCAATCCCCACTACTATTATTCAATTTTTTTTCGAGAATTACTACAAAATCGATTTTTTTTCGATATACTCGAAAAATAGAATCTTCTTCACAATCACTATATATTCTTATCCAAACGCTATGAACTTTTGCAATATTTAAAAAAAAAAAAATAGATAATTTTTTTTTTTCGTTCCCAACAATTTACTATTAAATCTATGCCGATTAATACTTGTACAGTTTTCGATAGATGAAGATTCAAGCGAAATTTTATATTTTTGTGGAGATATTGTAGCCAACATTTTTCAATAAATCATTAATTTATATTCAGTTAATTACTTTTTTACTAAATTATCGGTTGAAATGAATAAAAACATTACATTTGTTGTAAATAATTGCTCGAGATTTGAAATGACATTAAAAAAATTTTCTATTTTATGGTTAATTTAAGGGACGCCATGAGAATCTCATTTGACATGATTTTGTTATCTTATCGTGGCCGGAATGGGACACGTTATCGTAACGAATCTTTAACGATTTTTTTTATGACTCATCGAGAAATTTCACGCCTTGTACGTAAACCGTTTGTAAATTGATACGTATTGAATGAATGAGCCGTGAGACATTATTCATAAATGTCTATTTGTACCGGATACACATGTTGTCTCATGTTTCCGCCAAGAAAACTTGAAATTACAGAGGTGTTTTATCATTTTTTTTTTTTCAATTCGTAATTTCAAAAATGGCGCGTTTAAATAAAACTGCTCAAATCTCGTGCTGCAATGGTAAAAACAGATGGAATTGAATAAATCATTAACAAGTTCAGAAAATTAAAAAAAAATGGTTTATTATCATCATTATTTATTTAAAAAAAATTAAGTACACAAAAATATCCGTACGTATAAATAATCACTTAAAATATTATTTATGGGCAAGATTGAAGGCACTACTTCCGCTCTTGTTACAAAAATTATCCTAGTATTTACAAATGTTTTGTTCCTCTCTCTTTTTTTCTCGTCGTCTTTATTTTTATCGTTTTTTATTTTTTGTTTTCATACGTGGTTGCATTATTTTACATTACGATTCTTTTACGAATGTCAATTTTTGCACGTAATTGAAACAAATATTTTTTAAATTCAAGATAATCATTAATTATTGCAACCGCGAGACTCCGCAAAAATTACGCTAAGGAAAAGAATTTTCCTTGCATTATTTACAGTACGATTCTTTTACGAATGTCAATTTTTGCACGTAATTGAAACAAATATTTTTCAAATTAAAGATAATCATTAATTATTGCAACCGCGAGACTCCGCAAAAATTACGCTAAGGAAAAGAATTTTACACTCTCGTATTTACAATTTAGAAGGAAGTGCCCGCGGACGATTTCAACGAGGGGAAGAAAAAATTTACTATGGCAAGGAATTTGTCGGAATTCCCAAAATTTCGGAACTTTTTATTTTGCAATTTTAATGGCAACTTTGAATATTAACAAGTTGAAAAAAGGTATGCAATCTTTTTAAAAAATTATAAAGAAGCATTATAAAATTTTTATGAAACTTTTAATCAAAGAGCGCGGATCATAAAAACCAGTTAATTTCGTCGTTTGAAATTGAACTTTTTTCAATTTAAAATATTTTCGTAATACACATTTGTATAAACATAGCTAAATTTTGACTATTAATCCGTCAGCAGGCGCGCATATTTTAAACATTGGTACACTTTAAACATTAGCCGTGCGATAAGAGATTTTCTCACATGTATAGCTTCAAGTGCTTAATTTAATAAATAGGAACTCGAAAACAATTTCGCTACGGTGATTGTGACTATTAAATATTTTTATTAAAAAAAAACCATAAATATAACGATAATTGACACTAAAAACTATAAAATAATAATTTTAAAAATTCAAAAAATTTGTTTATCTCTTCTATCATACAGAAGAATAAATTTAGTGAAGATAGAAAAAATTTCAAATGCTTATGCCATTTGAAATTTTCGAGTAATCATCGTTTTAATACAAGTGTGAGAAAAAGTCTCATAGCACGCCTGCTGACGGGTTAAAAAATTTTGATCGCGATAAAAAATTTTCATCGACAATTTTCGCTACGAGCAATTTCTTAACTTTTAATTTCGATCGGAAAATTTTCGCGTGCAAATCATGCCGCAATTGGTTCTTTCTTTTTATGAATTTATATATATATATTGTTTTTATTCTCTTGAACTTTCGAATTTTCGATTTTTAAGGCACTTAAGGTCGCCGACAAGTCGGAATATTTTTATAGGAGTTGAAAGCAATAAGACGCTGCTATTTTTTCAATAAAAAAATAACAATAATTGAAAAATACGATTTAAAAATCGTAGTACTCGTATGTAAAATTAGAAATAAACAACTATTAATTCAAGTGGTCAGACATTTTTTTCAATACCAAAAAAATGAAAATAAAGAAAAATGACAGTCTGAAAAAAAAATATTCACAATTTTTCAAATAATATTCGTTCGTACTTCACGAATGACAAGATATGTCCGATTGTTTGGAAGATACATAGTTAACTTTGTCGACAATAAAGTTTTTAATTGTTTTACTAATTATTTTATTGAATTAATTTGAAAAAAAATGCTCCTAAATCGTCTGAGTAATGTACCTTACATAGCTAACAAGTTGAGTCTCGTGTGCTCGAGAGATAATACTTTGACGAAAAAGATATTACATTCATCGTACAGCTGAATTGTTTTTTCCTCGTTACGATTAATAATGATTATGTACAAGCGAAGAGTGAAGCCGAGGATTTTCTTACCTAGCTGCCTGCTATCGACTTAAAGTCGATAAAAAAAAAAAAAAAATTCATTCATAATAATTAATTACTAATACGCTAATAATTACGCTTTAAATTATGATACCATAATTTCATTAGGAAGCTTTGAGTTCTTGGAGCGAGTATCCAAAAAAAATACTTGTTTTGAAACTAAACCTAGTACTGTTCCACTCGCGAGTCTTGTGAATGTCAGCATATCTTATTGATTTTTGAGCGTTTTTCAACATTTTTTTCCATATCGATCGAGCACGAAAGAATCTCCGTCGATAATATAGAGAAGCTTGAGCGATCGGGTCCATTGAAGTGGCAAAAAAAAATTAATTCCGAGTATAAAATATTATTTCATGCATCTTTATGAAATTGCAATGAAAACTTTTGTGAATTTTCTCTTTTTTTATAAAAAAAAAAAAAGGATAATTTTCTAACTCATTCGACTAGACCAAATCGCATTTTCCTCTCTAAAGCTCGATAGAACGATGAATCTCAAGGTAATGTCCTCAAAAGAGCACGAAACAAGCTTATTGGACAAACGGGGATCGCCAATCGCAACGCTGCAATGACGGCCATTATGGGAATTCAAAATTTGAAACCAAGCGACGATGTTTTCTTTTTTTACAACTCCTAAATTTTGTTGTGTTTTATTTTAGCCACTAATTAGATAAGTCAGTAGGAAAAGTAGTTGATACAGTGGATAAAGGGCTCGGACTCGCATGCCGCGGGTCCCGGGTTCGAATCCCGGCCAAAAAGCAATGAAAATTTGAAAAAATGAGGATGGTAAAAAAGGAAGAAGATTGGGCAATGGTAATAACAATGAAAAAATAGATAAGTTAGTGATGGCAAAAACCTCCTGATGGACGAAAAACAATAAAACGCTGTCTTGAAAAAAAAAAAATACAAAGGGAAAATAAAGAAATGAAAGGGGTTTGCAAATATGTATATTGCTTACTAAGCTTGTAATTGGCTCATGTTTCGTAATTTTCATCAGTTCCCAAAATAGCCGCCACTTTGTTTATTTTATGAAATGACCGCTGTCATTTTTTATCCGTTTGTCCAATTCCGCGGACATAATCAAAGGCACATAGTATAATCACGCATTGAGCAGTTATATAATTGGCAAATGAAAGAAAAAAATCGTTTAGCTGCGACGCGAAAATAAAATCCGTCGTTAATAATAAAAATGCGATATGTTTTCTCTCTGTTTTCTCTCTGTTTGTGGCTAGGAAAATTCACAGCGTTTGCTCCATCGGGATCGAGAGCAGCATTGTTTCGTTCCGTGATCCCCCAACGAGGCTACTTCCGGTTGATTCACCATTAGGGTTGTTGCTATTGTTGTTTTGGCCATTTAGAAACGAGGTCATTTCCATCGATGTATGTTGTCCGCTCTGTTTAGAAACATGCGTGTTCGTTCGTTTCTTTTCAAATCTAGACCGCGTGAGCGTAACGGTACGTGTGTTTCGTGTGTTTTTTCGGAAAAAAACAAACAAACGAAAAAAAGCGGCTCCAGCGAGAGTGCAAGAAAAAATAGAAGCGAGATAATAGATATGCGACTATATAGAAGAGTATAAATACACGAGAGGAGGAAGAGGATCATAAATATATGTAAGAAAAAAAAGAAGCTAAGAATATGTGCCCAGCGAAGCGGAAAAAAATTTTCTTTTTGTCAACACACAATGAAAATTTAACTAATTTCAAAAAATGATCAAACAAACAAAAAATACGGGAAAAAGAAAGAATTAAAAAAATATGATAGAACATATTATGTGAATTGTTTTTTTTTTTCGAGTCGCAAAGTATTCTAAACTCTATTGGATTTGATGTTTTTTTTAACAAAGTATCCCAAGAATAAATTTAATATAAGAATGTTCTACATGAAAAATCATTGTTAATTTGCGTTAATTGCTTGAATAATGTAAATGCGATTTAAACTCGATCCTCGATTCCATTCGTTTTCCCAAAGTATTTACATCTCAGAGATTCCAGGATACTAACCTTGGGCTGCATTGTGTCCTCTGTTGTGTCTAGTACCGCAAGTGGATTCGAAGTTATATTAATTTTTGAGTCGTTTATACCGCCATTCATGACACGACCGTTCGACAAGGATTTACCTGGTATGCCAAAAACAAACAAAATGCTTTAATTTCATATTCGGGAAAAGATTACGAAATTATATTCGTGTGGAAAAAAATGAAGGATTAACACGTTGAAGGGACCGGCACTGAATTTTTCGTTCGGCCGGCGTCGGTCCCTGAGGATCGACAGCTAAGGGTAATTGTAGGCTAAGCATTTTTCGCCGGCTGAACGAAAAATACATCAAAACCCGCTTCGTCTTCAACGTGTTAAAGTATTCCTTTCGCGGAGGGCCGTATTTTTTGGGCGCATAAGCAGGGCCCTCCACATTTGTTCATAAATTAAGCCGCATTTTATTTAAAAAAAGTTATAACCAATTATTAGTCCGAACTGTAAACATAAATCGAAAATTTCAGCTTAATTGTGTAAATTATGAAACTTTTTGATATTTTTTGGAGAGCTACAAATGTCAACAACTGCACTGTCAAAGGGAGAAGCTGGACTCATTGTATTTGGTTAAAAAAAATAGTGAAATATGAGTGAAAATACGTATAAAGTACGTAGTGACATTGGTAAAAATGTTGTAAAAACTGTCGAAGATAACATAACCTCTTGAACGTCATGGCTACAAAAAATCGTCTGCTGATCACATTCTTTTAAGTTCTATCGTGAATACTTTTTTCAAACGTCCGGTGACTCTCTGTTTTTATCGTTGTTGCGGAATCTTTAGAATTTAATTTAACCATAGAATAGTTTATATCAAACATCTATCATTATTTAATATATGAATTATTAAATAGAAATGTGAGAAATAGGTCATCTCCATAAAGTGGCGTGTAAATTAGACGATTTTCAAAGTTATAATTCTTTTCTAAAAGTTCGGTAACCTGGCTCGATACTTTTCCAGTGGACTGGGATGTATTTTTACTTTTATGTACAAAAAAATCTGTTAATTGTAAAATATTCGAATTCGTGGATATAGTGGAGTACGAATTTGACGAAATTTAAGATATTTCGTGTCAAAGGAGACACTTAACGTATTAAAAAGTTACTTTATTTAGGATTCTTTAATAATTTTGTATGAATATTCTTGACACCAAAACTAACAACTTTCTCCTATGAAGAAAAATTTGCTGACGTCAAGAATTTGAGATATTCAATTTCCAATTTTTAACTTTTCCCATCTAAACGCGTGTAAATTCAAGTCGCGTATCGTTTATGAGTTGCAAAAAAATGTGTTTAGGATATTTCTTTAAAAATTTCGGCTCATGGCCTTTCTAGCTATCTGCAACAAAAATCTTAAATACATTTTTTTCTGCAACTCGATTTTAACAACTTTTTAACGAAATATGACTTTAATTTACACGCATTTAGATGGAGAAAATAAAAAATTGCAAATTAAATATCTCAAATTCTAAACGTCAGAAAATTTTCCTTCATAGGAGAAAACTGTTAGTTTTGGTGCCAAGAACGTTTATGCTAAATTTTGCAAGGACCCTAAATGAAGTCGTTTTGTGATAGTAATACCTTAAAAGTTTCAAAATGAATTTGGAAAACGTACCGAAGTATTATGACATCAATCCAAGTTTGAAAAATATGACTGATTTCGGAATAGCTCCTTAACAAGGATATGAATCAGTCACCCATTCCCCTTGAATTGTCGAAGATGAAATTTTTTCACGCGGCACGTTCAATCGGATTACAAAAAAGCTTAGCCCAGGCAGAAAAAAGGCAAAAATGGGCTAAAACTTTATTTATTTCGATCGGACGAACTGTGTGGAAAATGTATGACCTTCGAAATTTGCAGCTATATCTCTTTCGCACTCATGGCGGCTCAGTCGGTATGACGCTTCGCCTTAATTCAACTATGAACTCACCTTCCTGCGAGGATTCCCGACTCTGCTTGATCTTGCTCTTTTTATAAACAACGGCAATAACCCCGAGGGCACTGAGTAGTGTAGCACCTCCGAGTGCACCCCCAACGATGGCATAAACATTGCCACTGCGTCCGTTATCGGCATTCTTCGGTTTATTCTCCTGAATAATTTCCTGTACCGGAGGAACTTCGGTGACCGCTCTCAGAGTTTTTTCCCTGATGATTTTCGAAAATTCGGAAGCGGCATCGACGGAAAAGCTTTGCACTTTGAATTCGTAAGTGGTGTCGGGCAACAAATGGGAGATAGTTATGTTGGCAGAATTTTTTCCTTCAACGGTGGTTTTCATGTAATCACCAGCGGATGTCGAGGCCCGATGATACACGTAAAAGCCATCGATGTTTGCCGTTCGGTCAGGATTTTGCCATATCAATAGAACGCGGTCGGGCCCTAGAGCTTCGGTATTCGTAAGCAACGGTATCGGCATTTTATTGCTGTCGAAGCCGACCACCCGATTTAAATGAAACCTCACGGAATTTGGACTCAGCTCGTTGTCGTTGTTTGAATAAACAGCTGCTATTCTGAATCTATACGTATGATTTGCTTGAAGATCGTTCACTTCGAACGATCTCACGTGATTCGGTATTTCCGTATTTGCTGTCATCCACTTGGACTGTTTCCCGTTCATTTTTTGACCCAATTCGCGGTATTGTACTTTGAAGAATAGTATCGGTAAACCTGTGTTCTCAGGTACGGACCAACGTACCATTACCGATACGTCCGATAGCCTCGTTACGTTTGGCTGATTCGGCGGCACCAACACTGCTGTGTTTATAAAAAATATTTTTAATTGCATTGTGTTTTTATATAATACAGAGAAGACTTTTTTGTAAAACGGCGTCGGATGTAGTGCCATTTTAACATTTAAGGGTTAAACTTTTGAATTACGTATTGATCGATTCATGTCCGTTTGCAGAAACACAGTGGTCTAATAATTTGAAATTATTAATTCGAAAATTTGTTAAAGAGCCCAATTTCGGGTATAGATAAGCGGCGCGACTTGCCTTTAAGGGGGCACATCCGAGTAGACGACAGAAAAAATAGGTGAAATTTGGGAATTATTATCTCAAAAACGATTCGTCCGATTTCATCCAAGTTTGTTTTATTCGAAAGTATAAATATTGAGGGATATTGACAAAAATTTTTATAAATATATATTAAGGGGGGCAACCACTTTAGATGCTTCAAAAAATCACTTTTTTTATTTCATAAATCGTTAGCAAACTATCTTAAGAATACACCCTGAAAATTTCAAAACGATATTCGGATTCCTTCTAACGGTATGTATATAAATGATAAAGACTCTCCGATCGACTCCCAAGCGCGCTCAAACTTTAAACGTGTTTTTCTCGAAACGACATTTTTTCAATTTGCGGGAATCATAACTCAAAAATTAATTGATGGATCATCTTCAAATTTGGAAGACGTTTACATAATATAATTTATTAAAACACGAACCTAAAGTTGGAAAGATTAGATTGTTTAAAACATATTTATTATTGCAAAATGCCGGGAAAACAAATGCTAAAAATCGATCATTTTTTTCAAACACGTTCCAACATTCAATTTCCGATTTTTTTTTCACAATTTAGGTTCATGTTTTTAAAAGACATCTCAAAAATGTATAAAAATTTATTGGACTATTTCAGATGCGAATTGCAAGCTGCACAATTCCCGCAAATCGACAATGACCATGAGGACAGGCGAAGGGACAGCGGATTACACCTTAATTAATGCATGAAATAACTTGAAAAAATTACCAGAGATGTATGAAAATATGAATAAATTATTGTCAGAGTTGCGGAAATTTCCATTTTTTTTCACAATAAAAAAAATCCAAAAAATCATCTAATTTTCGATCTTCTAAAGTGGTTGCCCCCCTTAACCGGGAGCGCTGATATTGTGGCCGGCATAAAACATGTCACGGTCTGTGGTCCCCATGATTGCATGCAGTCGATTGATCTGAAACAAAAATTTCGAAAATATTCTTAAAATGTAATATATAAAGCCCTTCGCATCGTAGGATTTTTTGAAAAAATTTTTTTTTTTCACAAAATGACGCCTGATTGAAAATCGGAAACTGAGGTTGAAAAATGAATATAAATTTCAATCAGACGCCATTTTATGAAAAAAAATTTTTTCAAAAAATCCTACGATGCCAAGGGCTTTATATATTACATTTTAAAAATCTTTTCGAAATTTTTGTTTCGGAACAATCGACTGCATGCAATCATGGAGACCGTAGACCGTGACATGTTTTATGCCGGCCACATTATCAGCGCTCCCAGTTAATATATATTTATAAATAATTCTGTCAATATCCCTCAATATTTATACTTTCGAATAAAACAAACTTGGATGAAATCGGACAAATAGTTTTCGAGATAATGATTCCCAAAATTCACCTATTTTTTCCGCCGTCTACTCGGATATGCTCCCTTAACATTCACACTTTCTTTTTAATACTTGGCGTCAAAACGCTGCCGTGTCTCTAGATTTAATTTATTATTTAATTTTTCGGTGCGCTACTTTTGTGGAAATTCTCTTCGAGGTTTTTACATCAGATTAAGGGCGGGTTGTTCCAACTTCTGGGTCGCTTATCTGGCGGTTAAAAGCATTGACTTGCAGACCTTTAACAGCCAGATAGGCTTACCCAGAGGTTGGAACAACCCGCCCTAATAAGAGAATTAATCACTTCTAGTCAATAGGGATGAATTTCGCGAATCTAATTTCGGATTTACCTTAGAAAGCGTGAGCTCAGAAAGCTTTTTATCTTGCAAAAAAAAATTGATTTGATCGTCTTAAGGTATATACTGTACTGCATGCTAGTCGAATGAGTGCTACATTTTCACACTGTTTTATGCCAAGCTTAATGCACTAATTGAACGTAGTGTTAGTGGATTTATATCACAGCGTGTCTTATTAGCGTAGAAAAATATTTAAAACGATAAATTTGCGAAACCATCAATGGATAAATGCAAATTTCCATGATGGCACATTTTTATCGGAATTCGTCAAAGAATAATTCATAATTTTTAAGCGATTGCAATGCACTACGTCTTATTTTGTTCCTCAGAAGATCCTTTATGAATTTACCACGTAGATTTCTTCTAAGCTTAATTGTTCCACTGTTGCACCCAATTGTTTATTTAGCGAAAAAAATCTTTCATAAACAAATCGCTATAATTTCCAAACAAATAAACTTCGAAAAAATCTATATGATGAATTCATAGAGAATCTCTTGAGAAACGAAATAAGACGTGGTGCATTAAAATCGGTTAAAGAATACAGATTATTCTTTGAAAAATCCCAATGAAAATGTGTCATAATGGAAAATTACCACTATCAGTTAATGGTTTCGCAAACGTATCGTTATTAATATTTTCCTAAGTTAATTAGACGTGTCGTCTTACAAATTCACCTTCGCTATGTATAATTAGTGCATTAAACTTGGTATAAAAACATTGTGAAATTTTAGAATTCATTTGACTAGCATGCAGTACAGTATTTACCTTAACCCTTTCAGTCACAGTGGGACCGCTACGGTCCCACGCTACAAAAAATCACCTCAGAGCTCTAATATTGAACCAATTCCACTGAAAATGGGTATCTAGGGGTTTTTATAGTCGCTGATTACGAATATGAGGTCAGATTTGGAAAATTCAAAATGGTGGATCCGATATAGTCGATCCAACTGGGCAGTTTAACAATAGAAATTTCAATCATATAAAATCCTACTTTATCAGGAATGTTCCTTCAAATATACATTAGTAATAAATATCTTAGTTAATTTGAGATCATTCTGCATCCAAAATAATGTATGACTGCAAAATTAAAAACGGTAGATCAAAGATAGCGCTGCTGAAGAATTAATAAATATTTGGAATTTCATGTCCGCCATATTGGATCCGCCATTTTGAATTTTGAAAATCTAATGCCGGATTCGTAATCAGCGACCCCGAAAACCCCTGAGCACAAAGTTTTAGAAGAATTAATAAGTATTTGAACTTTCACGTCCGCCATATTGGATCCGCCATTTTGAATTTTGAAAATCTAATGCCGGATTCGTAATCAGCGACACCAAAAACCTTTGGTTACCAATTTTCATGAAAATTGATGCAGATGAAAAATGCATGACTGAAAGGGTTAACGGGAGAAACCAGTTTAGGAGGCCGAAATTTTGGTGTTTTTCGCGAATTTTTTTTAACAGGGAAGGAATAATCAGAATTTGTTTAAACTTGGAGGATATTTTATTCATGTTTTGAAATACACTTTGTAATTTTTTCAAGTTTTTAAGAAAATTTTAAAAAGTTTTTTAAAAAGTTTTAAGGAAATTTTTAAGGCGGAAATGTCCGCCGGAAATAGTGGAGTTAGAATCTGCTATCCATGGACGACTTTTTTTCAACTGGTGGGCATTCTAGCTCAAGAGATTATTGACCAATCGTTCTGAAAATTTGTGTGAATATTCTCTATTCAATTACAATCTATGTGAACCTAACTCTGGGATGATATTATTATTAAAAATATTTTCTTTAATGCAAAAAAGGTGAAAAAACATGGTATAAAAACATGACATTGTGTTCAAACACCTCAAAAACATGCAATTTTCAACTTTTTTGATCACCATTAGGTTCATATTCTTAGGAAATATGTTGTTACCGAAAAAAAAATTGTAATGATTACAGATAAAAATTGTGACTTCAGGAATGCCCACCAGCAAAAAAACTCGGATGGCGATCGTCCATGGACAGCAGCTTCTAACTCCACTACTTCCGGCGGAAATGACTTGAAAAAATTACAAAGTGTGCTTCAAAACATGAATAAAATATCCTCCAAGTTCAAACAAATTCTGATTATTCGTTCCCATTTTAAAAAAATTCATGAAAAACACCAAAATTTCGGCCTCCTAAACTGGTTTCTCCCGTTAAATAGTTTTTTTGGTGACGTATGGTGGTGTTGAAGAATTAATAATGATTTTACGGTTATTTGTAAAGTATTTCAGATCAGGATCTATCTTGCTCACAAAAAACCAGTTTTTTGTAGAACGTCATTCTTATTTATGATAATCCGATATGGTCTAGTGGCTAAGAATATCCATATTTATAAAATTCGTTAATGTATCGTAGTTAGGTCCATGAATCTTGAACAAGTACGTTTACAACGATCGAAATCCATAGAATCGTCCACGAAAGAAATGGATTTCAGGATTTTGTTTAAAAGAATAATTCATGAATGATTACCAGTTCCCTTACGGTGTCCCTCTTTGTTTCTTCTTCGTCCAGCTCCAACCCTCGAGTGTTTGTGACCATTGCCGTTAGGGGATCCATGACCGCGAACTTTGCCGCCACCCACGCCACCGCTGCTGCCGCTGACACCACCTCCGCCAACGTGCTGCTTAGGATTAACTCTAAGTAGATTGTAACCGGAGTGGGAACCGCAATCATTGCTCGCGACGCATTGCACGATACCAGCGTGCCTCTTCTCGACCGGTGATATGAACAGTGTATTTCCCTTTATCTCGACGTTCTCACTGCGTATGAGTGGCTCACCGTTGATCAACCATTCGAGGCTGGGTGGTGGATCACCCGTGGAGCTGCATGATAATTCGAGCTCACCACCTTCCGAGAACGTAGCCGCCTTGGGTGGTCTAAGTACCTTCGGTACTTCGACCACTTTTAGTATTATAGCGGACGATATGTTTCGCGTGCCTGAGCTCCACACACAATCGTATTCACCACGATCGGACGGTTTAACATCGACGATTTCCAATCCTGTCGATGTATAACGCGAACTTGTTGGCAAAGTTCGTCCCAATTTGGTCCAGGTCACATTTGGTACAGGGTATCCAACACCATAACATTCGAGGGTCACATTTTTACCCCTTAATACGGTATACACTGGTTTCGGCTGTTTTACAAAATATGGATCAACCCTCGTACCGTCGTCGTAAACTTCCAATATTGTCTTATAGTTACTACGATAAGTCTGAGTCGTTATGTAATTGTCCGCTATACAATCATATTCACCGGAATCTGAGACTTTAGCATTTTCAATAACCATCGTCTGGCTGCCGGTTAGATTGATGCTACTAATTGGACGACCGTTTTTGAAAAACTGCACATCCGCTTCGGGCAACGAATATGAAACTGGACACGTTATCGGCACTGTGTTACCAGCTGGTACCCGAATTATCATGTTATTCTTGTCTGTGAATTTTTCAATCGTAGCCAAACTCAATCTAGCCGGATCTGAGGCCAGGCCACTCGTACCTGCGATTGAAAAAAGTTTATAACAATGAGCCCATTCGAATATGAAAGCGGTAAAACCTGCTCAAGAAAGGTAAGGCCAGCCATAAGAGAATATAAAATCGTATATTACTTTGGTACGAAATAATAATGCACTAAGTGGCATGGAGGCTGTACAAGGAATAAAAATTCTTATTGTCGGTTGTCGAGTTCAACATTAGTGAGTTGAGAGTTTATGAGTGATTTTATAAAAGGTGTGAGAATCGACACGTTCTAGAAAGAGAATGTTATAAACCAAGACGACAACTATAAAATTTGCCACACTGTAATTTCGCAGTAGAAAAAGGAATATAACGCAAAATAAATACGGAAACTCACCGTAAAAAGCAATGCATCTGTAATCCCCGGCTTTTGAAGGGTCGTCGAAGGTGACCACGTGCTTGGAAGTTTTGCCACCGCTATTAGAGGTATTTATTAAGGGACCCCAGTGCTCGGAGCCTAATGGCCTGTGACGCCAGGCAAACTTTTCTGCCGCGAGATTGAGACTGCACTCAAAGTAAACCTCGTCCCCAATGGGGGCTGCAAGTGGCTGAGGATGACGTGTGAACACCATACCCAGCTCTTGTTTTTGTACTGTAGATATTTAAAAAAAAAAAAAAAAAAAAAAATCATTAACAGCCTCGGACTACATCTTAACGGCAGGGCACGAATATTTAGATGTGGCATTAAGGCCTTACATACGTCCAGAATTTTCAAAAAATCGATTTTTTTTTACAGATTATTATTCTCTATAGTTTTAGGCGTATTTTTGTGTAAGTCGATTGTACAAATTCCCCATAGATCGAAAGTTATTATAGAAAACGTGACTGCCCAACGAGGGTCTGATGCGCGCAGGTAGATGTCTCGAGCGAAACGCACTTGAAACTTTAAATGCATCTTTCTCAAAACTACTTTTTCTGGCACGGTCTGCATGATAACTCATACAGTTTTTAATATTTTTTGATGCTTTTTTTTTTAATATTCGAAATTGTTTTCTCTATAGTCTGTCGAGTCGGATTTTTGATGTTGTGATTAAAAAATTTTATAAACATAATTAAAGTGTGACATTTATGACACAAAATGCACACTTTTTTTTTAAACTGCCGTAAATTGCCAAAATTTTTCGAATTTCAAAAATCCGGCTCGACAGACTATAACTACAACTTTATTTTACAAGAATTTTTTTACGTTTTGCAGATCCATCAGCATTTCAAGAAGAAATGATGCAGACCGTGGAGCAACTTTTTTTTCATAGTGCTTCGGGAAACGTGATTTTTTATGTTGTAATTTTTGAAAAAAAAATGAAATAAATTTTTTTATAAAGTTTAAATACTAATAAACAATGTGTAAAAATTATTTTTATTAATTTCTATTGCTATCTCTTCTAAAAACAGTTTTTCTTTTAACGCGTTTTAGACGCTGCTGGACGTATGTAAGGCCTTAAAAGAAATGTAAATTACTGTTCATTTACTGGATAATAATCAAATTAGACCGGTGAAAAAAAAAAAATCGGGCTCACCTGAAGCGCAGAATCCCACAGCGTGTAGAAGAACCACAAGGGCGCCTAACAGCAGGGAAGACACCGGCCGCATCTTGACACATTCTGCAAGCACGAAAGAGGCCACGAAGAGCTATGTTTACTCGGGCATATACGAAGCGTTACGTTATATTACTCGGACTCCTTGAGCCGTGGCGTCGTAGCACCCTATCTTCCCTTTCTCTCATTCTCATCGATGCTCTTCGAGATTTCCTGCCGCCCCTCTCCCCTTTTTTCCTGCCCACCCTTTACCGATGAGTCTTTGAACTCTTTCTAATTCTCAGGTACGCTGCAGTCTCGATTCTAGCAACTTTTACGAGTAGTTTTGTTACTGCAAATACTATTAGACAAAGTTGCCAAAATGAATGCTACTAACAAGAATAATGCCAAAATCGAGATTGTTGAAGTTGCAAAGATTGCGATTCCTGCAATCGGAAAAGCCGAAATCCGTATGAATCCAAATTTTTGGATTATTGAATAATTAAGATTTAGATACAGCTATAATTGTACACAGCCACGGACACTGCTTTTAAGGAATATACGAAATTCCTATATCTGAACCCCGCAATATGAGCCGAGGCCGCGCAACCGAAATTTTGATGGCAACAAGACGACGAGTTCTTGTCGTCGTCGTGGTTTAACTTTAGAATCTTAAGAGTTCACGTGGAAATAGAACATGCCTGCCTGCGTTCCTGGCATAGAATCGTCTCTTCTCTCACTCATCCCGCCTGTTTCTTCACTCGAGATATACATTTTTAGTTGATCGAACGGTCCTTTGTAAAATGAACGAATCAACTTGCGGAAGGCTGCATATTAAGGGTGCCAGATGCAGCGGCTAAGTTGATGACTTTGTACGAAAAAAGATTGGGATCACCTCTATATTTGGTCGTAATTAGCGACTTCACAAATTGAGAGTCATTTAACTGAATGCTTTAATCGCAATAAGTCGACAAAAAAGTATATCGTTTTTTTCTTATAACATACAACTGCGGGGCAACGACCTGAGGAATGAGTTGGCTCTGCCTCAACATTGACGAAACGTTTTCTTCGATCGTCATTGAAATCCGGTCAATCGAATAATAAAAAGTATGAAAAAGAAACGTTAGAGAAATGTCAGAAGATGCGTGGGTGTTATGCACATTCGTTTATATACACATACATACATGAAAAACACAAACTCACATCTATATATGAGGCATTTCATGTTACTCTAATATTCCAAAATTCTGACCGTTTTGGAATCGTGCGAATTTTTTATATGGTATTCTTTGTAAGAAAAATACCGGCATATTTTTCCGGATTTTTAGATTTGGCCATTTTTTCAATTTTCACCATTTTTTAATTGAATTTTTGCTCTATCTTTCCAAGTTCAGACTGCGATAGTTCAGTAGATATAATTACTATAAAGAAAATCGAATAAATGCTGCGGTTACTTTATTTTTCATTCATTTTTATTTCATATTTTTCAATTAATTTACATTTTTACTGTTAATTGATTTTTTGCTCTGTCTCTCTACATTCACATTGCGATAAATCGGAAAGTGTGATTACCGCACCAAAGAAGACTAATAGCAATATTACGTAGTTTTAAACGAACTTAAGGGGCCAGTCCACTTTGAAAATTTCAAAATATCCATTTTTTTTACTGTTTTCGAAAGTATATACATTCAGAAATATTGTGTCAAAATTTTATGAAAATCCGAGCTCTCTAAGTATTTTTTTTTTACCTGAACGTCAGGACCTCATTTCGTCTACCTGAGCGTATAGTGCGCTCAAACGCGTTTTTCTCGAAACAACGTTTTCAAAATCTAGCTCCATCGTATCTCTAAAACTAATAAACCGATTCTCTTGAAATTGGAACCACATGTTATAAACATGATTCGCAACAAGATGACCCTCGATGGTTTTAAAATTTTGATTTTTACTCTTGTTTTTATGTGAAAAACTGCGAAAAAAACGCGTTTTTTTTTACTTTTTTTGTTTTTCATCTGCCATTTTTTTATTTTTTGATAAAACTTTATATCCGAGGGTCATTTTGTAGCTGGTGTCATACTGAATCTAATGGACTTTGATTTTTTTGTTTCAGACAAGCCGTTGCCAAGTTGTGATGGAGCTACCTAGCCCACCTATTTTTGAGGCGTTACGTTAAAGTTACGTTTACGTTTTTGTACTTAAAAATGAATAAAAATGAATTAAATTTTTTTTTGTGTATTTCAAGACTTTATTTATCAAGCCCAATAACTTTTATATTCATATCTTTTATAAAATCCTCAAAAAAAAATCGCGAAAATAGCCTTTTTTCATGGCTCCAAAGTGGACTGGCCCCTTAAAAAAAAGAATCAGAATACGAAAAGATTGTACAAAAGATGATTTTTTTAAAAAAGCTCATTATTATTTTCAATTTTTATTTCATTCGAAAAAGTAAACGAAATCACAAGATTTTTAACAACCGATTCAAAGTTTAAGCAATAAATTACAGCTACTTACACGCATTTATGCAAGTTTAAAAAAAAAGTCAATTAGCTATAATTTCTACAAAAAAAAGAACGACCCATTCGAATTTTATACCCAAAAATTTCATGAATTCGCTTACTTTTTGGAAAAAAAAAGAAAACGAACACTGGAATTGGGCTTTTTTGGAGAAAAGTTAATTTTTATATTACGTTTGCATAAATACATCATATTGATGTATTTTTTTTCTTAAGAGTACGTTAAAAATGATTGAAAATTGCTATTACTAATTTTTATTGCAATATGCGTGTTTCCCAGTTGACACAGTCCAAATTCAAAGAGGTAGAAAAATATGAAAGAATTCAATTGGCCGTAAAAATCGAAAGAACCGCTAAATCGAAAAATTGCGAAATATGTATTTGCTTATTCTTTATATCGTAAAACATATTAAAAAAATCGCACTAATATAATGGAGTCAGGGTTGTGGAATGGAAAAGTGATGTGAAATGCCTCGTATACATGTAAATGGAAATCTATATATAGTGCGAGGGCAAGCTAGACTTGTAGTGTAAAAACGATCTATGAATGAATCTGCCTACGCTCTTAGGGTTGCTTAATAAAGCTATACATCTATCTCGCTTCGTCTCAATCTCCCGCTCTTTCCACATTTCCTATCTTCTTTCATTTTGTATCACTAAGAGGCTCCGGATCCGTACGGGCCCCTCTCACCACATATATTGGCCGCAGCTCTGGCGTTTGATGCATCCTTGTATTACCTGGGGATGCTATAGAAGAAACAGCTTGAAATTCGTCTTAGCCGATGAGAACTGCGGCAATTGGATCATCTAAAAATAAGATAAAACCGACGATGGGTCCAGCTCTTTTAGCTGACCACATAAAACGTCAAGATTCTCAATTTGTGATATTGGGCTAACTCCATTACCGGGGTTTCTTTATTTTTAGATGTTCTGATTATCCCGCTTCTGGTGTATAGTTTCATGAAACCACTAATAGAAGGTCCACTCAATGATTAATCACTGAACACAACAAGCTCAGATCTCTGTTTCCTCTCTCCAATCTAATTTGCTGGGCCTATCTTTCAGTCAAGCGGCCAATAACTGTGTGAACTTCTTGTAGTAGAGGCTTCTGGCAAAGAACACAACACGTGGGTGTTTTTAAACGGTTCGACGCTGAGGCGAGACTCAAGCGGGGCGCTACTCCATACCCTATAAGGCCATTCATTCGTAGAACCATGAAAACAACATCGAACTAACATATGTATATGCTGCGTGAAAAATATTTACCTAAGAATAAGAAAGTGAAATGTACACGATTCTGATGAATAATTATCTTTTATATTCCTTACAATAATCTTTAATGCATATACACTGCTGGCACTATAGAGTCTCCTGACATGACGAATAAAATAAACAGAGTTTGAGGAGTACTCAATAATACGAGAAAAGCAGAGAGGAATGTTAGCTTGCAAACGAAATGACATCAAACACACTTGGAAGACAACGAGTGAGTGTCCCCTTACTGCCCTCTCACACTCTACTTGAAACCCAACTTGTCCCAACGAATGTTTGCCTAATGTGTCTTACTTATGTATACGCATGTCACTTTTTTCTTCCTTCCTCTTGCCACAATTTGTTTGTGTACCCTCCTCGACCTTCAAGAAAGCCAGAGCGAAAGGAGATACAAGGCTAATTCCTAGGATTTCCTAGGATTTATGTAACACGAGCAAAAATATTTTTAACTCACTTCACTATGCGATTTTTAATTTTCTCATCCTTATTGTATATTCGCGCTGCCAATGACCCTTACTTAAGGTAAATACTGTACTGCATGCTAGTCAAATGAGTGCTAAAACTTCACAATGTTTTTATACCAAGTTTAATGCACTAATTATACAAAGTAAAGGTGAATTTGTAAGATGACATGTCTAATTAACCTAGAAAAATATTAATATCGATACATTTGCGAAACCATTAATTAATAGTGGCAAATTTCCATTATGTCACATTTTCATTGGGACTTTTCAAAGAATAATCTGTATTTTTTAACCGATTTTAATGCACCACGTCGTATTTTGTTCCTCAAGAGATTCTCTACGAATTCACCATGTAGACTTTTTCGGAGTTTATTTGTTTGGAAATTATAGCAATTTGTTTATGAAAGATTTTTTTCGCTAAATAAACAATTGGTTGCAACAGTAGAACGATTAAGCTTAGAAGAAATCTACGTGGTGAATTCGTAAAGGATCTCTTGAGGAACAAAATAAGACGTGGTACATTGCAATTGGTTAAAAATTACGGATTATTCTTTGATGAATCCCGATAAAAATGTGGCATCATGGAAATTTGCATTTATCAGTTGATGATTTCGCAAATCTATCGTTTTTAAAAATTTTCTATGTTAATAAGACACGCTGTGATATAAATCCACTAATATTACGTTCAATTGTGTATTAAGCTTGGCATAAAACAATTGTGAAAATTTAGCATTCGTTTGACTAGCATGCAGTACAGTATATACCTTAAGTGAACGAAGTTAATGCGACAATATTAGAAGAAAATATACAGGGCCAATCAATGCCACAAATCCGGCATAAGAAGACGATGTTTGACGAAAAAAGAAACAATCTAGGCGTACTTTTTTACGCGGCTTTCGCCGATCTATATACTTTCGTCTCACTCGCACGATTCTCGAGATGTTCGACATTTACCGTGCGAGACTTCCGTTCCACGTCCCCCTCCCTCCCCTCGCCACCTTACTCGACGGTAATGGAACGACCACAATGACGAGGAAGAATGGACAATAAAAACAAAAACATACTACTAAAACATTGAATCAAGTTCGGAAATTTCCTACAAATTATTTTTGAAGTTGCCACGATACCCATCATCATATGGTTTTAGCTCCAGCAAGGTACAGTTCGAAATTATCATATTACTTCCTCATCTTTTTCTCCTAAGATCGTGAAGGCGGTTTTAACTGAAGAATTTCTAATTTTAATATGCTATTTGAATTGCAATATCCTCGAAAATTTCCATGAACTCGACAATTAGCCTATCTACTATGAGAGAAATGAATTCCATGATAATAAAAATTTGCATTTTGATATGGGATCTTATGAATGAAGCAACGAATCACGTCTTTCACTTAATACATTATACACTTAAGAGTGGGACCGAGAAATGTTCAAGTAAGTTTCGCGTGTTTGTCACATATTACATATGTCATCTGATAAAAATAAAATATCCGAGGCACCGGACATTGGAAGAAGTAATATTACGATAAGTAAACTTTTAAGAGGATCTATAGTAAAAATTAAAGAATTCACTTTTGGCAAAAAAAGGTTGCTGTATGATTTGAAGAGACTATCCAAGAAGCAATACCAAAGTGGTCACTCGCCTCACTTCTAGCAAGCAAGAAAAATAAAGTAAAATTGTGACTTCGGGGAAGGAATTTGAGGATTCACGACTGATCGCAGAAATACTTTCAGTCCATTCGACTATATATATATATGAGTTTGAAAACATTTATATATACATCTTACGAGAATTGTGATGTGTGCAAACTGGTTCGGTAATCGTCCACCCGTGTCTTTCTCGCTCCTTCTTTCGTTCCAAGATCTTCGGCATCTTTACTATATAGTTATGTTTGACATGGGTTATCGGGCTATAAAAATCATGTCCAACTTCATTTAAATATTTTTTAGTGATATCAGTCGCATTTTTTCGATTCTGGCGTTAGGTTTTTTAATATCATTTAGATTAAATTTAAACCTCTTCTTATTGTTACGCAATTTTTTAGTTTATGTAAAAAACAAACACAAACGAACTACTTTGAACAGTGTTGGGTTTAACGAGATTAATTCATGATTTTCAAACTGCACCCTTAACGACCCCCAATTCACTCGATCTTACACCAAAATTTTATATAGTATGTGGGAGAATTTCTGGGTATCATTCCAAATGAATTCGACATGTTGCTCCTGTTGCGTCTGGCTGTTTTCTGCCGCTTTTGCTTCTTGCAGGTCGTACGTAACAGGTGAGAAGGAGCAAAAGTTCCGAATACACGCGGTCGTCTCGCTTTCCGACCTTCCCTTCTTGTTTAAAAATGAACAAGTCGAATTCCATAGCAGGGATCGTCAACCTCAACAAATATCGCGTTCATTTCGTACTCTACATTGAACGAATATCGCCGAGAAAAAGATACGGCCTGCAGGTCTACGTATATACAATTAATTGACAAATAAATTGGTAAAGCTAAAATCGATCTAGGTGAATTTAATGTTTCTGCAGGTATTTTTTTGTTTACAAAAAACAAACGACGGACAAATAGAATGTGTGATGCGAGGTTCCTGCTTCTTAACTTTTTCCAAATTTTTATTTCAATGATGAAGATTTATAGGCTGACGAAATAGGTTGGAATTTTTCCTAAGTTATGCAAACCCTTTACAAACTATACATTTAATTATATCTATCGCGAATACCGTATAAACGTTGGTTTGCAATAACCCCGCCGTAGGAAGCCCCTCTTAGAGATGAATTTGCCTATCCTATATCGAAATCATTGACCCTCGGCGAAAGGCTCAATCATTGGTGAGAGAGAGAGAGAGAGAGAGAGAGAGCGAGAAAGAGGCAGACGGAGAGACAACGGAAGCCAGTAAGTGACAATAAAAACGACGCTGAAGTTTGCAACGTTGGAGTCCAACGAAATGAACGAAAACAAAAATGTTTGTAATTCACCAATTTTTTATTTCACGAATTATTGGTGTAGGTTGCAAAACTACGAATTGCAAATTCGGCAGGGAACAAAATTGGAGAATTACTGGACTTATTGGAGTTTTTTTAGATCATTTCGTTGGACTCCAACGTTGCAAACTTCAGGATCATCAATAAAATGACAAAGAGTGCAGAGCTTTAATGAAATAGCCGGGGTATGGAAAAAAGGCAGAGGCAGTTATAATTTAACCGATAACGTCAAACACCATTGTTAAGGCCGTGTTATTGTCTAGAATGCTGTATTCAGAGGTGGAATTACAGATAGAATACATTTTAAGGGGTAATGCCACTGTGGCGGGCCAAAAAATTCTGTATTTTTCTTTTTTTTGCGTTTTCTTGCAGTTACATGTTCAGAATTATGTAAACAAAATTTTCAAGTCAAAAGTAAGTATCAAACTTCGAGTTAACACCTTATTTCATTTTACAAAAAAAACAACGAAAAATTTAAACGCGTTTTCCTCGGAACAACTGTTTTCGACCTTGTCCCAGGGAATACTCGAAGACTAATGAACCAATTTTAATTTTTTTTTATTTTCAATTTTCGTAATTGCAGTGGCTACGGTTGTACGTAGTTGATTGAAATGTTTTTAAACAAAAAAGGTCGGAAAATTGAAAAAAAAATTGAAATGTTTTTAAACAAAAAAAGGTCGGAAAATTGAAAAAATGATGAAAAAAATTTCAAACCGCCGACATTTTCGTGAAAGAAATTTAAAAAAATGGCTATGTATATTCATAGCTAGATTCATATAGATATTGAAATTGTTTTATTTTTTATTGTCAGTTAACGGGAGAAACCAGTTTAGGAGGCCGAAATTTTGGTGTTTTTCGTGAATTTTTTTTAACAGGGAGGGAATAATCAGAATTTGTTTCAACTTGGAGAATATTTTGTTCATATTTTGAAGTACACTTTGTAATTTTTTCAAGTCATTTAGGCCGGAAATAGTGGAGTTAGAAGCTGCTGTCCATGGACGACTTTTTTTCAACTGGCGAGCATTCTAGCTCAAAAAGTTATTGACCAATCGTTCTGAAAATTTGTGTGAATATTCTTTATTCAATTACAATCTATATGAACCTAACTCTGGGATGATGTTATTATTAAAAATATTTTTTTTAACGCAAAAAAGGTGAAAAAACATGGTATAAAAACATGACATTGTGTTCAAACACCTCAAAAACATGCAATTTTCAACTTTTTTGATCACAATTAGGTTCATATTCTTAGGAAATATATTGTTAACGAAAAAAAAAAATTGTAATGATTACAGATAAAAATTGTGACTTCAGGAATGCCCACCAGCAAAAAACTCGGATGGCGATCGTCCATGGACAGCAGCTTCTAACTCCACTATTACCAGCGGAAATGACTTGAAAAAATTACAAAGTGTACTTCAAAATATGAACAAAATATTCTCCAAGTTGAAACAAATTCTGATTATTCCCTCCCTGTTAAAAAAAATTCAGGAAAAACACCAAAATTTCGGCCTCCTAAACTGGTTTCTCCCGTTAGCCGGTTACCAAGATTTCCTTGGGGCAATGAAGAGAAATTTTTTTATTATCATCACATAGAAGCTCATAACCTTGTAAATTTTCAATAAAAATTGGTACTGGAATAGTTGAATATATACTTAAAAAAGTATCCTTTACCCGATCCTTAAATAATTATTTATACCTGGGCAAAAAAATTCTCAAAAAATGAAAATATTTTGGCCCTTTACAGTGGCGTTCCCCTTTAAACTATCCGATTATTTACCCTCGAACGTTGCACTAATGTTTATTGATTCATGATCCTTTCAAAATACGTACAAATTTTGAAGAATAAATTATTTTATTGATTCGTAAATTGATCGTTCGATTTAGTAAGGACGGTGTATGAAAAAAATCTTCTAAATTGCGACCACGGTATCCTATACATCCGAAAAAAAAACTAAACATGTTTTTAATCTGTATCAGTGTGAACAATGGTATCAGAATCAGACACAAAACAGAATCAACGAATTCTTATATCAGTGCTTTTTCTACGGGTCATTAAAAAAACTGTTTGATTTATTCTGGTATCATTGCTGCAAATTAGTCTTCTAAAGATGTGTACTAAATTTCAAAACTCCACTGGCCAATTGGTTCTCGAGATATCGTGGTTGCTAGCTTAAAAAGCAAATTAAAAAATCCTGAAGGAACAATACAAATGTGTAAAAAATTTCAGACAGCAAACTTGAACATTTTGAAATTGATTCTATCCTGTAAATCATCTGTTAAAAATGAATTCTTGACAACAATATGACGACGCTGAAGTTTGCAACGTTGGAGTCCAACGAAATGAACGAAAAAAAAAATGTTTGTAATTCACCAATTTTTTATTTCACGAATTATTGGTGTAGATTGAAAAACTACGAATTGCAAATTCGGCAGGGAACAAAATTGGAGAATTACTGGACTTATTGGAGTTTTTTTTAGATCATTTCGTTGGACTCCAACGTTGCAAACTTCAGGATCATACAATATGGCTTTAACTCTTAGAACTGAGCAATGATTACATAAATATTCATACAAAGGGCAGGATTATTCATTTTCAGCTGGTTAATGTCTCCTAAGTTTTCAAGGCCACATAATTTTTTTCACACCTGATCTAGGATTTAAAGATATTTTTAAAATGAAAAATGAAATACAGCAGAGGCGAAAATCTTTAGCTCTAATGATAAGACGTTTAGCTGCCGTGGTCACCGGGCGACAGCTCGTCTCGTTTGATTTATCGATATGGTGTGTACAATATTTTTTATCTCGTGGCCCGAGAAAGAAGAATATGAGTAAGTGTCGACCTCGAGGAGTCGAATGACGTTTTACGAATATCTTATCATAATGACAGACACGTATCGTGTATAGTGTGAATTTTTCAATTACAAACAAACTTTAGTGCTCGTCCCCATTAGAATAAAAAAATCTTTTTCTAACTCATCAGAGCTATTATAAATTGTTAATAGTAATCCGGTATGGTTTAGTGGCTAGAATATCCAGCTAATCCGAGAAGCTTGCGTCTCGGGAAAGCAATAACTTTTCGACTATGACGTTGATCGTCATTATTGTACAAAATCGATGTGAAGTGCTTGCTATTGAGTAACACATTTCGTAACAGCGTTTTGTTTCTTATTTCTTTTAAAATTTTTTTTTTTAATGAAGAACAATCAAAAAAACATAATAATAACAGGAATGAGAATGGAAAAAAAAATAGTATTTCAATCGACTACCGTGAAGAGATGCTCACGCTTATACTTGATGTTTGAAACATTTTAGGTATCATAATAGAATCCACCTGGGTGGCCATAAAGGGCAGAAACACTAGAGCGTGCCCAAGTATTCTCCCTTTCTCATTTTACTTGGGATATGAACTTTGGATACAATGAACGATATTGTTTCCCTCTCTCCAAGTTTCTACGTGCCCTAACGATACGTATACAGGAAGCACTTCAAGATTCGTAGAGGTCAATAAAGATCGATGAACGGATACACCATTAAATTGTATTGTAGCGTAAGCTGTATTGTTTTTTTCTCTCTTCCTCTTCCTTGTTCAGACTTCATCGTACAACTCACTCAAAGTCCTGTAATAAAAAGAAAAAAAAACGGAATTCTTCAGTTTTACCTGAACATTCATTTTTCTCGAAGTACAACGGCTCTTGTCCATATGAACTCCGCTCTCAAAATTTCATAACGCTGAAGTTTGCAACGTTGGAGTCCAACGAAATGAACGAAAAAAAAATGTTTGTAATTCACCAATTTTTTATTTCACGAATTATTGGTGTAGGTTGCAGAACTACGAATTGCAAATTCGGCAGGGAACAAAATTGGAGAATTACTCGACTTATTGGAGTTTTTTTAGATCATTTCGTTGGACTCCAACGTTGCAAACTTCAGAGTCATAAAATTTCTATTCCATGCGAACTCCGCTCTCAAAAGTTCTACTCTAAAATACATAAAGATTCTGCTCTTTCACATATTTACTATGATATTTTAAATTAGAGATGACAGCCACAGGGGTAGAAATGTTAAAGAGCACCGATGTCATAAATTTTAGAGAAGACTTTAAGAGTGGAGTTGATATGGAGTTGAGCTGTAAAAAGAAGAGTGATTCTAGTGCCATTTTTCTAATTACGATATTGTAATAATGAAGTTTCGAGATTTATATTTTTAAAAAATGCATTACCGGTAAAAAAAATAAACACCAAACGTTTTTTATTTATCGAGGCCCAAATGACAGTATTGATATAAAATTCGTATGATAATTGACAGATTTTTGCAAGCGTTACTAACGGTAGCCAGTTATTTCAATGACCCCAATCCTAAAATTCTGATGAGGCCTTTTGAATTGCGATTTTAAACTCCCATGAGTCCCTACTTCCTTCTTCACTTCGATCCTTTTTATTTCGCGTTGTCGGAACGAGGTGCTCTCCTCGGGTTAATGATTTTCAATCTCAACTCTTGCGGCCCCTGGCGAGAACCCTGGGCCTGGCTCCCATGGTGTCCGTTGCAGAAATGCAGAAAATCTCTCGGGCCCGATTGTCCGAGGAGGCTGAGGGCCCGAAAACTCGCGACGAGGTTTGGCAACGTCGCACTGTGCTTCACTACCTTGGGGGCCCTGGTTATACATGCTCTTTTTACCAAAAACGCACCCTTTCCTTACTGTGAAAAAACATCCCTGGTTTTTCTTACAAATTGCACTGTTTCAATAAAATGCAATTTTTACTTTTATATAAGTTTTTATTAAGATTTCTTTTCGTAGAATAGAAAAATTACCGTTTGGCCCTTTTATTAATCAACGTACCTTCAATTTCAGCGATCGTACAAAATTTGTTTTTTTTTTCTTCAAATGGAAAATATTTAGTTATCAAATGAAAAACCAGTTTGGAATACTCATAATTAAAAAAGTGGGCAAAATAAAAGATGCGATTATCGACTTTAACCTTTCGAAAATGCGTAGAACGATTTTCCGGGACCCTTCACCGTGAAATTTAAGCCATAACACCGGTGAGGGTTGTCTGTGGTCGATTTTTGAGTTTCTCCCTTTGAAAGTCATTTTTCGCTAGTCAGGCGAACGTTACGTAGCAATTTCCAAAAAAAAAAAAAAAAAATGCGGACCTCACGTAAAATTTCGTTACAAAAATTCGTTCCAGCCTCTCACCTTTCCCAAGACCCAAAACTCTCTTCGATTTTCGTCTTAAGATTCCTTAATCCCTATATAACTACCGTATGAATAGGTATTCAAAAAATTCATTCTTTTGTTCCTTGACCGTACACTTGTTTCATCGCTAAAAAATGATACTTTCAGTTTTTGTACAATAATTATGAGCTATCGAGATTAATTATTTTATTACAGTGGATAACATTAGTATTTTTACATCTTAATTAACAAGATAATTGAACGATTTATATCAAATGAGGTAATAAGTAAAAGAGGATAATCGAAAAAATAACGAATGATGATGGGAAATTGATCGAAATGTTGCCAAAATGGACGTTTTTACATAATGAAGAAAAAATTATTGAGCCGGACATCGCGACGTGCCCGGCAAAATCTCCGAAAACGAAAGTCAGGGGCATGCTGCTACGTGTGCCCCCTTGAGCGTGGACGGCAGGTGTCGGAACTTATTAGGAAGGTGCTAGAAGATCGAGTAATGTGTTAAACATGTGTATATATATAGGTTTGAAATCCACGTGAATGTCGCTCCAAACATCGAAGACAAAAAACGCGGGCAACCGGACGGAAAAATGGTACAAATCTTTCGTTGCTTCCAGAGCTCATGGCGTAAAAATAATTATTTCAAATAAATATACTCCCGTAAAACAGAGTACAAAAACTATACATCAAAAACTTATAAAACAAAAACTATTTTTAAAAAACTTAGTTTTCGAAACCTTTGAAATAATTTAAAATTATGGCATCCCGATTCTGACGATTACGATTACGTGTTCGAAGATTAATGGCACATCGCAACTAAATTTTATGATTAGTTATACCAACTTTTGAAAATTATGCAACTGTAAATACCTGCAATAACCACGGTGTAGATTACTTTTCGTAATCATGCAATTCCGAGTTTACCACTCTTTCCTTGAATCTCAATTTAAACCTAGCTACACACTACGGGGTCCAATAGACCGACAGCAACACATTTTCACCTTTTTTTCACCACACGCCTTTTCATAAACGTTATAACTTTTTATCAAACGACTTTTTGGCTTTACCAATTGCCTCTCCGGATTAGGCGTTTCGATTTCACTACAATTAAACCTCAATAGACGCTTTTGTTACAATGTTATAGAGCAATAAACGTCGTCGGTCCAATAGACCGATAGTGTGTAAGTAAGGTACTAAAAGTTACAGTGTGTAGTTAGGGTTAAGATTTTTTCGAAAAAGCTAAATTTTTGGATTACCTAGAACCCTGATTTAATTGATGACTTTTTTTAAATAAAAGCTCAATTCTGGATTTCGGCAACTCTCAGATTTCGAACGCTTTAATTATGAAAAATTCCTCAACCTTATTACAAAATCTCTAATCAACAAAGCCCGATTTTGGCAAATACAAAAATAAATTTCCAAATTATCCGGGTCGTCGGTGTCGAGATTTGCACTGAAAACTTGCGATGCACAAAAAAATGTATTTGTCCGCGTCCTCGCTCGATTCAAAGTTAAGACAAAACTTTTGGTGTATCGGTAAAAACAAAAACAAATGTAAAATAAAATGAAAACTTACCCTTTCGCGTCGAGACGATCAGTTTTCCAAAAGTCTACAGTCTACTGATATATTTCAAAACCGCCGAAAAATAAATGCAAATCGTCGCGAGAGCGGCGATTTGCGGAATTGAAAACAAAAGAAAAACAACACATACAAGCACCACCAAAGACGCTTCGGGCACACGCGGCCAATCGAATTACACTAAACGCACACACACAACACGGACACACACGCACACATGTGCACGTTTACATGGCTCTGGATTATCGGAGATTTTACGAATTTTTAAGGTTCCTCTCGTGCTTTAGATTTTTTTTTTACACTTTCTACATATTCATAAATATATATTTATACTTTTGTGGATATAAGATAAATATTTAATTATGTATACATATTTTTAATATATGTATACATGTATACAACGTACAGTTTATTTAGTGTATGCACTCGAGTCTCTGATACATATATAATTTAGATACGTAGCCGGTCGAAAAGAACAAACGCTACGACGTGCCGAGCTCAGCGTCTCCGTTTGCGTCCACGAGAACACTGGAATGCAGACCGACGGGTTTGCGAACCATGATGGGGAAGGAACGTACACCAAAGAGGGCCCCCTTGCGGTAGATGCGCCCCGGAATCTTTTCTCGCGCAGTTTCTCTATCTCCCCCGCCCCACTACCCCATGCACCATCTTATGGTGTTCATTCGACGACGTCACACAAACTCCCCCTCCCCCTTCGCGCCACTACGAGTCACGTGACTCAAGCGTGTATTTGTTTGTGTTATTTTTTATTGGTTTTAGGCGGTTCTTTTCATTTTTTGAGAATGTAAGTTTCGATTTTATTTGGAAGTAAATGTGATGAGATTTATTATCAAAATTCAACGTCACTGAGAATATATTTTTCACAAAATGCATTTTTGAAAAATTCGTTACGATTTTTAATTTTGCCGCCAATTGCGGATAAGAAAAAAAGAAGAAATTGATAATGGAAATTTTACAGTTTGTTTTGGATATCGAACATTTTTTTTTCTTCATTTAAAAAATTATTTTCATGGGATTTTCGTTTGTAGAAATGAGAATCAAGATACTTCATAAAAAATTGTCTGTTCATCGTTAGTTTGTACTTCAAATTTTTTTACTTTTTTTTTGGCAAAACGATCAAGATTCGATTATTTAAAAAATCAAGATTCTTTTAAAAATACGATTGTTTTTTTTTTCATTTTTGAATTTCGATAATCCGGGGCCCTTCGTTTATAAAATACGGCGCTGTGCCCAAAGCATGCCTCAATTCTGCAACTGTAGACGATCTTTTCGTATCTGTTGACCTCCGATTCATATCATAAATACTCATGATTTCTCAATACGGAGTTGATTTTTTTTGCAATAATTTGGGAAAAAAAATTGTTGGGTTTGGGGCAAAAGTAACTGAGAAATCTACCGCGGTTTAACAAGGCCCGCTGTACGAGCTCAATCAACATATTTTTTCCTGATTCGTCCAGCTTAGCCAATCGGAATCGAACAATCCAATCTGGGCCCTTCCACTGTGGGCCTCACGTTTTCGAACCCTGGCACAACGACGGCGGTATTGTGGCAGTTTGTTTAAATACACTTATATTAGTTTTATGTATATCAATAATTTTAATAACTATAACAAAAATTATTTTTAATATCTGGTCAACTTATTTTATTTAAAAAAATGTATTGTCGATGATTTTTTTACCCAAACTTTACGCAAATATTAGAATTTTTTTTTGTTTGGAAACTTTTACAAAGTTATTATTTTCTTTAATTGAAGGAAAGCGATTGATCTAGCCAATAGGGGCCCAGTTTTCGATTTCGATTCCCGACCAAACACCAATGATAAATTGAAAATTTTTCAAGTGTTTCTACTGCAATCCCGAGTGGTTCGGATTCCGTCTTCATAAATCCATCGCCGAAAAGACCCTCACTGTGATGCACGTGCGGTTGGTATGCGGATTTTGGTACCGATTGTATCAGCAAGGTTTTCTGCAGTTTCCCTTCGCCCTCGGCAAATGCGGTACGGATGGGGATAAGTCGGCTACAGCCGCACAATGGGAGAATAGTTGGAAGAGGCGGAAAGGCAAAAAAAAGGGAAGCCCCTTAGTACTGGCAGTAACAATAATTGTTATACAATAAAAATTTAAATATTTTCTTTAATTGTTTTTTTTCTTCTTAATTTGTAAATAATCTTTTTTTACGTGAAATTTATTTTCAGGCTGTCTATTTTTATTATTATTTATTGCTCTAATTGCATAATTTTTCGTCCAATCACTCCCATTAAGAAACATTTCAGTACTTGAATGCTTAATGCAACATGATTTTTTCGCGAAATTCAAAAGGGTTGCAAAATAAATACACATCATCGTTTTTTTTTTTTATATCATCTTAGATAAAGTTCTGTCATAGTTACAGCCTAAGATATTACACTCAAGTTGTATAAGCAAGGCCAAAAACTTAACAAACATTTTACAGTGTGTCTTCTCTTTTTCGATTGAAATTTCATAATTAATCATTAATAATAATCAATATTACACATTACGCCAACAAAATTCTTAAAATGTACAATATACATAATATTTATATACGTATATTTATACATATATATGAACACATACATTCACAAATATATGTATATCATATATACGTATATATGTATATATATATAAAAATATGTACTATAATTATTATAAATAAAGGTAAAATTTATCGAAACCTAAATAAAATATTTGTCGATTTGGCACAACGTCATGCAACAGAATCAAATGAAACACCATTGTGGCATTTTTTTTTGATTGTCCGTGGCTGGGTGTGTTTCGCATTTATTTCTCTTTCTCAACCATCCTTTTTTTCGCTTCATTCACGTCCGTACGCGGTACTTCGTTAATGTTACGTAATCTTTAAGATTTTTTTTTTTTCGTTTTTTGTCTATGTTTTTTTTGTTTATTATGACGTACAAAACTTACAACGTCTGTCAGCCGGTGATTATAGGAAAATCGATCAATATGAATCATTGAAAAATCGATTTAATTATAGGGTCGATTAAAAAAAAAAAATAATGGCATCGCTCGAATCGTTTTAATAATTTTTAAAAAGTTCATATACGGATACAGATATTACGGTGGTCCTTATTTTGTGGGTGCTTTCAATTTCACCGCTCTCTAGGGTCAACAGGTATGGAAAAAAATTTGTTAAATCTGCCGTATATACGTCAACTCCACCTCGTGCTTCCAAAGTAGTGAATTTTCTCTTTTAACGAACACGGAAGCTTGGGAACATGCAGCATTTCTTTCGGTCTCAATATTATTTCGAATAGTATTTCATTTGGCAAGTGTCTTCCTCATAGTAATAGCTAGTTCACAAACAGATCAGAGCTTTTCAGTGACATTAGTTTTGTAGCCAAGGCAAGCCAATTTTTTTTTTCTTCGTCGAGAAAATTAGAATGAAAAAATAATTGTTTCGATGATCGACAGCGTTGGGTGCGCGGCCGGTGCGTGGCTTTGGCCATCTCGCAGGTCAAGCAGCTTCGGACGAAGCCAGTACATGGTTGGGTGACCGCAGCGTTACACCGACTTGCGTATCAATCGCTGAACGCGAGACAGTTTTGGACGGTGCTAACCAAATGAAATCCAGTAAAAATACAGTCGATCGTATCGGTACATTTTTTCTAGTTTCCCTGTATCCCTCGTCCGGATGACCTACAGTCGTGCCAACTGAATAAATTTGGAAGGATAGCATCGTAAAAACCCGATAATGCTACACGATGGAACAATAAAATAATTGCTCGAATGACTATTTAATTTATTTGAACGAAACATAAAGGCTTCATTGGAGTTCTTAAAAATCACAAGACAATGGAATCAAGAGCCACGGTAGCAGCTCGACGCCGAGTATTAAAAAAAAAAGCCAGCCTGAGTCCTGCCGCGCTCTTATATATACTCGAATATGACGGTTTTCGGGCTTTTCTTTTTTAGTGTATATTACAACCTCGATTTATCGAATCTTGATTCACGCAATATTCCCCACTATGCGACCCATATTGATCGGTCTGCGCTTGATGGAAGAACCGCCCAGTCCTATTCGGCCATTCTTCTGATTCGTAGAAACGGAAAAACGAAGCGTGTGTAACGATCTATATTTATAAGTGCGATGCGGAGTCGGTCCCGCCGCTGTTCGAAGAATCAAGGTTCTAGTGTATTTTAGTATTATAACAAAAATACCACCAATAACATTTTCGCAAATCGAAGTTATAGTAATGGTATTTTGTAGGTAAATATTTAGAAAACGGGCTCCACTTCCGATCGTGCTAATTTTTTAATATATTATTCTGAGCGTTTTCCCGAGTAATTTAATATATAATTATAGGTGGGAGTCTTTAAGGGGTCCCGGTGGTCTAGAATTTTCAAGAAATCGATTTTTTTTTTTTTAATATATTTCGATAGTATAGTATTTCGAGAATATACTGTTAAATTTTCGTAAGGATATTCACAATATTCTTGCTTCTACAGCCGGTTTAGCAGGTAGAGAGCGGTCCGCTCGCTCCGTCAATAGATGTATTGTTCGGAGCTTTAAACTCATTTATCCCAAAATTACTTTTTTTGGCATGCTGTTATAGAAAAAAAAAAAACTATTCAACCGAATCACCTGAAATTTGGATATGTTATTCACAACATGAATGGCTATCGACGGGACTAGAATCATGTTTTTATTCCAATAATTTCCTATTTTTTAAATTAAATAAATGGTAAAAAAAAACCCCGATTTTTAGAAATTCACTTTCAAAAGCGCGCCATTTTGTCAATTTTCAATTTTTTTTTTTTTTTTTAGTCCCGTCCATAACTGCACTCATACTGATTGACAATTTTTCTGGTTTTTATTTTTCAGATAAATAATAGATCCAAAATGACTAACATCGTCCAGGTCCAATTTTTCGAGAGGGTCAACTTCAGCGGCATTTCTACTATAATAATTTTTTGTTTTTAATTTCAAAATAATTTTTTTTTTGTATTCACAATTGATGTTATAATAAGCCTGAAAAGTTGAAGTATCGTTTTTGCCTTTATTTGTATGATATAAAAAAATTCCGCAATATACCTACAATTTTCGAGCTCTAGACCATCGGGTTCCCTTAATAGCTTCGTAAATATAGGCGTTTATTCTATTAGGGCTGATTATATATATCGCGCATTTTTAAATCGTGTAATTTGATGACTTTTTAAAGAATTATTTACGTAGTTTGATAACACTTGGGCATTTTGATGACTGGCATCAAAATACCCATTGTAAAAAGAATTTTTTTTTTCTTAGAAAATTCGTGAAAACAGTATAATGACCACGTGAAAATAGTAGTAACCGGGTTTGGTCTCCCCGAAAAAAAACCCCTCAGGTTTGAATCCCGAGAGTTTAAATAGTATATAAAATCGAAAACCATGGTTTTGGATTTTATATACTATACCACCCCTGAGGGGTTCTTTTCCGTCAAATTAACCCGGTAACTACGATTTCCACGTGGTCATTATACTATTGCACAAATTGTCTAAGAAAAAAAATTCTCTCCATATTTCAATAAAATCATGATTTATAAAGTGCACATACGTGCATATATATATATATATATATGCACGTATGTATATTTGTATTTACGCGTGCCTTTATGTACATGTGTACAGGCGTCCATGCACTGATTCGCAAATTTGAAAGGTGAATATATGTACATATAGGACTGTCCTGTAAAAAAATTGTATTTTAAAAAATTGTTTATATGTAAATTGTGCTCTAAGTATAAATATTATTCACACCTGGTTAGAGCAACAGTCATGGAACTATTTGGTAGATATATCATATCAAGAGACGCGGTAGCGGCTCGATGCCAAGTATTAAGGCGGTCGTCTAGTGCGTCAGGTCAAAAAAATCGATTTTTTTCTCATAAATCACATCTAAAACATGTGTAGAAGACGTGGGTAAAAGGATTTTTCGAAATTCGAAGCCGTTGAAAAGTTACAGCCGTAAACCGGAGCAGGTATACGGAGCGCGCGATTATATACAATAATTTTTAAACGCGTTTTTCTCAAAACACGATTTTTTCAAACTGCTGCCATGATATCTCAAAAACTATTTAATTGATTCTGCTCAAATTTATACAGCATCTTTAGTACATATATAACTACAAGTTGAACTAAAATAATTAAGATTGCTTCGTTAGTTTTCTTTTTACCAGCTAAATAGACCCAAGAAAAAAGTGCGAAAAATTGATTATTTTTTCTAAAGCGTAAAAAAAATTATTTTTTGGAATTCTGACTTTATTTTAGCTCCATGTAGAGCCTCAAGTCGCACAATTGGAATGGCGTTTGATTTTTTAATTTCAGATAAGCAGAACGGCCGGAATCATGGCAGCGGTGGAGCACCTCTTTTTTTATGTGTTCCTGTTGGGCGGTGTATCTCCGATTATATTCAATATATTGACTTCAAAAAATTCACAAAGTTTGTTTAAATGTTAATAAAAATGATATACAATTTATAAATTATTTTATTTTAATGGTTTGTCAAAAAAAAATTCCCCAAAAAAGCATTAAAAAAACAGCCTTCACACTGGACGACCGCGTTAAAAGAAAAACTTGCGCGAGCCCTGCCGCACTCTTATATACTCGAATATGACGGTTTTCGGACTTTTTTTCAAACCATTCTCACAGAGAAACGGATTGAGTAAAAAATCTGAGCGTATAGGCCAATTTTTTTTCGATTTTTTATAGATATACACATATATATATCAAATCAGCCTTAATAGGATAAACTTATATCTCCGAAACTATTAGAGACCCCCACCTATAATTATATATTAAATTACTCGGGAAAACGCTCAGAATAACATTAAAAAATTAGCACAATCAGATGTGGAGCCCGTTTTCTAAATATTTATCATTTTTTATTACGATTATTTCTTTAATCCCAATTTCTTTTATTGCAGTAGATTTTCGTGCATCGGGTATATTTTCTTTTTACATTTGGATACCAAATGACTGAGAAATGAAAACTTTCTCGATATGTGAACCGGTTAAATCTTGAATTAAGAAATTTTTTCATTAAACGAATTAAATTTTTTAATTCATTTAATGTTGAAAATATGGCATTGTATTGTTTTATTAATTGGAATGCTCTTCTTGTTGTGTTATGAACAATTTTCAACTTTTTAACGAGATATATGCCCAGTTTATAGCCCTCGTGATAAGACCATTATGGCGGATCGATCGTTAAAAAATTTCGGTGAGCATACCCGATGCGCAAAAACCTATTGCTATGAAGAATGTATAAAGAAATTGATACTAATCGTACAATTGTTGTATACAAATGACGAGAGAATCGTAATAAAACATACAATCATAATTTCGATTTGAAAAAAAAATGATTTTGGTAATATTATAATAGTAAACCACAATTAATTCCATTGTGAATATTAGATCATGTGATTTTTGAAAATTTACACGAGGTCATTTAATTTCTTTCAAATAAATTAAATGCTTATTACAGCAAACATTTTCTTATTTTAATTTCCGACTTGTAACAATGATTTTTATGTGCTGTGGCTCAAAAATCAAGTCACTAATGCTCTGTGAATTTTTTGTGAAATATCTATTGTTGTAAATAAAATACTTTTTACGTACAAATAATTTCGAAGCAATATACAGGCGGGCAAAAAAATACTGTAACGTGCCCAAACTTCCATGTTAATTTATCGGGATAAAAAAAATTCACTACCTTGGAAGAACGCGTTTAAGTTGACATATAGGTTGCAAGTTTTACGTACATTTGAAAATAAATGTTGCAAATTTTTTGGCTCTAGAGCAGAAAAATTCAAAATCGCTCAAAATAAGAAACTCCGTAAGAAATATATGTGTAGCAAACACAATCGAAATCGATTTCAATATCCAATTAAACACAGTTCAAGTGCTTTTCCATTTTTTGACGATTTTACGAGGTTGTAAAAAAAAAAATTACCAGCTGACTAGAGTATTTGATTCGATATCAGGTCTTACTAGTTTTTATTGCTTTTATTTTCCTCTTCCACCCCTCCATTCGCTCTTTCCACTCGCCGATTCCTTTTTTCGTTCATTACGATTGTACAAAGTTTTGTCGCTAATTGTACAACTCTAGAGTCAAATCAACGTTCAGCTAAAGTGCTAAAAATTATCGTCTTTTTCCGTGTGTTTTAGATTATGTTTTTTTAGTACTTTTTTTTTCTGGAAAATTTTTTTTGTTTGTTCACTTAGTTCGCGGTCGTTTCAATTGTTTTGTCATGATGATAATGATGATTATGATGATGAAGATGATAAATATACGGGCCTTTTTCGAAATTTTCGGCCCACCTAGTCAATTAGTTTAGAATAAGCTACATGGAAGAACAGACGTTCAGTCGTAGCGAACGTAAGCTATAGCTGTGAAAACATTTTTCGCTCCTCTCCTTTCTCTCTCACTACCATTCTCTCTATGTTGTTCTTCCTTCTGTCATTTCTTGTTTTTTTTTTTCTATTTTCTAATTCTTTTGTTTTTATGGCAGCGCGCCCTTTTCAACGATCCTCTCATCCCATATCGGCGAAACGAATTGCTGGCAAACGCCGATCGTTGTTAGCCGAGAAATATTGGATTATCGAAAAAAAAATCGAAATTAATCGTTAATGTGGAAGCGTGGGATAAGCGGCACGGGGGGGGGGGGTGGAGGGGACGAAAGGTCACGAGCTGAACATCGAAGCGGTGGAAATACACGTGAGCAAGCGTTCTGTCGCTCCTGATGGGACAAGAGTGTCCCAAGCCTGTTTCTCTTTGTTTTTTGTACGAATGTATCAGATCTTCTTTTGACTTTTGTCATGTAGTGCAAAATTTAAAAATTTGTTTTTACTTTAGGTCAGCGGTGTCCTACATCTAGAAAAGTAGTAGGATAACGCGGCAGTCAAGAATTTTTACTACGAAATGTTCTTAATTCCTTAAAGGTCGTTTGGCAATGTAGGACACATCACATTGGGATACTTTTGGGACAATACAGTTCCATGAGACTTGGTGAATTGTATGTCACAAAGTTGACCTATACGGAAGTTTGGACGCTTCGAAGTAACATAAGTTTTCCAGCTGTCCTCAGATTTGAAAATCTCCCTAATTGACGTAATTTTGACTTTTACGAATTCCCCGAGCTGCAAACGCTCAATTTTAACAAATTTGAATTGCTCATGTTTTTCAGAACGTGGGACACCAATGTCCCGATATATCTATATCAGTCATAATTTACTGATAACAGATTTTGCAGTAGTTGGAATTTTTATTCGAGAGAAATGAATGTCGTTGAAAAAACTTTGGCTTTTTATGTCACATTTGTCAACAATGTGGTAAATGAATTTGCGTAGGAAACAGGGAGCGAAGGAACGAAAATGCGTCAAGTTGCGATTCGTGTCTAGCGGACATTGCTCGGGTTGCGCTACCAGCGTGGGACACCGTTTACTAAATTTTCAATTTCTGCTGTCTCATCGCCAACTCGATCAAATTCTCGATATTTCTTTATCATATTTCCGTGCTATTTTCTCACATGATTCTTTCCCCATTGTCCCCGTTATTTCTTTTCATCGAAATTCTCTCCACTTTAAGCTAAATGAACGTGTGTATCAGCGAATCGTTAGGAAGAGCTTTATATCACGCGGGCAGAGCCCTGTAAAAATATATCGTCTCTCTCTCTCTCCCTCTCTCTTTTTCTCTTTCTCTCTTTTGCTTTCGCTCTCTCTCTCTCTCTCTCTTTTTCTCTTTGTATATAGACAATAACGATGTGATTTACACGTGCGACAATCGATCACTTACTCGCAGCCGGTATTCGAGCGGGGTATTCAATATCCTCCGATTACAACATCGGGATTATTTTCAATTTTGTAAGTATTTTAAGTACCGAGGATTCAACCACTCTAAGTACCAGATACTTGAGTATCAAACACTGAAAGCATTTGAGGTGTCGAATTCAGAAGACACCGAAACACCAAGTACCAAAAGTATTTTGAGTACCGAGTACTCTGAACATTTCGAGTAATTGGACCTCGAAATCTTCAAGTATTTGAGCACGGGTGCCGATACTTGGAATATCTTGCGTGTCAAGTACATAAAGTATCGGGTACTTGTATTGGTAAATGGGCCAATCAATTCAGAGATTTGTAATTCCGGCCACATGTGGCATTTTGAATATTGGATACTGCGAACACTAAGTACTCGGGGTATTAGAATTTTTTGACACTCAAAGTAACCAAATTATCAAAAAATGTCAGTTTTGCACTATAAGTGTTCTAATCGCTGGTACTCAGGCCTTTTTGGACTCGCCCGAACGCCCGGTATTCAAAATTTTGGAGTATTTAGCACTCGCAATAACTCGATTACTGGGTGCTTTAGAACGCTGTCGGTATTTAGTACCAACGACGATTTTTATGAAATGTATTTGAGGCAATTTGACAACCGAATAATTTGAGTACCGATCGCCCACGATGGTTTGAGTACCGAGTTCTTAATGCTTGTTGAGCATAGAGTACCCGCAACGTTGAATTTGAATACCGAGTACTTGAGGCGATTTGAATACCGATCAATTTTTAGTATTCAGAAGGGCAAATACAGTTGGTATTCGAAGTAATGACTAATTTGAGTATTCGCAGTACACTGTATTCAGAGTGCCAAGTGGTTATCGCGTGATTCCTTAAAATTCCCGATACGACTGTCCAGAAGCGAGTATCAGATAACCGAAACATTCTTCACGTGGCGTATCGGATTTTGCTTTTTTTTTTTTTTTATACGCTATTCTCAATGACATACAACAGTATTGAAAATCATTCCAAAAGCCCGCCACGAATAGAGTAGAAAAAGGCGACAAATTATAGTATTCACTAATTGTTACATCTTTCTCTCTAGCTCTCACTCTGTCATTCATTAATTATTACTTTTTTCTTCTTCTCCTCTCCGTTTACGTTTTGCGAAACTTGCCGTTTTCGGACTCTAATTCCGCAATATATCGATCAATATTTACCGGGTGTCCGGATTGTAAATTTCGACGCTTTGACAGTAGACTTCAAACCTTATTTCATTAAAAAAAATAAATAAATAAATTTTAAAAAACGTAAAGGTTTCGCCCTAATATCCGAGGTGTACAAAATTCTTTTGAATTTTTCATTTTTTTCTCTACAATTCTCAACTTTAACTCCGTTTCAATTCAATATTTTAATAATTTAATGAACTATTGAATGAATAATAATAATAATTTTTATTATGAAATCATTTTATCACATTGAATTAATTCGAGAAAACTTTTAACTCGTTGTTACAAAATTGTTACGAATCTAGAAGAAAATCAGGAAATGCTGATTATCGAAAACTTTGCAAAACCGTTAAAAAATGCTTTAGAGCTCAAAACTTCATCATTATTTCTTTCAAACGAAAAAAAGACCCGAATTCGGTAGTATCAAAACTTCTCTGTGTTTACGCTACGGACACCAGGCAAATAAAACCGCTGGCTGTACGAATTGCAATTTTACAAATTACGTCTGTGCATCTCGTGTGTATACACCGTGTATATATATATGGTATATTCATATATACAAACACATACGCTTTTTTCTTTCATTCTCTCTCTCTCTCTCTCTCTCTCTCTCTCTCTCGCTTTCTCAAATATATTATTCAATTTTACTATTCGAATAGTTATTTCAATTACATATTCATGTATATACATATATATAAATAAATATTTATACATAAATTTATGTATGTATGTATACAGAATGTAAGAGGTTAATTGATCAATAGTAAAAGTAACACTCAAGTTCAAAACCGAATTTCGAGACAAAAAATCTGATACTGATCGTCAATAATTAACAACTCATCGCAGGAAGAGGTCGAATTAAAAAACGGTATTGAATTTTTCGACCAAAAATTCGATTCTGACGTTGGGTTAACACTATTGACTGTATCACCTATTTATATACGTGTGCGCGTGCTCGTGTGCGTGTAAGTATTTGTGTGTGTGTGTGTGTGTCTCTGTCCGTCTGGCTGTGTAAATTTAGATATAAATATTTATTTATTTTTTATTTATATATATATATATATATACACAATTATGTAAATCTATACATATCTACAGGGGAGAAAAAAACTAATATAGAACTCTCTATTATCATTAATTAAACTCTCTATGAATTAATATGTATAATTCCTCGCAACAGTTCCTAAAAATCATTTTACCGTAATTTTTTTTGTTTTTCCTTTTTTTTCTTTTCCTCTCAGCACGTGTTATTGTTGTATTTCTCATTTATATATTCCGTCGCGAATAGAAAATTGAGAGGAAAAACCGTGCCATTCTTTTATCTAAAAAAAAAAAACTATACAACTGTTCTGGGTTGTATATTTTTTTTTGCATCTCGTCACGTCAATAGTACGTTCATTACTTGTCTATTATTGCTTGTATGGTTCGGTGCTTTCGAATGGAGTTTTTGTTGTTTTTGCTATTTTTTTGTTTTTGGCGTTTAGCGATTTTTTTCGTTCGCTCTCTCATTCGGCTTTTTTTGTTATTTTATTTTTTTCTTTTCGAAGCACCCTTTGGCGCGTTTTAAAAAATGGCGCTACTCCAAGGAATAAATTGTATTTTTTTTGCTCTTACTTTCTTTCTTCTCTCTCCCTCCCTCTCTCTCTCTCCCTCTCCCCCCCTCAGCAACCTCGTAGAAAATATTGCTTTGGATGCTAGATTGTTTTGTGTTGCTTTCCTTTGCCCTTTTTTCGACCACGGCTCCCGATTTTTCTGTTTTTTTTTGTGTGGTTTTTCTTTCTTCGTCGACGAAACAAAAAACCGCACTTTAACCCCTAACTTGCTTGAGATACCTGTTACCCTCGCCCCACTCCCGCCAACGCCGGCGTCTCTTGTCGCCCAAACTTGAGAAATCACTCGAGCTCGAGCGTCTCTTAGTTTTGACCGGAAGCGCCGATTTCGAGGCCAACAGGGACAACGAGGTCGTCGTTGTTGCTGGACTCGTTGAATTCGTTGGTCCCGTTGTTGTTGAATTCTCCACCTCGTTGTGCACCCCACTGTGGCTCGAAGTTGTACTCACTCCCGCCAAATTCAACAACGCGTCCGCACCTTCCGCTATTTTTCTCTGCTCGTCCACGTCCGGTATCGCCATTTCCGCACCCGGTCTTTTACTGCAAGCAATTTTTTTTCATTCTATTATTTTCGCACTATTTTCAATGTTTTTTTTTTACATTTTTTATGCAGCGTTGTGTTAGGTCGTTTATCGTTTTTTTGTTTTTTGTTGTTCTGTTATTGTATTCTAATAGTTTGCCATTTTTCAATCATAAATAAATTTTCTTTGATTTTTTTTGTTATTTCTCCGTATTAATTCAATTTATCAAACGTATATATACTTTAGTTTACAGTAATTATCCTCACCTGTCCAATTTAACGGACGTAATGCAACTGTATGTGTGATCCTCGCTCGAGCTCCTCGTGATAACGGGCACCAATTTTTCCGGTTCCGTAACTTTCTTTTTACGATCTACGAACCAAGTTTCATTAATTTCAATTTATCTGCGAATTATACTAAAATAAACAAGTCTAAATAATTAACATTTTGTTATGATAATTAATGAGTACATATTTTTTTTTTTTAATATGATAATTGTTGAATTAGTAAGTACTCAGTATTTGAAATAACATAAAGCGATACCTTTATTGTGATTTAAAATAATAGGTCCGTGTTTGAAAGAAAGCATTGCAACCGCAGCGGCATCTACGTCACTGTCGAATTCGAGCTCGGAATTGTCCCCAATATTGCTAGATGCCAGTCTCTTGGAGAGATACGGGAAGAGCACCGGATCTGGTAATCTCGTACTCGTACTCTTTCTTGGAGTTTTTTCCGGGGACGAGAGATTTTGGGCAGACGGTGGTGGAAATGGTGCACGCGAAAGTGCTTGAATGAGATTCGGACGATATTGAGCGTCCACCATCCACAGCGAACCTTTACCGAGGTTCTGTGAAAATCGTCACATTTCATATTTAAAAAAAAAAGTGAAAAACACACATTTTGCAAAAATTTATAACAGCTACACAAAATCTACGCTATGGTACGTTAGCGTCGTCACAAAAGAATTTTTAAATTGTGCACGAAAACAAATTCGTCGTAATTATTTTTGCATTTCAAGTACACGAAATTTCAATTAAGTGGCACAAGGTCGCATGGAATTGTTTTTTATTCGTAGTACATACAAAATTCGAAAGAGGCCAGCAAATTGAAAATCTAATAATCTAAAAATTATTCAGGGCCAACAAAAATCTAAATTATTCAGTGGCCGTTTTTTCAGTGATAGTGCATGAAATATCCACTAGGTAACGGAAGTGTCACTCGGACATTTTTTCAATACCAACGCATAAAAAAATTCTCTTTTATAATAAAACAAAGAATTTGTCAGAGAGCGTTGAAGAATCTAGAAATTATGTTTGCTAACTCCAATTGTTTCCGTAATTTTTATTGAATAATGAATGATGGATTTACTTACGGGAGCTTTTTCAACTTTGCGAAAGCACTTGTTGAGACTGAGATTATGCCTGACTGAATTTTTCCATCCAGTGGGTGCATTCCGAAAATACGGAAAGTGATCGAGAATCCAGGCGTAGACCTCCTTGACTGGCAGAGCTTTTACGGGACTATCCTCAATCGCCATGAAGATAAGACAGGAAAACGAGTACGGTGGTTTGCTATTTCTATGCAAATGAGGATCGTAAGGTATGTGGGTTGGATGTTTGTTGCGATTTGAGACCGGCAGATTATTGTTGTTCAATGATATCTTCGCTTGATTACTTTGGGCTGTTGGGTAATGGCCGTTTCCCTGTTTCGCACCTTCCTGAACGAACTGCGGACCCGACTTTTCGAAGCTCTTACCGGGACTCTGGTATATTTGGCTCGTTTGCGTTTGACCACGTGACGTACTCGAAGCGTTGCTCTTACCGTTGCTATCTATGAGTCCAATCGTATCGACGAATCATCATTAATATCATTCTTATTAAATACTTTTAAACAGTTATACATTTGAAATGGTGGCTTCAAGATTTCAATAAAAGCCTTCGAATAGTTGCATTTTTTTAAATTTCTGTTATAGGCGTTTTTTAAGTATACCTATAGCGTCTAAGGATATGTAAGCCGGGCGTGCTATTTAACCCGTCAGCGGTCGCGCCCCGCACAATTTAAACATTGATGAGAGATTTTCTCACATGTATAGTTTCAAGTGCTTAATTTGATAAATAGGAACTTGAAAACAATTTCGCTACAGTGATTATGGCTATTAAACATTTTTATTTTTCAAAAACCATAAATACAACGACAATTGACACTAAAAACCAAAAAATAATAAATTCAAAAAATTTTTTTAACTATTCTATCATACAGAAGAATAAATTTGGTGAAGACGGAAAAAATTTTAAATGCTTATACCATTTGAAATTTTCGAGTAATCATCGTTTTAATATAAGTGTGAGAAAGTCTCATAGCGCATCACCACAATATTGTTCAAAATATTAAGTTCATATCGTTACAGAAGCTACTTTGTTCCGAGTTGTTAACCCTCCGTGATCATATTTCATAAAAGATCCGGGGTGATCACGGGACTATAATGACCCCGGCTATTTTTAAAAAGATGGTGCACTAATACTATCGGTCCAATTAGCTCAAAAAAAATGGAACTACCGTATTAAAGTATAAAGTCTAATAATAAAGTGGTAAAAAAAATCCCGAGATTGGGAATTTGGAGAACTTTGAAATATCAGAAAAAAATACCGGGTCGTTTAGACCCCGCGTGACCAGGGAGACTCAGTGCGACTCGGTAGTATATCGCGAAAAATATTACTTACGAATATCGGAGAATATCGAGTGATATTCCTAATTCAGATGATTGTTAACCCACCCCCCTCACCCTCCTTTTAAAACACCGGTAGAATCCTCGATGTTTAACCCTCTGAGCCATACATTTTTCGGGTGGGAGTAAGATTTTCGAATGATTAAAACTTCGAACGGCTAAAACTGCGAATTTTTAAATTGAAGAATAGTAGTATGTAGACAGATTAATTCTACTATAGCCTTTATGCTGGAAATAAAAAAATGATAAATTAAAGAGTTCGAAGTACATTTACGTCAAAAACAAAATATAACAGTAGCCCAAATGACGAAGGCTGGAATAGCGATTTTATAAAAGTTCGACTATTACGCATTCGAGTCGTCAAATACTGAAATCGGCAATATTATGAATATTCACAATTTCAAATATATTTTAACGAAAGACAAAATATTAATGTGGTCAAAATAGCGAAACACGAGAAAGTCGTACGGTCGAAACAGCGAGAGCCTCTGGGCTGTAAAGTATTGCTTGTCATTCTTCGTGCTTCACAACGTTCGCTATTCTGTACTTCTAATTTTTAGTCATTCGAAAAATTCACTTTCGAATTATTCATACTATATAATTTGGTCTCTCAATAAAATAATTGCTCTCCATTTCGAATTTAAAAAATATAAACTTCTTACATTAATACAATCTATATTATCTGCATTTGAAGTATAGACAGTCTGAATATATATTTTCGAATCAATGCGCGATCAAAGAAAAAATATTACATCAAATACGCATTCAACTTAATATACTAACGAAAATATAAACTTCGGATTTCTTATTTTCTGTTAATCGAATGTTATAAATACTAAAATTTCGAAATATTAACCGTTCTACAATTTGGTTATTCTACATATTAACCCCCACCCAATTTTTCCTTACGTGCAATGCACTTGGAATTTGGTACTCGAAGATTTTTGGGGTCGCTGATTACGAATCTAAACTCCAAGTTTGGGAATTCAAAATGGCGGCTCGAATATGGCTAAGAAAAATGCAAAAAATTACTAGATTTTAATGAAACTTGGTACTCGTAGGTTTTTGGGGTCGCTCATTACGAATCTGAACTCAAAACTTGGAAATTCATACGTAACTATTTTATTTTTATAAAATCACACACGTAACTAAAGACAAAAACACGAAAACACACGTAACTATTTTATTTTTATATTTACTCGGATTCTCGATTGGTTCCGCTATCTTGAATTATGAAAATTACAAAACTTTTTCTTTAGATTCGATTGCAAAAAACTCTCAAAGCAAAAGTTTCAGTGAATATTATTGTTAGTTTGAATCCAGTACAAAAAATATTTTTTTTTTATTGTTCCTGTGTATACCCTCGCGGGTTTTTACGAGCCCATCCCATGACTTAACCCCACTTCACTAATTTCCAATTTCCTAAGTTCCACGTTCCTATGAGACGCCCCAAGAGTGTTGCCCACACCCACTCTTTCCTAATACACTACTGTATCGCATTTACACGAGGGCCAAGGGAAACTGTGGAAAACCAGACCGATACAGGCGGCTATATTTTTACTGAGTTTCAATTGCTTAGCATCATCAGAAACTCAGAAAAACTGCCTCCCGCTTAGCGTTTGATGCGCGAGCCGGTACATGGCTAAGCGGTCACCCAATCAATTATTGGTCGCGCCCGAAGTTGCTTAACTTTGGTGATCGCCGGAGTCATACACCGACCGCGCACCTATTGCTGTCGGTTTAGTCCAGAATCTATATTTTCTTAATTTTGTTAAACAAAAACCACCGAACGAATTTGTTTTTTTTTTTTTAATTCTGTAAAATTCTTTGGAGTGTATTAAGTTTGTGAAAAAATTGTCATTCAGATGTTCATTGTAGTTTAGTAGAAAATGAATTTTCTCATGAAAAAGAACGAAATTTGACGATTTATTTATATGTGGTATTTATGCAATTAACAAATAATGACTGTTCTTTTTTTTTTTACATTTCTGAATGTCCCAGAGACCACGTAGAATCAAAATATCTGGTATTTGTTGTTGAAATAGTAATTTAATAATCAAAAAGTTGCAAAAAAATAGATGGGACAACGTAAGTACCACCATGACTCAAAGGGTTAATGCATATAATTCATGTTTTTATCTGAGGTATTTAACACGGAAATATAAGAACTTTTTAGTTATTGTGGCTAAAAAGTCATTACCATCATAAGTGATATTCAGATAATAACATTTCGCACGGATGTTCATCAAGGAGCCTTAAAATTTTAGACATGAAATATTAAACCTGGACTACGACATATAGCAAATTCAAAGGTCCATCCGAAATCAAGCCTTACATCGTTAAACATACATCATTAAGCGGAGAATTATCAGAAGTCTAAGTATCTTTAGAAATGGCACAAAACACGTAATTACCTGGAAAATAACTGTCGTCGAGACTCGAAATGGAGTTTGTATTTTCCGAAAATTCGGCGCTATCCTCGCAAACGTTATTATTATTGGTGTTGCTGTTGTTATTATTGTTGTTGTTGGTATTGTTATTATTGTTGTTGTTGTTGAAGTGATTATCATTTTTGGCGCTTTTGGTGGGGCTGGAAATCTCAAGGCCCTTGAGTAAGTTTTGTTGATGCAACCAACTTAGCGAAGTCAGGTCGTCATCTGGTTGGCTCGATTTGATGCTGTCATTGGTTGAGCCATTTGCCGAGCCGTTTGCCATACCGACCACTTGTTCCTCGCTCATTTTTTCGTCGGCCGAACCCGAGTCCGTGAAAGTACTCGCGTTGTCACCCTCCTTAACGGTGAATACAGTCTCACCGAAACTTAACACACGAGTCACCGTGAGACCGCAAGCCGCCTCTATTCCCGTTGCGTCCGGCCTGTCCGGCGCCATCTTATGTTTTCTTTACTTTCTTTGCAGCGCTCAAAGTTCCCCTTTGACCCCTTTCTTTTGATCTCTCGTCCCCTTTATCGGGTCACTGCAAGATAAAAAATTCGACCTTGAAAAAAACTTACTGCTACGATTACTTCGAGAGAATTCAGAATTATATATTTAAGGATCTTGGAAATTACGCCGTTTTGTGAAATGCGATTTCATATAGAATTTCATATCGTCGTTCGTTGATCCGAAATGGCGCATCCAAATCACCACCATTACGGGGCCTCCAGCGATGCCATTTTGTTAACCCTTCGACTGCACACGACGATCGCATATTTGGTCGACGCACCTCCCACTTTGCACCAATTTTTGGACATATATTTTTTTTTTTTTTTATATAACTCATCAAATATAAAATATGGTTAATTCGCTACAAAAAATGTTTTTACATTTTTTAAAAATGGATATTTTACGACATATTGTTGTTGAAAAAACTTCTGGGCTCAAAGTGACTCTGCAGTCGACACCACTGGGCGGAGGGGTGTGCAGCTGAAGGTTTAATGCTATATTTTGATCTCTAGTAATAGGTGTGGAAGTAGAAACTCGGCTTTTTTTCATCAAATTCAGCTTTATCGAAAAGATACTTGTTACAAAGATTAATAATCGAAATATTTGCCATTACTATCTATGGTCTTTTGCCATTTATTAGGTTTTCATTCAGTAAGACTTGAAGTTCTTCGTCTTCAAATTTTTTTACTGCACCTGGACGTGGATCGTTCTCAAGACTAAAATTTTCAACCCGAATTCTTGCAAACCACTTTTTTACTGTTGAATGAGTCACATAATGTTCACCCAAAGTCGAATTAATCAATTCCATAGCTTGAGCAGAATTTTTTTTCATTTGAAAACAGAATAGAATGCAGTGGCGTACATCCATCTCTTATAAAATTGATACACACGGAATGACAGCTTGTAAATGACTGAAACTTATGTCATAAAAACAGCAATGACTAAGCTACATATATCCAGAATGGCGAGCGAATTGGATGCGTTCAAGTATATTTTTTAATGCAACCAATTTCAGAGCCGAGTTTCTACTTGCACACCTATTACAAATTATGGCAGAGCGACAACTCTGTCGAAAATTAACTCTATCAGGCAAATCTCTACCTGACCAAACTCTACCAAGGAAATTTCAACCAAGAGAGAAACTCTTCCTCGGCACCTTTACAACCCTACCAAAAAAAAGCCTACTTGTAAGAATCTCTACCGCGCGATCTCTACCAAAGAATTGTCCGCCAACAAAAAAACACTTATCCAAGCCTAAAACTACCAAGATTTGTTTACTACCATGGTCATACTCTACCAACGAAGAATTACTAGCGTATATATCTATATACAGTGTAATATATAGTTATAATACATTAGTAATTCTTCGTTGGTAGAGTATGACCATGGTAGTGAACAAATCTTGGTAGTTTTAGGCTTTGATAGTGTTTTTTTGTTGGTTGACATTTCTTTGATAGAGATCGAGCGGTAGAAATTCTTACGGGTAGGCTTTTTTTTTTGGTAGGCTTGTAAAGGTGCCCTCTTCCTCATCTATTCCTCAACTATCCCCAAATTTTTCTCTACCATAGGCATTCTCTACCAATAAGCAGTCTCTATCGTAGACATCTCTACCAAACCCATCTCTACCACATCCTACTCTACCGAAAAAAACTCTCCCAGGGAAATCTCCACCATGGTCAATCTCTACCGGAAAGACATCTCTATCAAGGGCAATCTCTACCATTGTCTACATCTACATTACTGCAGTAATTAAGTAAGTAAAAAAAGCAGTAAACAAGTAATACTGCAGTAATAAGTAAGTAATAATTTACATTACTGCAGTAAAAATGAATCTTCATCAATGGTAGAGATTGCCCTTGGTAGAAATGTCTTTCCGGTAGAGATTTACCATGGTGGAGATTTCCCTGGGAGAATTTTTGTCGGTAGAGTAGGATGTGGTAGAGATGGGTTGGAAGAGATGTCTATGGTAGAGATTGTTTATTGGTAGAGAATGCCTATGGCAGAGAAAAATTTTGGAAGAGTTGAGGAATGGTGGAGTCTCTCTCTTGGTTGAAATTTCCTTGGTAGAGTTTGGTCAAGTAGAGATTTGCCTGATAGAGTTAATTTTCGACAGAGTTGTCGCTGTGCCCAAATTATAGAAGTTTACTCCGAAATTAATAATAGGGACCGTGCGTGGGCTATAAAGAGCAGCACCACCGCCGAAGTGCGCGCACTCTCGCGTCTAAATGTGCAATTTTTGCGGTGCTATTTTGGCTGTAAAGTGTATGAAAAACAAACAAATATTGCAAATAACAATGTTGACAATTTTCAATTAAGGTTTTCAACCCGTAATTAATAACTGTGTTGGGGATTACAATTAATTGAAAAGAAAAAAAATTATGTGATTCAGGACACGTTTCAAATGTCGTAGAAACAGTCGACGACGAACCGGCCATGTAATCCACTTCGTTAGTTTCTCGCTCTTCCATGGGATATGGACAGTGCTCTCGGGGAAAGAATAAGTTTATTTTTCCGAAGCCAAAATGGCGTGTAAGAGCCGCCTCGCATGTAATAATGTCTTTTTGATCAAGAAAATACAAACAAAATAATTTTATTTCGTAAATTAATTAAAAAACATTGTAACTCTCGTATACGCCATTGATAACTTGTACCTAGTTAAGGTAGAGATTGCCCACGTCGTGGCGTTGTAAGCGCCGTACACGGTCCCTATCGTCCATGCATCCTGCAGCGAAGGATTAAGGGGCCAGTCCACTTTGAAAATTTTAAAAAATCGTTTTTTTTTACTGTTTTCGAAAGTGCATACATTCAGAAATATTGTGTCAAAATTTTATGAAAATCCGAGCTAAGTATTTTTTTTTTTTACCTGAACGTCAGGACCTCATTTCGTCTACTTGAGCGTATAGCGCGCTCAAACGCGTTTTTCTCGAAACGTTTTCAAAATCTAGCTCCATCGTATCTCTAAAACTAATAAACCGATTCTCTTGAAATTTGAACCACATATTGTAAACATGATTCGCAACAAGATGACCCTCGATGGTTTTAAAATTTTGATTTTTACTCTTTTTTTTTGTTAAAAACTGCGAAAAAAACGTTTTTTTTTTTACTTTTTTCGTTTTTTATCTGCCATTTTTTTATTTTTTGATAAGACTTTATATCCGAGGGTCATTTTGTAGCTGGTGTCAAACTGAATCTAATGGTCTTTGATTTTTTGTTTCAGACAAGCCGTTGCCGAGTTGTGATGGAGCTACCTAGCCCGCCTATTTTTGAGGCGTTACGTTAAACTATAGTTTTTGTACTTAAAAATGAATAAAAATGAATTAAACAATTTTTTTTATGTATTTCAAGACTTTATTTATCAAACCCAACAACTTTTATATTCATATCTTTTATAAAATCCTCAAAAAAAAAATCGCGAAAATAGCCTTTTTTCGTGGCTCCAAAGTGGACTGGCCCCTTAACAGGTTGCTTCTTATGAATTCATCGTCGATCATAAATAACAAATATTTTATTAAAATGTTGTACAGATGAATGAAAAAAATGGGAGTCATACGGGCTTCAGGGCCCCACGCCCAGGATAATGCGTTGAGGCAGAATTCAATTATTGAAAATCTAACCACCGAATTATTTTTAGACTGTCACTCTTGTATTAAACCGGGACACCCTCTATATAATGAGTCTATAAATACGTTCCACAAACACCCTAGAGATCATTTTTCTTTTCCATTTTATTTTTAACCTTTTCCAGCGATGAAAAATGCCTTACAATTTCCCACCATGCATTGATGCGTTTCCCATTTATCTAAAAAGTTTAAGGTCGAACGAATCAGGGTTAGGCGAATTGTATAAATTAAGGCTCTGTTATTGAATTTAAAGCAAAACTTATTTCAAGGATTATTGTTAAACGCTGATTTTTTTTTTTAAGAAGAAGCCGGAAAAAAATTCATACAAATGGAAATTAGCGACGTCATTTTTTTATTCTCCTTCTTTCTCTTCTTCTTTGTTGATCATCTTCGTTGAGCGTTAGAACGGCGCTAATGTCTAATTTCAGTCGAGTCCCGCGTATCTAATTTTAAGATTTGTACCGATGTCGCCGGCGTGTACGAGTGCCGATGAGAAAAAGCTCGCTTGTTCGTAGTCAGAAAATAGCCCAAACCGACAACTCAAATCAAGGGGAGGTATTGGGAATTTCTGTCACACGAGAAACAAGATTCGAATCTGTGCGTCTTGTATAAGATTGTTGAGCATTTTTTTAAATACTCGAAATAACGAAAAATCCAATTAAACATCATTGTTATTTATTGGTGATATGAAAGATCATTTATTCATCGCATTACATTTCGAATCAGTTAACGTGCCGAGATTTTTTTTCGCAATAAACACCATTTTCAATTTAAATTGATAATTGCGGGGCATTTAAAGAAAAATGAAATCATTTTGATCGTTCAGTCTATTTTATAAATGATGCAAAAATATATAAAAACATAAATAATAATTTTCTCTATAAATTATCGTAATTAATATTTTTAGTAAATCAAACAAATAATAGTTGGGTAGCAGAAATAAAACAATAAAATTACAAAATTCAAATAGCGCCATATAATGGAATGAAGGTCTTGAATTTATTTAGATAATAATACCGTTAGGTGACGCCGCTAGAGCGAAAAAATTACTCACAAAAACTTCAAGTTTCACATTAAGTATAATTACGTTTTCAATCGTTCGTGACCTTTGAATTTTCGGTTCTCGTGCACCTTCGGTAATATGATCAGAAAGTCGAAGCAAAATTTCAAATTCAAATAAAACTGGACGATTAATAATTATTTCAGCCCCACAAAATGTGACATTACGAAAAAAAGGCGAGACAATGAAATGGTAAATATTTACAATCACACCTTCTGCAAAAACCGCTTAAATTTTTTTTTTCAAGCAGTCTTATGAATAAAAAATGATGCCACAAATAATTTTAGAGGGGGAAGGTAGGAGCGATGATCTTTTATTTATTTTTCTTTCGAATTTTTTTTTTTTTCAATTTTATATTTATTGATCATTGTCACTGTCGTCATCGTCATTGATTGTTTGAAAAAAATCTTTTATCGCAATAAGCAAAGTGTGAATGCGTTCGGTGTGATTCGGAAAATGTCGACAGTATACAAATGCCGCTATCTATTCGCTCATGAAATATTTTCGACGCCCGTATGTTGGTATTGCAGAACAAAAGGGTTGAACTACCCTAGGTTTGAAATAGTATTTCCATGTATTTGAGGTCTCTACCACCCTATTTTTGAACCACCCTAGGTTTGAAATAGTATTTCAATGTATTTATTGTCTTAAGGTAGAACGCTACCATATATAAAAAAAGAGGGATTTTGATGTAAATTGGTAGATACGTTCGAAATTAACTAAACTATTTGCTCGAAAAATTTCAATGGGTTCGACTATACCGTTTCTGAGAAAATTAAATTAGTTTTTTACATTGGATCTTATGGAAAAGGGTAAAAAATCGCAAAAAAACATTGAAAAACTACCGTTGAAAAAGCCACTTTTTGATCAAATTAACACAAGTACATGAATCAACTGTCAAGATAACTCCCACAAAATTCGCAGCAATTTCACCGTACCGATTATTTGCAATGTGCAAAAGAAAATTAATAAACGAACAAAATTAATGAACGAACAGGCTTTTTTCGTTTGTTTTCGACGAAATATTGCTATGTGAAGTTGGCGCTTTGCTTGAAAACAATAGAATTGTATCGGAACTCTTTAAGGAGTTTCCCTCTTTTTTTATGTATGGTAGCGTTCTACCTTAACCACCCTAGGTTTCAACCACCCTAAGTTTGAATCGTATATGGTTCGAAACCATATATATTCAAACTTAGGGTGGTTAAGGCAGTAAATACATGGAAATACTAGTACAAACCTAGGGTGGTAGAGACCTTAACGGGAGAAACCAGTTTACGAGGCCGAAATTTTTGTGTTTTTCGTGAATTTTTTTTAACCGGGAAGGAATAATCAGAATTTGTTTAAACTTGGAGGATATTTTATTCATGTTTTGAAGTATACTTTGTAATTTTTTCAAGTCATTTCCGCCGGAAATAGTGGAGTTAGAAGCTGATGTCCATGAACGACTTTTTTTCAACTAGTGGCCATTCTAGCTCAAAACGTTATTAACCAATCGTTTTAAAAATTTGTGTGAATATTCTTTATTCAATTACAATCTATGTGAACCTAACTCTGGGATGATATTATTATTAAAAATATTTTTTTTAATGCAAAAAGGTGAAAAAACATGGTATAAAAACATGACATTGTGTTCAAACACCTCAAAAACATGCAATTTTTAACTTTTTTGATCACAATTAGGTTCATATTCTTAGAAAATATATTGTTAACGAAAAAAAAAAATTGTAATGATTACAGATAAAAATTGTGACTTCAGGAATGCCCACCAGCAAAAAACTCGGATGGCGATCGTCCATGGATAGCAGCTTCTAACTCCACTATTTCCGGCGGAAATGACTTGAAAAAATTACAAAGTGTACTTCAAAACATGAATAATATATCCTCCAAGTTTAAACAAATTCTGACTATTCCTTCCCTGTTAAAAAAATTCACGAAAAACATCAAAATTTCGGCCTCCCAAACTGGTTTCTCCCGTTAAATACGTGGAAATACTATTTCAAACCTAGGGTTGTTTAAACCTAAGGTGGTAGAGACCGTAAATACATGGAAATACTATTTCCATGTATTTAAATGTAGTGTGTGTTCGCAAGCGCGCTCGCGTGTATGCGTCTTAGTACCCACTGCTACCTGGTACCCACCTGCTAGATCTATTATCTGTACTACTCAATATTGCTACTTTTTTGTTTATTTTTTCACATTTGAAGGCTTCCCCCTTCTTAAGGTAGGATTTTCGCCACAGTCACGTTCAAAAGTTAACTCTCCGGTCAAAATTCGAAAATCTCGATATAACCTGCGAAATAACCTAAGACTGGCAATTGTTAAGTCATACGGGAGCCTAAAAAAATAAAAATTTGCGGGACCAATCTTTAATATAAAATTCAGAGTTTCCGGAATACCCGCGTTTCCCTATGCAATACACGTAACATTATAGTTCATATCAGTATATCTCCGAAACTAAGTAGTCAGAATTGTTGTAATTTTTCAAAAAACTTCGTCATATACACCAGTGCAAATGACAATTAAAAAAAAAAAATCTGTAGAAAAGTTTCGAATTGCGTAAAATGTGAAATTTTCTATCTTTGCCCATAAGAACACACGTAAAACTATACAATTTTTAATTTCCGATATCTCGAATATGGAATAGTGAATCCTATTCAAATTTTGCACATTATTACATAATGGTATTCTGAATAAGTTCTCGAAACATAAAAAAATTCTGTAGAAAAACGCTTTGGCGAGACTCCTACCTTAATATTACATACGATACCATTTTTTGATGAGAAAAAATGTTGACAAAAAAATTTGGAACAGTTTTTACAGAAGTTGTGATTGTCAATATTTATCAATGAAATTAATCGAGTTCAATAAATAAATAAATAAAAATAAATTAAAAAAAAAAAACCAAAAATGCAACGGAATTGTCTTTCAATTACTTACAATCAAAAAATTGATTTTACTCGAAAAATGTTAATTTCGACTCCACATAACTAAATATACCGCTGACAATTGAAATATCACAAAAAACATAAGAGTCGTAAAAAACTTGAAACCGTAAGGAAAGTAATTTTTTTGTGTTGCGATGTTTTTAATCGGACAAGTTAGTGACGCGTGGTAGGGAGAATAACAATTATTATTATAATTATTATGAGGGAACATCCTTGACACGAGTTTTTATAGGTTGCCCATTTACGATCACGCTTAAATGGTCTTTGGTGGTCGCATCGATAGGCATTGCTTGCTTCGCGGCCGTAAAGCATGAAGAATAGTATGTGCACAGAGGATGGAGAAAGAAAGAGAGAGAGAGGATGCTGTTGCCAAGCAACCGTCAACCGGCTCTCCGTATCGCCCTAGCAACACAAACCAACTCCCACTAAGTAAGCGCATAATCCACGCAAACAGCCATTTTCTCTTTTGTTCCGAAAATCTAACCTCGAAAAACCCAAAAGTACAAAGAAAAAAGACTTTCTAGCACTTCCCAATAACAATTGCCCAAAACAGCCTTTACCATGCATTATTTCAAATGTTCGCGGTTTTGCGTCGTCGAGCGAACAACGATTTAATCTCGAACCCAAACACACGTGCCAATAGCGTCATTTGTTTATCATCGTAATTGAGATACAAAATGGCCGACTTTTCTGTATACGGAGATACGATAGAGTTGCGTCGTCAACATTGATATATATGTATATTGTGTGTATATATATTTACACATGTATATATTCTTGCATGCGAAACAGGCATGCATTTGTACACATATGTATATAAATATATAAGATGATTACCAGAACAACATTTAAGCAAAATCTTCACACGTAGTAAAACTCGACGATGTTTATTATTATTTATGTCCTTGTAGAAAAATACGTTTAAACAAAAAATGGCGTCGTTTTTGTTTCACGATGTTTTTTCACTCGCACGACACCTAAATTTCGTAGATATAACAAAAACACAAGTATTTTTTCTATATCAAATATTTTCTTTTCTCAATCACTTTGAGAAATGTAATTTTTTTTCCAAGCTCCGGTCACGTGACTCGGAATACACGATTCATCACATGTCAACAAACGGTGTAGAAAAACGAACTTTTGGCTGCCATTTTTGCAAGATCGATGAAAAAAATTGAGAAGTTAAGGGGGGAAATTCAATAATGGCAAACGTTTCTCGAGCGCACGGGGCAGTGCGTTATACTTGTTGAATTCAAATATGGAGTTTGATAATGATTACGAAACTCGAGCAAGCATGAAAATGGCCACCGCATCAAACATACATGCACACACACGCAAAAACGCACTTGCACACGGCATCAAAATGGTGCGTTGTGAATTCCGATGCACCCGAAAGCCCGAAAAAACATCGACGCACTTTCGAAAACATTTGAATTGCGACAAAAAATGGACCAGATGAAAAAACAAGCAAAATCACTGAAACAACGTTGAGATAAACATCGCTGGCGAAGCAGACGATTTTTTTCCACTCCCAATTCGTGGACCAAACTCAAATCTCGTTTTTCCCCCATTTTACTTTGCCGAACCAGGGAAAAATGGATTTTTTCTTTTGAAAATTGTTATTTACGTGAGTTTCCTTTCGATTTATTAAATTTTCATTGTTAATTTTTGAATTACAGGCGCCCGTAAATAAATGTGGACGAAAAATGCCCAACTGGGCCAAATCCGAGCACATGAAACCAAGTTCTGCGTTTTCGCAATTTTCTCCCCGTCCCGAAAAAATTTCTTTTCCTTCGGCGATCAAAATTTACCCTCGAGATTTTTTTTCAACTTCTTTATTTTCTTTTTTTCTTTGGTTTTTTAACAAACACGATTTTTTAATTTTCCAATCTCCGAGAGGACGACTCAAGGTCAATCTATTGGTTTAACACTCTTTTAAATGTTTTTTTTGGTTTTTTTTCGAAAGCTTTTCGAAAACTTACGTGCTCGAGGAGACAGACGGTGTCCTTAGAAAATTTTACCAAGACGGACAGCATCGCAAGCACACTCTACACAACACCCAGCTGATCGGAACGCCATGTTGTGACGTCACGCCTTACTCTCGACCCGAAATACGTCGCGAATCAACTCGAACATCGATGTATCGAGTTTTGAATTTACGCGGGACATTCAAACTCGTTCAAAAGAACGATTTCAAATTTCCCATCATTGATTTTACTTAATTTTTTCGAATTATTTTTTCAATTATTTACGTGGAAACAATAATCTTATGATGTTGTAGCCGACGATTGATAAATGAAAGAGTGTAGCGGCTACGGTAATGAACTTGGACTTGATCACAATTTGTTTGAATTTGAATAATCATATTTAAAATTATTCGGCCGAACCGTAGTCGCTACACTCCACTTATCTACGTAGAAATGTAGAAAATGCAAATTCGTTCCATTTTTAATTTCTTATATATTATTTCTTTCCTTTTATGGTTGTTTTTGAAAAAACGGGTTTCCGAAAAATGTCCGTTCTATACGAAGCTTCAGGATTTGTACGGAAACATTGAATCTTCCATAATATTTGAAAATCCGGTTTAAAAGACTCAAACATGTGAAAAATATAATTCTTGCTTAGGAATTACTTATAAAGTAATAAAGGAATCATTCAAAAAAGCACACAAGACAAAAAAAATTACCAATAGTACTTAGATGGGTGCTCGCCTAGACATTCACCACCCGTTCATCGATCGCTGAGTGGGAGGTAGTTTTCTGTTTTTTTTGTTCCTGCGTATGGGCTATGAGCGTGTGGGCGAGGCTAAACATTTTTCGGCTGAAATGCTCACGGTGGCGAAATGAAGAAACGGCTGCAGTCCTATCTCGTATGTGATCAGTCACCTAACCTCACCTCGAATTTACGAAGTTGAAATTCTTCGATACGGTTTGACCGATTACAAAAAAGCTCTGTCAGCCCACGCAGGATGATGGCAAAAATGGGCTGACAGGACCTTTTTGTAATCGGTCAAACCGTGTCGAAGAATTTCACTTTCAAAATTTGCAGCTATCTCTCTTGCACTCACGGTGACGAGATATCGACTGAACCATACTCTTAAACTCACTTTCTAAATATCAGTTGTAAATATCACGTGTAAAAAATGTTATTATTTTGACATCAACGAAGTTCACCAATTGTTAACATTTTTATTTTGTTTACGGAAAAATTCTGACATACAGGTGAGCGATCGGAATAGCAGCGCAACTAGTACATGCCATAACCAAAAAGTGCATCAAATCGGAGCGTTCTGTAAATAAACAAAACTTGACGTATGAGGAAAATGAAAGGTTAGTCTGTCACATCATCTTATAATTTAAGGATGTATGCCCAAAATATACAATTTAAGTTTGACCTTCAAATTTAAAATATGTTGTAGAGTGAACGATGCTGCGTCGATTAGAAAAAAAATAATTAGACTTCACCGTATAGTTATTACGTAAATTAATTTTTTCAGTCCCATTAAAACGCATGTTAATAGTAGCGGAAGTAGCCTAATTTGAAAGAAAATAAGAAAATAAAGCCCGTGATGTATAAGCGTACAGATTTAAAAAAAATATTATTGGAAACTTTATTTTTTTTACTATTTAAAGAAAAAAAAAACCCCCCAATGTCACCGTCGTATTTGTTCAAAAATCTCAAAAAAAGTAGAGTCGTTTGGATCATGTGCGAAAACTGTTACTACAGCCGCCATGTTAAATGTGCGAAACATGAAAATATGGCAACGTTGCACGCGCGGGCAGTACGAACCGAGTGTACAGTTGTACACTGTTGTGTACAAAATGTAAATTTTTTTTCGGTGTCGTTCAAACGTCTTCGTTTCTCGGCACTCTTCGCAACACTCTCAAGCGACTGTTTTCTTTTTTGTGTGGTAAATTTGCCTTTTTTGTCTCTGAGCACAACACGAGAATTGTCACTCATTTTCTCACTCACATTATACACGAAAAAAACGAAATTAAACAATGTATCAGGTTAGGAAACTAGCTGTCAAACGACACACTTTCCGGCACTGTTGCCAAATTTTCTCGATATATCGAGAAAATTTGGCAACAAAATCCGTTTATATATAAACGGAATTTTTTGATTGGTTGATAGAACGGACATTAGCTCCAGTAAAAAATAGTCAAATGAAGACTTAATTTTTCTTAAAGTTAATAACTGTAACTTTCATCGGGTTGATTTGTTATGTATAATTAGTATTAATTAATAAAAAACATATTTATGATTGATATCTTATATAATGATTTGTTTGAAAAAACAAATAGATGTACTGCCGATTTGACTGGGCATACATCCTTAAATGTGCAACAATCTAGATTAAGTAACGCCTGATTAAAATTGACATTAAAAAATAATGGAAACTTACCTTGCATATATAAAAAGAGTTCAATCATTTACCAATAATTCACTGGGCAATTAAATAATATATTATTTACACCGTGAGACACTGTACAAAGAAACCGGCAACCGTTTTCCATCATGGCCACCTGGCGGCGCCACGAGGACAGTTGGGTTTTTACGAGCTCATCCCATCGCTTTAACCCCAACTTCACTAATTTCCAATTTCCTAATTTCCATATTCCTGAGAGACTCCCCAAGAGTACTGCCCACGGCCACTCTTTCCTAATGCACTACTGTATCGCATTTGCACGAGGGCCAAGGGAAACTGGAAAACTCGGCCGATACAGGCGGCTATATTTTTACTGAGTTTCAATTGATAAGCATCATCAGAAATTCAGAAAAACTGCCTTCCCGCTCAACGATTGATGCGCGAGCCGGTGCATGGCTAAGCGGTCACCCAGCCAAGTATTGGCCTCGCTCGAGGTTGCTTAACTTTGGTGATCGTCGGAGCCACACTCCGACCACGCACCCATCGCTGTCGGTCAATTTTTCTGAGTTTTTGATGGTGCTAACCAACTGAAACTCAGTAGAAATATAAACGCTTGTATCGGCCGGATTTTCCACAGTTTCCCTTGGCCCTCGTGAAAACGCGATACAGTAATGCTTAGGAAAGAGTGGCTATGGGCAACACATTTAGAGAGTCTCAGAAACAATAAAAATAAATAAATAGATTTAGGGTGAATTCTGGATAAAGATTGGTGCCGGAAAAAAAATACAAAATAACTGTCAATAATAAGTATTTATTTCACGTCTTTATCCCCTCATCTTCGTCTTTTTTTCAGTGTTTGAACAATGTGGTATTAAAAATATACTCATAATCCGTATCTGAAACTCGATAAGTAATTCAGAACTTATTAAAATTCATTGTAGCCTAAAAAACAAATTACTAGCAATCTTGTCAAATCCATTATTTTTCGTCTTTCGTTCCGTTTTTCTTAAATCAACATTTCTCGGATTGAATACCAAAAAATCTGTAATTTAAAAATGAAGAATCAGGAAAAATTCAAATTACAATGCACTGAAAAAAAATTCTGTTGTCCGGAATTTTCACGGAAAGTGACTGGAATACTGAAATTGCAATTTGTCAAAAGAAAACTTCAATTCAGAATATTTCAATAAACAAATTTTTCGTGTCGCAATATATCGAAGAATGTCCTACGAGTATATTCTACCAAAAAAAATATCTTCCTTGAATTACAAAAACCTTTTGCGAAAATTAAACAAAACACCGATCATGCTGATTTTAGGCTCAATCGAAGGAGAATTTCTCTATTAATCTCTAGTTCAATTTTCAAAATACCTAACGACTCCTGAGCTCCATAATTCGACAAAATGACATGCCAATTTTACCCCAACAACCGCGAATCGCTTTATTTAGAGAAAGTATAGATTCGGCGAGCCTCGGGCCGGCAGACGACAGAGCTGTCAATGTACTTGTCCCTTGTACGAGTCTCTTGATAAAACGGCATTCTATAATTTCACTACTTCGAAATTCCTTTTGAAAAACCAATTAATTTTGGAATAAATGTAGATAATTATTACCACAAAATTCCGTGGAATGCACGGCGTTTCAGGAACGTTGAGAAAATGCTTTTTTCGGTTTTCTTTTTTTTCTTCGAAAAACACGCTCTTCGTCACAGCCAAGTTTATGAAATTATAACATTTTTCCCCTACCATCTGATTAGATATTTACGAAATGTTTATCTGTTAAAATAATGAAAAAAAATCATTAAAATGAAAAATAATTATTTTGTGCTGGAAAATTTCGTATTTGTAATTTGTTTCATTTTGAGTAGCTCAATTAGTTTCTCGAGCACTTAGAAAAAAAACGTTGTTATCGATGATGAACATAAAACAACAACAACAACAACAATAATAATAATAATAGTAATATTAATACTAGCAATAATAATATAACTTACTTGTTATGACTTATTTTTTTTATTATGACTTACGCAAAATTCAAATACGTATTTATGGCACGGCCCGTGATGAATTTTTGCGAAAATCTATTTTTTTTTTTTAATTGTTTCAATTACGTTTTTATTAATACCAGAATAGAATACTGGAATAATGTATGTCCCAGTTTCGAATCGCCAAAAAATAATCCATTTTGAAAATAGAACTTTTCGAAAAAAAATTGTGAAACATCAAAGTTTTTTTTACTGAAACTTTAGATTGTTTCATTTTTTATCTAAAAGAATCGTCGTTCCTTTTGGGGATCATCGGAATATTTTTTGAATTGAGTAATATTTTTACTTGCGATTTAAAAAAACCTCGATTTTTTTTTATCGTTGAAATATTCGAACAATTTTGCAATTGGAATTCTCGAATTATCAATTCCAAAATCAATGTTTTATCGTTTTTCACAATATAAACGTCAATATTTCTGGAACGTGAGGACTTGATAAAAAATGTTAACTTGTAGTTTAAAAATTTTTTTTGGGCAGGGCTTTTTTCTTTTTTATAACGAGCTTTTGTCTTTTTTTGTTCAATCAATTTTCATGCATAAGTCGCAAACTCGCACGGGCTTGTCCCAACCACGTCGCGGTACGGGTTTTCGATGCTGCGAACAATTTTGGCAAACTCCCCGGCCGCAATCCCGACAATGATGGAGCGGAAGTTGATCGTTGAAATATTTGTTACAAGCGCAACAATTGGTCAGTTCCGAGTCCGGAACCCAGTACGTAGGCCTTACGGTGTCCTTGATTAAGGCTAAAGACATAAAGAAGAAAAAAAACTGTCAGATTTTTTTTTAATTCATTTTTTAGTCCGAAGAGTTCGAACTTTTATATTATTGAACTGTACCACAATTGCATTGAGAAAAAAATGGAATTTAAATGAAAAAAATAAAATAAAGAATAATAATTTTTCGATTTTTTAGGGATTTTTCAAACTCATTTTTCGGAACCCATTGCAATCATTTCTCCGACTGGAAAATACAGCATTTTCTATTACCATAGAATCACGAAAAAAAAAAATATATATCGAAAGAACTTTTTTGGTGAGTCTATTCATGTTTTTTTACGTTCCATCTCAAGATCTGAAAAAAAATTCACACGTGTACAGAAAATTGAACAAGTTCATTTCACATATTGTTTGTTAAACAATCTCCTGTTGAAACGATTGGTTCGCTTGTTTTGTGGCATTATTATTTTTATGAAAACAAATATTTTCAAAAGTATTTTTTCAAGTTTACGAACGAGCCAATTTGTATAAATTTATATATAAATAAAAGAAAATGAATATTGTTTTTTCTTAGTAATTTTGAAGAAGAATAAAAGTTGAAACGTACACTTGGAATAAGTAAGAACCGTTCCCACCGCGTTGAGGGTCGAGACAACGTGTTCAGTGACTTTCCTCACACTAACATCCTCGGCGTTGTCGAGGATTGGCTCGTTGTTGGAATTATCGTCTTTGGTGAAGCAAGAATCGCAAACACGAACGGGCGTGAACCATTTTCTCGCTGGTACCGTTTTCACATTGGAGGAACATTTGGCGCAAAAACCCTCGCCGCAAGATCGACAATGATGTTTCGAGTCCGTAGCCCCAAAAACGATTTTGCAATTGTGACAGTATTTAATCTCGTTATTCGGACGCCAATAAGTCGGCGCCACTTGATCAGCCACCCATGCTGACAACGCTTTTGTCGGCTGAAGAGACACGCTCGCAACTGTCTCCGTTATGTACGATACACCATCGATCACACGCTGTGCCGTATTTTGATTCGTTATCGACAGATTTGCCTGTGGTTATAACGATTCTCATTTAGGCCAAAGTAACGCAATTAATATCAATTTTATCGTTATTCATTGCAATATTAATAGAGGCAAATAAAAATCAGTTTTCTTTATATTCCATCAGTTTTATAGAGAATTAATTGCATAATTAAAGCACTCTATCAGTCGTTCATTCGGTAAAAATCCTGCTGCACATTTTTCTCGCTCCACAGTTGAGTCTTTGAAAAAAATAAAAGTTACTCGTTGTTCTCTTTTCACCAACAATAAGGTGCGTAATTTTTCTTTTTTTCAGAATAGAAAGCGTCTCCGAGAAAAATGGGAATCTGCTTTTCCGAGCTAAATGCGATATCTGCTCTCCGAGAAAAATGCGATAGAGCGCATTGAGAGAGCAATAGAAAGATTGGAACCGGCAGTGGATTAAAAAATATCCATTTTAAGACATTATTACAATGTTTCCAATTTAAAAAAAGCGGACATGTGCGAGTTAAACTCGTGTGGAGAGGGTTCCGTACGATGAATATGTTATCTACCATGTTTTTTTAAATCTGACCCAATATTGTTTGTGGTAACTAAAAATGTTAGGACCATATGAACTTCTTATAGGTTTTCCTGTAATCTATAAGTAAAGAACTATTTTCTGTGTTTTTTTTCAACATTTTAGGCTCAGTAGTTTCGGAGATAAGGGGGGGGATGGTCAATTTTCATCTATTTTCTTAAATAATTTTAAAACTATTTATTTTAAAATTATAAAAAAAATATATATGAGACCCTCACAACAAGCCCTTTCATTTGATATGTCACACGGTACAGTTTGCAAAACTTTGTTTTTTAATTTTCTAATTTGCCTCCCAAAAGTGACCCCCATATTCAAAATTTATCTATTTACGTTACACGTCCGTATTTGGGTCACAGAAATTCATATGTGTACCAAATTTCAACTTAATCGGTCCAGTAGATTCGGAGCAAATTGGCTGTAACAGACGAACAGACAGACAGACACACGAGTGATCCTATAAGGGTTCCGTTTTTTTTCATTTGGACGTACGGAACCCTAAAAAGTAGCGTCTGGCTGTAACATGTCTTCGTGAAGAGAAACTAGTACAACCATTTTTTCGAAAATCACTCGATCGATCTGCTTAAAATTTTTCATGACCATTTGATACACAATTATTTATCGTTTGTGATAAGATTTTTTTTTTAAATCACTTTTATGACTATGAGATCTTTTTTGTGCCAGCAAATCAACAAATTCTATTGACTAAAAAGATCGCTATTTGATAAACAAATCGATCATTTTGAGATCCGCAATGTTAAACGAAATAGAATATGTATCTGACTATTTTTTTATCGGTGGATTTTTGGCGAAGGTAGCTGGTACTGTTTTGGCATTGTTTTTAAAAAAAGATTCCCTTCACGGCAATGAATCAGAGCACCAATCTGTTGAAATAAAAAAATTGTAACCGTTTCTGAAAATGAAGATTTTTCACTACGAAAAACTTTTGTCCAATTTCTAGGGTAAAGAAAAATCTATTTTTAACCCTTCTAGATGTAATGCCTGTTTTATAGGAAATATTGACACGAGAATGAAAGAAAAACCATCGTTATCGTCGCAGGAAAATATAATTTTCGTAGGACCAATTCAATTCGAACCTAATCATTACTTTGACTAATTGAAAACACGAATAATTAATTAACAAGAAACTTACGACGTTCCAAACGTGGTTAATTTCGGTTCTAACGGCGTCGTCCTCGGGATTCTTGTTGCCGTACCAATATTGACGACTGCGATAAATTTCGCCGCAGTGTGGACACTCGATTACGTAACCGGACCAGGCGTATTTGGCCAAACCGTACCAGCCTTTGTCGCTTTGGATTTGCGTACGACTGCTCACTATTACTTCGTTACCGTTGCTGTGACATTTTTTGCATATGTATATCACGTTCTCATACTGATGCTGATATCTGCAACTACACAAATCCCCAAATTCCTTTTTTTTCAAACAAAAATCCTTGTTTTTTATTAATAAATTATCGTTAATTATAAATTGGTGAAAAGTGTAAGATTTTTTCACTTTGAAAAAATAGCATTCAACTGAAGAATATATTACACATAAATTTTCAGCCCGAACATTTATTTCGTTACTTGGAAACTTCGAAACGTTGTCAACATTGATTTTCATCAATAGCAATAAAGCCAATAAGTCATTCGTAAATTGTTCAACAATTGATCAGCCTTTTTTTCGTCGTGTGAAATGACTGTCGATTTTTCTGTATACGCCTAAATTTTTTCCGAATTTTATCGCGTTTATATTTCAAGCTGCAAATTCTAAAAAATGAAGAAAAAATCGTAGGTTCTAGCCATGTCGTTTTCTTGTGAGATGCAATTTTTTTCTTCAATGGAAATAAAGTTTAGAAACGCGAGAAAATTCTGAAAAAATAGGCGCGATTATTCATTGCGTAAATAATCCCGTTAAACATTTTTGGCATGATTATTATTGAAAATCAATATTCACAACGGCGCAAAGACGACAAGACCTTACCAGATTTTTGTTTAATCGCAAAGTACTAAATTTGTGATCGATGCAATATACTCTCAATAAAATCTTTGAAAAAAATTCGCCCGAATTGTCAACAATTGTTGGACAATTATTAATAATACTGCATTCGTAAAACTTAATAATTTAATATTTGTGAACAATTAAGAGAAAATCGTACAGAGTATCGCTGACGTGTGGTTTTCCTTCACGTACGTGACCCATGCTATTGGTGCAACGACAATCGCAGCTGAGACATTTGACGGGACAAGTGAAATACTGGTCGGGAAACAAAATACTGGAAACATTGGAGATTTCCCCGGAGAATTTGTCGTTCAAAATTTTGAGAGTACCGTAAACGAGATTCGGCTTTCTCGCCGATCTCACCGTCGTATTTTCCAGCTCGTTTATTATGGCGTTTCTCAATGGACCATAATCGGTCGGAGGATTCGATGATTGCACCCCCACGTACTTTATTGAACTGAACGCCTCGATTTCCAATTGCATCTGTGCGAATCGACTCCGCAATATGTCCTCCGCACTTTCGGATGTACCTGAACATACACAACATTTCAACATTTATCGGGAAAAACTTTTTCAACTGATAATTATAATTTTCAACTGATTATTTTGTTTTTTATGCGGCTACTTAACAACGTGTGACCAATTTAAAAAAAATTAAATAGATTTTTTTTCGTATTCAATCAACTTTCGAAATAGATTTTTTCTATTTTTTATTGTTTTGCTTTTGATCTATAATCGATTATTTCCGCAATTCTCTAATGGTTTCTTCGTCCTTTGATTCATCAAAGGAAGAAGAAACCATTAGAGAATTGCGTTTAAAATTTTTTAATTTAAGTTTTAAATTTTGACCAGAAGGTCAAAATTTAAAACTGTTTTATTTTCGAATGGAGAACGTCTATTAATACAGTCCCATTTTTTCCCGATTCATCGTCGATTTTTTGATTGCCACAACAGTTCCTACACCAATATTTTTTCGAGACATATTTCGACATTTTAAATTTTACTTTTAATTATATTTTGAATCGATTTCTGCCTTTTTGGAGGGCAGATCGCAAACCGAATTTTTTTCTCGTCAATATTCAATTATTTTTATTCAATCCCTTTCCTTTTGCAACAATTTTCTGTACGTTGCTCCAGTTTTTACATTAATTCCACTATTTCCTAATTTTAAATAGATTTTATATTGTATTTAAAAAATATGGGGCATTCCACGCCAAATCAACCTACGTCAGACCTTTCCATTCTTTGATTTGGTTGAAAATTTTATATGTTGTATGACCCATTGACAGAAGCTTTCTTGATTTTTTTCAGATTTTTTTTTATCCATACACTTATGAGATATGATTTTTCATCAAAATTCGATGTTTTTTTCTTCAAATGGCGTGACTCTCGGAAAAATCGACCAAATCGAACTTTTTTTTTACACAGGTTGGTTTTTTACCATACCGTTGGAAAAAAATACGAAGAAATGATTAATATTTGTATTTCATATTTTTTCTCAATTTAAAGCAATTTTACCCTTTTCAATTTTTTTGCAATAAATTCACAAAATAACTTTGAATAAATACGATCTTTGAGACCAGTCCCATCGTGGGCAGGTTTTTCCTTATATTTTTTTCTTATTTTGAAAAAAATTTCATTTTTTTCTAGTCAATTTTGACCAAATCGAATTATTTTTATGATATTTTACTTCACACCAACATTTCTAATATAAAAAAAGTCCAATTTGATACGAATTGACTAAAAAAAAATGAATTTTTTTTGAAACTAAGAAAAGAAATATGAAAAAATATCTCTCCACGATGGGACTGGTCTCAAAAATCATTCAATTAGTCAAGGTTTTTTTTGTGAATTTGTTGAAATAAAGATATCCAACATCTCGAATTTAATGACTTGTTGCTTAAACATTGAAAAAAATATCGGGAAGATTTTCGATTATTATTTCGTAACTTTTTCCAAGAGCCTGATAAAAACCTACATCTCAAAAAAAAAGTTCGTTTTGATCCAAATTGACTGGAAAAAAATGAATTTTTTTTTCAAAATGAGAAAAAAAGTATAATGAAAAATCTGCCCACGATGAACTAGTCTCAAAAATCATTTAATTGGTCAAAGATTTTTCGTGAATTGTTTGAAAAAAATTAAAAAGGGTAAACATCTTAAGTTTTTTTGCTTTAAATTTCTTTACATTGCGAAAACATATGGAAGACAAATATCAATCATTTCTCCGTATTTTTTTCTAACAGTACGGTAAAAAACCACCTTTCTAAAAAAAAAGTTCGATTTGATCAATTTTTCAGAGTTACAGTCATTTGAAGGAAAAAACATCGAATTTTGAAAAAAAAAAATCATATCACAAGTGTATGGACAAAAAAATCTGAAAAAATCAAGAGAGCTTTCCATGCATCATACAACACATAAACTTTTCAGCCAAATCAAAGAATGGAAGGATCTGACGTAGGCCAATTTGGCATGGAATGCCCCATATATATTTTTTTAATGTTCCCGTGTATACGCTTGCGTGTTTTTACGACCCTATCCCATTATTTTAATCCCATTCCACTAACTGCCATATTCTTGTGAGACTCTCCCCACGAGTGTTTCCCATAGCCACTCTTTCCTAATGCACTACTGTATCGTATTTGCACGAGGAACAAGGAATACTGTGGAAAACACGGCCGATACAGGCGGCTATATTTTTACTGAGTTTCAGTTCATTAGCACCATTAGAAATTTAGAAAAACTTTCTCACTGGAGCCACACACCAACCGCTATCTGTGATTCAATATTGTATTTTCGTTCCTTTCTTTATTCATTCTACTTACTATTGGCGAGAGGCCGAGTGTGTCGAGTTTCGTGAAAAACAATGACGCTCGGGCCGAGAGCACACGAGGAGTTTGGTACGCCCTCGCGTTTTCCTAACGCCTGTAGGGCAGCTTGAAAATGATGAGTATAAGCGCGAGACGCCGCTCCAAGGAATGTGAACAAATCTCTGTGCAATCTTTCCGAGCGCGTTCGATATACAACGATATCAGAGACAGCCAAAACTTTCAGCAACAGTCTCGTACGCTCGTTTTCGTGAACCGTTACGCCTAAAAGAAAAAAAATATATTTTGATTCTCAATCTCAAATCCTTCATGAACATCATGAATAAAATTTTCAAAAATTGCCCACGGCACGAAAACATTTCAGGCATATAATCATGACATAAAAATTTTTTAAATTACATTTGAATATTTTAATTATGTAAATATCTAAAAAAAAAAAAATACAAAAAAAGCAGTGATATTTTCAAAAATACAAATATGAAGAAAAAAAAATTCAAACAACGAAATCCCAAAAATGATGAAACAACAAGAGATATTAATAATGATAAGAAAAAAAAAACAAAAAGCAGCAGCAATTATCAAGAATCTGTTGTTTACAAAAAGAGCCCAAATAGTACAACATCAAAATGTGCCGGAATTCAAAACGACTAAGAAAAAGCCCAAATTTCAAGAAACAACAACGAAAAATCCCACATATTTCCAAATATACCATGAAATTTCAATAATGATAAAAAAAATCCCAGTGTGATGGAGAGGCAAAAATTTCACAGACAGCACAAAAAACCCTTAAAAATATAGTCCGAATGATGTCACCTGACGTCCAAAAAAAAAAAAAAGTTCTAAAAAATAAATGATGTTTTACCCAAAAGGCCTTCGGTATCGAGGCAAATGACACGAAGGCTGGGATCAAAGGCGGCCCAGACGCCAAGCGTACAAGAGCTCTGTTCATTGGAGGTGGGAAAAACTTCTCTGCCTTGGAAAAAAGTTCTATTGAGAGTGTGGCTTTTTCCATCTCCGGTGTTGCCAAAAATCGATACAACCTTCACCTTTGCCTCTTTGACGCAATTTAATTTTGCATAAAATTGTTCCGCGCTGGAAACCCTTAAATGTTCCCTTGCGTCAATCAGCAAAAAACTCAGAGTCTCGTCATAAGGATGCAAGGATTTGCCCTCCTGTCCGTACAAAGAGGAATCTTCCAGCGGTTGGATAATGTGACTTTGTTCGTGTCCCTTGCAAGTTTCCTCCTCAGGGAAGTTATCCAGGCTCTTCATTATTGCAGGACTTACGCAATTGGCATTCCTCCCTTGCCACAATGACTCCAAAGGATCCAGAGCACTCATTTTTATACTCCTTCTTTATCCTACGCAATAATTATATACCGATAAGTCATTCATTTGTATACATTTTTTTGCACGCGTTTATTTTTAATATTCTGTGTTTAATTTTTTGGAAACTGTCATTTATTATATACTTCTTAATAGGAATGAGAGAGTATTAGAAGAATAATGACATAAGAGGAAAAGTGGAAAGAACATGGGCCCGGATGAGGAGTGGAAATATATGAAAAAAGAAATACAAAGGGCATAAGGAAAATAAATGCAGGACGTCTGTGAAAGAAAAGAAGAAACCTTCAAACCCCGTATGGAAGTGCGTAGGAAAAAAAATAATAAATTATCATACGAGGTGGTTGGTGGTCTGTAAAAGTGACTTGAAGCAGCACATAAGGGAGAATTGCTTGCAATCATAATCAATAGAGTATTGGGAGGAAAACTATTGAGATATGTAAAGCAAAAATAATAAATTATCATACGAGGTGGTTGGTGGTCTGTAAAAGTGACTTGAAGCAGCACATAAAGGAGAATTGCTTGCAATCACAATCAATAAAGTATTGAGAGGAAAACTATTGAAAGTGATATGTAAGGCCTGATTTTTCCACTTCCAGGTAAATTCTATCTGGTGGTTAGAGGTCTGTCACAACCATCAGGTAAAATTTACTTCAAAATGGAATAACCGGCTCCAGTAAGAGGATTTGAATGTATCATGAGGAAAATTGTTGATAGAGAATGTATGTGGCCAAAAAAATATTAAATGGAGAAATTGTAAGAAGATAAATGTTAGAATATGGGCAAAACTATGTAAAAGACTACAAGGGTATACCTGGTAATTAAGAGCCATGGTAGCGGCTCAACGCCAAGTATTTAAAAAAAAGCCAGCTCGAGCCCTGCGCACTCTTATATACTCGAATATGACGGTTTTTGGGCTTTTCTTTTTAAAGTACTTATACGTCTTGAGAAATTGTTATATTTAAATCTTTCTAGAATTTGGCATAATGTAATTTTTTGCTTTGATACTAGAATGCTTAAGAACTTTAAGTATTTGTGTAATTTTAGATTTTTTTTTTACCAGGAATGTAATTCAATCAGGAATTTTTTTTTTAATTTATAAATCTTTGTTTTCTTGTTGATAAATGTGGTTGAAAGAGTATTTTTTGATATTGCCATTTTTTGGCAATGATGTTATATTATTTGTATTTTTTTTTATGGTTACTGCGGTATTGTTTTTGTATTTATTCAAATAGTCTTGTAGTAATTTTGCTGATTGCATACTTTATTTTGGTAATTAATCTACCATTTTTTTCCTTTACAAACTTTAATTTTTGCATTTATTCAAATTTTGGGGAACTATTGAGGTATATAGTTTTTCGAATTGTAAAAATATATTGATCCGTGAAAACTGCAAATGTTTGTAAAAATTTAGATTGTAACAAACCACTTTCAAATTCGTCGTTTTTTTCATTTTTTGTATCTCCAGAATTCGTCAAACGCCATTTTTTACCACGCATAAACAATAAACTCGAAAAATCGTTTTATTCCGGTAGATAATAATATATAAAATTCCCCCAGTTCTCAAAGTCGTCGAGGAAAGTCAATAAAAAAAAACATATTCGTTATGAACAAACATTTAAAACGTGCATCGAATCAAACAAAAAAACAACACAATAATTTCGAATATTTGCGATATAAACAAACACTATGCACGTATTATTTCAATGTTATTATTGTGACATTCGTCGATGAAAAATGAGGTTAGAAAAGATCCAAAATGGCGACGATCGACCGCTGAGAAAAACAAAAGCACGATAACAATGATAATGATAATGACTCACAGCCGACCATAACGAATTTACATTTTTCGAAAATTCACTTTTGTTTATTCATTGTCGCTGATTATATTCCGATAAATGGCGATTTCTTGTTGAATTTTCACTAGGAATTTGACATCCAAAATAATAAAGTAAATTTTTACGTCGTCATTTGAAACTATTTATTTACACGCAACATTTTATTCCTCTATTTTATTACGCGTGCATAAAACATATACATATGTGACATTATGGTATCTTTAGAACTATATCCGTTTGTATTTAGATATATGGGTATATATAGACATACAAAATAGTTATTAGGAACGAATATACATAGAATTTTTTATTTACTATCCACCACAAGACAAGATGCGGTAACGAAGCCGCGGAAAGAACTGCGCAAATTCATGAAAACAAACCAAAGGCCCGACGTATCCGCAACAAAAATTCATGTATACATTATATCGCCGGAAGAATTTTCGGAGATGATTATCCTCATCCCTCCGTCACACGCGCTATGATCGAAACGCTGCATTTTTTGTTTTTTCATTAATCAACAAAAATTGGTGAATGTGTGACAATTTATGTATTCCTATATTATTATTAGTAGAACACAATAAAACAGAAAATAATACGATAATTTTCAATTTATATTTTACAAATGTCCGCTCGACAGACATCCGAAAGATAACAATCTATCCGAAAGATAACTTGCAGACGACTGATAACTTTCGGATGACTACCCGGTGGACATTTGTATACACCCGGGCCTTTAGGTAACTTTTGAATAACTTCTTGGAAATTGCTATCTGGGAGGGTTATCTGTTGCATGCATCACTTTCGTCAACTTAAATTTTTTGCGCGCAAATAACGAACGATGCTTTTATGAAATCATAATTCACATTAATTGCAGATTTTAGTTTTATTTTAATAGTTATTTAGTTTTCTGACAAGTTTTTTGCCGAAATTTGTTGGGGTGTAAATGGTATTATTCAATAAATGAAATTCAAAGCAATCGTGGTTTAAATGCGTGAATCAATAAACTTATTAAATTACGATTTTCGAAACCTTAATATTTTGTTATTTTAAAGATTTTTTATCGCTATTTTTGTAAACAAATGAATAACTTAATGAGAACTATTTGAAAAAATGACAATAATGAAACATTCTGATTTCGCTAAAGAGCCAAAAACCGTGTTTCTTGATCAAACAAATGTTTACGAATAAGTAATCAATACTTAATTATTAGTTATTGAGTAGAACAAAAATTCAATGACCCAACGATGCGATTTTCTTCTTTTCGCTAATTTAAAAACATTTTTTTTAAATTGTTTTTACCGATTAATTGAAAGTTTAATCAAAATAATTTCGCCCCTCGAACAATTTTTTCACCGATTGTTATTATTGTTTTTTTAAAGTATTTACAATGATTTCTTTACCGTTATAAAAAATGATCGATCTTAAATATTCAGAAATCGGCTTAATGACAACTTTTTTTTGAATGCTACAAAAATGTTCGTGTAACGCGATATCTTGAGACTTTCAAGCAGTCACTGTTGCAATTTGTTTAATGATTCCTCGTGACTCAAAATATCGGAGAGTGGGAGAGAGAGGGGAAGAGATATCAATGGCGTGATTGGCCTAAGAATCCTTCCTATTCGGTATATATATATAATATATAAGGTGAAACCTTGCAACCTCGACATTATTTTTATTGCATACTACGAGTAAATACTACGAGGTAATCTTTTTTCTCTTTCGTGATCCAATTTTTACACTTGATTGCAACAATGTGAAACTGCACGTATTTTCATTCAATTATAATACGTATAATAAAAGTGCGCCGTGCATTTTCATGATTAACTATAATTCAAGGTAACATTTTTATTTTATTTTTTCAAACGTATAAAATATAAATTTATTTTCTGAATGGAAAGAACCTAGAAGGATATATATTTTCAACCCGATTTTGACTTCCTTCAAAAACCTAGAAATTGATCTTATTTTACAAATCTAAATTTCACCTTATTTAAAAAATGTTCCGATTGGCTTCAATACAAATCATTATTTCGACATTATCCCACATATGATCACAATCTGTAATAAAAAATAGACCTTTATTTAAATACGAAAATTATTAGACTTTAATAATTTGAAATCGACCTTTTATCGCATGAAAAATTTTAATTTACTGAAATCATGAATGCAAACTTGCTAAAAATCCTAATTTGATCCTATTCAAAATTTCATTTGGCTCTGCTTAAATTTGCATTTGATTTTAGATGCCACGCGCAATTGACTTCACTCAACATACATTTTCGAACTTAGTTAAAATCTAAATTCGACCATAGAATATATTTCTCAAATCTCACGTACTCTTAATTTGATCTTATTAAAACCATAAAGTATGCTGCATATGGAAGCATCGTATGCATCAAAACCATCTTATTTCAGGCCAAATTTCACACTCGTTCAAACCTTTGATTTCGCTTCATATTAGAATTTTTTTTTTTAATAAGATACAAAGGTAGAAATAAAAATAATATAATTCCAATTTTCCTTCCAAATTCTTCGCGTTTTTATTATTTTTTTTTACAATTTTTCTCGTTTTACAGTACAGTATACAGTATTACGTTGTCTCTTGATATTATTTTCTCTCTCTCTCTCTCTCTCTCTCTCTCTCTCTTTCTCCCTCGGGTTTTTCGATATTCTAGTACAGGAAGAATAAAATAGGCGGGGGAAAAAGAACAAAAATCAGGATATTTAGTCCTTACGACCAAAAAAAAAACAAATGCGGGGCATTGTTCCTTTCTCTCCCTCTCGCGTTAATTACAATTATCTCGAGTCAATTAACATTAATTGAACTGTAGCGACGCATGTTTTTTTTGTATTTTATATTTTTCACTCATATACGTTTCTTACATATTTCTGGTTGTACGTTTTCTTTTCTACGTATTCCCTTTTTACTTCTTTCTCACATTCGATCAATACGTATCTCCTTTTTTTTCAAGAACTCCAAAAAAAAGCATTTCAAGCCTCAAGCCAAACGCAACTTATATTTCTCTCACCTCCTTAGATTTTTTCCTTACAATGATTCTCGAGAGTATGACTGACTATCGGTAATAATAATAATAATTATTATAATAATAGTAGTAATAATAATAATAATAATAATAATAATAATAATAATAATAATAATAATAATATAGGTAAAGTGGCGAGAATTGATTAAAATCGCGCTCATTAAATTCGTACAATCGACACACCAATACGCAAACCACTGTAAAACTCAGGTGCCATTTCTTTTTTCTCAAAAAATAAAATAAAAATTTTTGTTACTAAAATTTTTTTCTTTCTTTTGAGAAAATAATAAATTAGCCCCATTTGTTGTTTATCGGTGACAATAGTTGGACCGTGTAAATTACAAGGTGGCCGTATATAGTTTCGAAAATATTTATATAAAAATAAATACTTTGATAAAACGAAAAAAAAAATTCATAGAATCGTAATGTTGCCTCGTCTCGATGATTCGTTTTTTTTTTTCATTTCTTTCCATTTTTTTCTTCTCTCGTCTTTTTCTTTTCTTTAATTATTGTTATGATAATGTTACGACAATAAATAAATCAAATAAATAAATAATTTGCTTCGTTTAGGCGTTTTTTGCTCTTTTTTCAATCGTTTTTTTTCGATCTTGTTCGCGATTTCTTTCTTTTCTTTTTTTTCATTTTTTTAATTTTTTTGCCTACTCCGATTTAATTCGATTTACAAAATACGGAGTGGCTCGTTCGCTTTCTTTCTCTCGCTCGCTTTTTTTTATTCGTGACGCGATGGCCGCGATTCGTAAAAAAATAGGCATTTTTGTGGTTTTATTTTTTCTTTTGTTTTATCGAGTTTGTAATTTCGATATGTTTCGATCTTCGCGATTCTTTGGATTTTTGGGCGGCTATCTAATTCGACTTTTTTTCTAAAGAGTAGAAAAGAAAAAATTGTTAAATTTTTTTTTTTTTGCAAAATCGATTCGATTTTGCGTTCAAATGATTTCGATATGATAAAACACGACGATTGTACACTTTATTCGATTTTCCTTTTTTTTTTTTAATCTATCAATTAATTTTTTTGGCACAAAATTAGCCGGAGACCGTTACGATTTTCTGCGTTACGCAGATGACTTTTTGACCCTTTTATTGTCGTCACTCTCGACGAAAAATTATTGTTCAGTTCGTTAGGAAGTTTTTTCTTTTCTAGTTTTGTCATGCAATATTTTTCTCTTTCTTTATTATTGTTTCGCGTTTACATTGGGCGAGACGTTCGTTGGGTCTGCGCGCAGAGAGAGTCGAAAAGGAAAAAAGCCTTGGCAATTTTCGGAACGACGAAACCGAGAAAAAAATTGGTTAGTGTTTTTCTTTTTCGAGACTTTCTGTTTTTCGACCTCTCGAATTCTTGTTATTCTCGTATTATTGTGCGTGTGAAAAAAGCTCGGTGGCCTAATATTTTCGTCGTCATCACCGATGTTTTTACCCTTCTTTTTAAATAGATTTTTTTCTTTTTTTTTTTAGAGATCGGATTCGCCGTAAAGGGCAGTCGAGAACGAACGATAATCGAGCGCACCAGGCTGTGCGTTTTGGCCCTTGTATGGTGGCATTCGTTGGATGCAATACTCGGCCTGGTCGGGCGGCAATTCTCTCCTAAGCTCGTCCGCCAGGATGTAAGGCTACAGGAAAAAAAAACCACAGTAATTAAGATGTCAACGATAGAATTAATCAACATGGAACATTTTAATGAATTTATTACAAAATTTAATTACGAAAATGAATAAATAAGAATTAAAACATTATATTGACACAGACTCAGATTTAACCTCAATTAAAATTTTAAATGGACCTGACTCGAAAATACAAAATTGATTTCGCTTTGAAGCCAATTCGACCGTAAAGAATTGACATTATCTAAAATTTGACAATTTATGATAAATAAATGAATAAATAATTTCACAGAAATGATGTTTAAAAATTATCGAATTATTAATAAGATTAGGAATAAAAGAATACATAAATAAAATGTAGTGAAAAAGAATAAATAAAAAAAGTTACCTTGTCGCCGGCAAGGATGCGGAAACTGTCGATGACCTGTTCGGCGGTATCGGTGTCGGTGGATTCGCGGGTCATAAAATCGAGGAAGGCGTCAAAGTGTACATAGCCGGAACTATTGGGATCTACGATGGCGAGTATACGCTGGAAATCAATGTCGCCTTGTCGATCCTTACCGATCGAGTAGCCCAACGAGACGAGGCACGATTTGAACTCATCCGGTGCTAATCTGCCAGTTCGATTCTTGTCGAAGTGGTTGAAACTGCTGCGGAACTCGTTCAATTGTTCTTGCGTTATTCCCTGTGGAAAAACAATTTGATAAATTTTGATACAATATTTATATATATTTAAAAAAAAAGGAAATGACGTAGTTTGTCTGTTTTCCGTACGCTTGACTTTTTTCCGCTAAAATGTCGACAAAACTTTGGTTTTTAATCCGTTTCCTTTTTTTTTTTAATTGTTATTCTAGCTTTGATGTACTGTAGCCCAGAATCCGCAAAAATATTGCTCTTTTTATACGACCGCGAATTCTCACTCATAAGACCACTTTTTGTGGTAAATTTTCTTTTACTATGTCCTAACATTTTGTTGCGCAATGAAATATTTTTGTTACTTTTTTATAAACGCTCATAAAAAATGAAAACATTCGCACAACATTTGCCCCAAAATCTTATTTTTTTGGGGGAAAAATGGCAGCACAGTCGAATGGCGAAGATAAACAGTCCCTGCTCCTTACCCCGGCTGGGGTATCTGTCCGTACACGGCCGCCGAAAACGCAAAAATTTCAATGTTTTAAATGGTCACATCAAGTTCAGCCGTTTGTTCTAACACCAAAAAAGTCTTACGAAAATCGATTTCGAAAAAATTGATGAAAATGATCGTTACTTAAAAATTATACAATAAAGATAAATGGATGAACCGAGCGCTGTTTTGAAGAGAATTCTCAATGAGAAACAATTTACAGCAATTTTATGAAGTTGTGATAATTTCTCTAAAAAGACATTGCTTCAGTCACTTTTTTTAATTCATTAATCCCATAGAAATTTGATCAAAATACGAAGAGAATGACGTAACATTTTCAAAGGGTTTGAAAAAAAAAATGTAAAAAAGGGGCAATTACCTTGGAGTCTCGGGTGAGAATTTGATTCTCGACTTCGTTGATGTTGCGATTGATCGAGGTCAACAACTGTTCCCAACCAACTCGCAAAGTCTCCATCGTATATTGGGTGTAACGATTTTCGAAAATCATTCCTTCCTGGACGGCCTGATGAATCTTTTCCAATTCCTCAAGATGAGCCTTGTATTGATAAACCGCCTGTTCGTATTCCTTCAATCGGTGCAATTGATCCTCCAATGTTCCTTGCAATCCGAGGCCAATCGCTGTTACGGCGTCTAATTGTCGCTCGATCCATGGCCCAACAGCGTTTGCTTTCTCAGCAAATTGCCGTCTCAGCAATTCATTATCTTAAAATCGCAAGTTCAGGAAAAAGTCGCCAATAATTTATATAATAAAAAACATCAAAGTAGTTCCAAAAACAAAAAATTGACGCGTTTTTTCTTAATTTGCGTTTTCTTTCCAACTAAACGTGACAAAATATTGCAAAAATACTTCTTGTTGAGATATAATTTTTCAGAAAATTCCTGTCGGAGTAACTCGATTTTTTTTTTACAACTTACGGTCAACAAAAATTGCCCAAAAAATTACTTTAATCGAAATTTTAAATTGGAACAATTGAGTTTTTTTTTTAATTTGCCTCTTCAGTAAATTTCCATGGGTGTGGTTTGTTTTTTTCCACACCCAAGTTTCGAAAATTTTGCCAAAAGATAATATTCTTAAAAAAAAACCAAACTAATAAAAATAATACTTTTTTCCTATTCCAAATTAGCCTTTTTCCGAATCGATATCAAACTAGCTCAATGAGAAAAAAAAATGAAAAACCATCAAAAATGTATGCTTTAAATAAATCTCGAAAAAGGATACTCTGTTGTTTGCGAAGTTCAGCGGCGAGAGTTCCATCGCGTTGGGGCACTAATTGCCTGACGTCACTCCATTTCTTCGTTAAATCCTACAAAGAGAAATCGATTAATTCATTAATTTATTATTATTATTCTATAATATTTATAGTTGTTACAATTTTCCCACTCAGTCTTATTTTACCTAGAAAAGAATCATTTTCCATTTTATAAATATTAATGACTGCATAATAAAATAGTAAAAAATGGCATAAATAGTAATGAAGAATTGAAAAACATTTTTCGTTAAAATTTGTCAGAATTCATCAACAATAATGAAAAAACATCTCCTTTTTTGAGTTTTTTTTTAGAAAATGAAGCTTCTTTTTTTAGCATTTCTTATAGGAATAAATTTTTAAATAAAGGTAAAAAATGGTAAAAAAAAATTACGAGAGCAGTGAGAGTAGTGTAGGGATTCTCGAGTCCTCCGGGGATCTGGAATTGCTTGACGATGGACTCGACCTCGCGTACGAGGCCAACGATCGAGTTGTACTCTTTATCGGCCTCGCCGAGGGTCGCCTTGAACGCTGCATGGGCGTCCATTAGACCCTGTATTTCTTCCATCGTATGAACGATGAACATGTCGACTAGATCTTCCCGTGTACCATCCAGCCAATTGTTGAATGGCTGTCGGAAAAAAAAAACTGATCTTAGTACATTCGAGTCAAGAGTGAAAAGAGCAATTTTTATCAGACTTTTCAATTAACATAATTAGGAATTTTATTTTTTAAATCAACTTTTGTTTTGAAAAAAAAAAGCTAAATAACTCAGAAAATTAATTTTTTCTTGTAGAATTTTTCTCACAGCGGCACGCTTGGCGAACTCAAGGTGGAGCACGTCGATCTTTTCAAGTATGCGCTCGGCCTCGTCGAGGGCCTGACGCCTGCGTTGGGTCAGAGTTCCCAAACGATCCCACTGATCGCAGATACGTTGGCACCGGGCATTAACCGACGCACTGTCGTGGTACTCCAGTGTGCTAGAGAGGAAATTCGAAAAAAACTTATCGAATGGATAGTGTTGTGTTTAATAAATAAATAAATAAATAAAAGTAATACGAAAAAAACTCGACAAACATACAAATAATGAAAAGTAAAGACAAGAGAAGCTGGAAAATTTTGAAAAGAAAAAAACAATCATCGAAAAACTAGAAAATCCATGAAATAATGAGAGAAGACTAAATAAAATTAGAAAATGTAAAACACGTTACAAATAACAATGAAAACAAAAATGTAAAAAACATTAAGTAAACGCGTACTTGAGTTCTTGAGCAATTGCGGCAATTTGTTCGACGCGATCCTGATGGGCGGCAAGATCAGACTCGAAAGCCTCGTGCTTTTTCTTGAGGGCTTTGAGCTCGTTGAGCTTGCACTGACGGAAATGCTGGGAGGTGAGCATCTCTTCTTTACCAGCGGTCCAGTCCTCGTGGGCGTCCGCCTTGTGCTTGAATTTCTGGGCCAAATGTTCCAAACGCTCCAGCCGCATCATTTCCGAGAGCAACCACTCTTCGAATGATTTTTCACCCAGTTCGAGACCTTTTTTTTCCAAAGCGACGAACAATATAAAAATTGTCGAAATTAATTATTTCCTTTTATTTTTCTACATATCAGAACATTTTTTTAAAAGCGTACTTTAAAAATTAAAGATAAAAGATTTCTCTGAGGACAAATATCTTATATTTTTTTTTTATTTCCGGAAAATGCATTAAATAGACTAGACATCGTTTTGCACGATTCATGATGAAACATTAAATAATGACAATTAAGAAAAAAAATCCGGATACTCTCTTTGCATGTATTTTATACCTATATACTTTAGATACTGGATAATTAATCAAAATAGTGGACACCGATTTTTCAAATTAACAAATAAAGTAATGCGAAACCGAAAAAAGCACTAAAATTCTTTTGTGTACGAATTTGTTGTGCACATTTTTTTAATATTAGTACATTGAATTAGAAAAGAATCCAAATAGGAACAAAAATTTCTCCGTGTACGAATTTTTCATGGATATTCTCTTTCAATTCGAAAATTCGATTAAACGAGTAGGTAGCGTTTCATTATAATAAAAGATAAAAGTGTAAATAATTATAATAATACAAAAAAAACATCATAAATGAATAATTTCACAATATTTGTGAAATTGGACTTGAAGCGTACCTTTCCAAGCTTTGTTAATGTCGGAGACCATTTTGCCTTCGGTGGGCATGTAAGCAGGTCGATTGCTAAGCCTGAGCTTGGTTTGCAGCGTATTGAAATTCGTCTCGAGTTTGGCTTTTTGTTCGACGCGTGGTGGCTTGTGCTTGCGACGATAAGTTCTGTATTCCTCGAGTTTTTTCTGACAACCCGCGAGTGAATTGTCAGTTTGACGACTTGCGAGCCACGGCATCGTGCGTCTAATCCATTCGAGCAAATCGGAGGCCAAACGCTCGTATTCCTCCATCAGCCTTTCGTTTTCCTGATTCACCTTTAGAACCTTGCAGATTCTGTTAGCCGCGGTTTCGGCCTGTTTACGGTGAACAAAAAGCAATTAATGATTTACAAAAATAAAACGGACATTTTATTCGCTTGTAACAAAAATTGAAGACAAGTACTTTTTGATTTGAGAGAACATTTTTCATTAATTCAAATAGGAAACAAAACAAATTGGAAGCGGTTAAAATATTATTTTTTAATAACAAAAAAAAATTATTTTTTTTTTTTTTCAAATAATTGCCTTTCAGGAAACAATCATTATTTATTTATTATCAATCGATCGAACCTCCTGAAATTATTGCTTAAACAATCCAAAAAAACAATGATAGAAACGCTTTTTTGAATTTATTATTATTTTTTTGAGTACAATAATACCGTCTTTAGTTGATTTTTTGATCAACAAATGTTTTTACTGCTGACAAGGCAATGATTATTTTGTTAATTGAGATTAATAACAAACCTTTTGGGCGCCACTGAAACAATGGTAGTACGAGGAGACGTAAGTCATCACCGCCCTCTCGTCCGGCATAGCGGTATTTCTCATGTCTAAAAAACAAATACGCACGCTCTGTCGAAAACTCAAACCATGCTTTGTTAGAAGGGAAAATTAGAACAAAAAAGTTAATCGATAAAAAATATTTCATACGGATGTAAAATTTGTTTTCATTCAAATTTAAATTCATAGCATTATTCTCTAGTTTTTTTCTATTTCAATATTAATTTTATTTTCAAAAAACATTTTCCTTCACAATGAAAATACTTTTTTTTTGTTATTTAAAAAAATATTTTTTATCCATTAAATTTTTTGGCTGTAGACAAAAAAAATGGCGTTAAATTATTAATATTGGGTTGCCTCATTTCACTGTAATTCCGGGGCGATCTGAGAGGGTGCAGTTAATTTCAAGCTCGGGTCCAATCGTCTTATCCATTTTTTCATAATCGATTTTTGATCCAAGCACAAAACACAAAACGAGAAGGGAAAATTAGAAAAAAAAATTGTAAAATAGGGGGAAAATGCTGCAATCGCAAAAAACAACGAGAAAGAAACGCGATTTTTTCTATTTTTTCTTTTTGCGCTGACCTGCTGGGCACCCTGGAAAGCGTGGTAGTAGCAGGACACATAGGTCATGATCGCTCTTTCGTCCGGCTTGGGAGTGTTGATCAAATCTATATCGAATCATCGAAATTTTTTTGTTTTTTTTTTTTTTTTAATTTAATTTACGTTAATTGAAATAGTGACACGACAAAAAAAACGGCTTGAGTATGGAATATAGAAAAATTAAATTGTTCGGGAAATTATCGAAAATATATTGCAATAACGATACCAAAAATAAGAAGAACGATATTGATAAAATTGAGAAACTTTTTGTGTACGTTTGTGACCAGAAATTCAAATTTTTGATAGATTTTTCCGCGCTGAATACGAAACCGGACGCTAAAATTTCATTTTACGCCAAGTTTTCGAAAAATAAATTGGTGCAGGTGTAAAAAAAAACGTTTTTTTGACCATTTTTAAGAATTTATAGCGCGATGAATTTATAGCCATATGCCATAACTTTTCAAAACGGCTCAAAGGAAAGCCTGAACCTTGTACCTTTACACGCATTTTTTATAAATTCCGTCATACGTGCCGTTGAAATATTATGCGCTATGATTTCTGAAAAGTGGTCAAAAACGTTTCTTTTTACACTTTGACGTTAAATTTTTTTAAACTTTCCGTAACAGACAATTTTTCAGATGAGATTCGTATTCGACGCGGAAAAACTTATCGGAAACGGAAACTTAGCCTCAATTAGTAAAATATTGAATTGAAATTTATTAAAAAATTGGGAAAACCTCATGTTCAGAATTTAGTCGAAGAGTCACGATAATAATAAGAAAGTGTAGTATTGAATAAATAAAAATTATGAAAATTGGAGAAATAGCCCATGATAAATTTTTTTTTGTTTTTGCTTGTAATAATGACTATGACAACAATAGCTGTTTTCACGTTTCTAATTTTTCTCCCAAACAGCAGCTATTTGGAAAAAAAAGAAAAGATCCAACTTCTGCTGTTTTGAAAATCGAACATAGAGCTTCTCGCTATTTGTTTGAAATATAATCCATGTAGGAGAAAACTTTGACATAGGATTTTAACCGATTGAATGTCTTTCGCATTGTCTTAAACCGTCAGCGGTCGCACTATGAGACTTTTTCCCACACTTCCATTAAAACGATGATTAGTCAAAAATTTCAAGTGGCATAAACATTTGAAATTTTTTCCATCTTCTCTAAATTTATTCTTCTGTATCATAGAAAAGTTAACATTTTTTTTTGAATTTTTATTTTCAATTTTTTAAATTATTTTTTGTGTCAATTATCGTTGTATTTATGGTTTACAAAAAATAAAAATGTTTAGTAGCCACAATCACTGTAATAAAATTATTTTCAAGTTCCTTTTTATCAAATTAAGCACTTGAAACTATACATGTGAGAAAATCTCTCATCGCGTGAACAGTGTTTAAAGTGCACGTAGCGGAACCGCTTACGGGTTTAATAACAACATTTTGGCAAGTTATATATTTGATATTTTTCAGAGGAACATTTTAAAAAAATAGGCAAAAACAATGGAAAAAAGGGGACGAAAAAGGCAAACGTTCTTACCGTCGGGATCCAACATGCGAGGAATATCGAGATACTTTTCGGCGACGTCGAATGCCGTGTTGAGATTCTCGAGGGGATTGTCCTTGCTGAGCTTGTTGTAATCGATGAGATCGGGACGATGACGATGAATGAGCGCGCAAAACGCGAGACCATCCTTGAACGAGAGATGGAAATTTTGTACGTTTACGTTTTTGTAAGGTGCGGTTTTCCTCTGACACCACAAAAGAAGACCCTCTTTCGCAGTCATTTCCTCCACCGATATGTCCTGAATCGCGAAACGTAGAATTATCGTCCATATCATTCCGAGGGTCATCTTCAAATTTCCATCCACGATTTCTGTACGAATTTCAAGAAAAACAAAGTAAAACACAAAATTCAAAAAAAACTCATTCATGTTTTTTCTTCGGTTACATCATTATTATTTATTTCATAAAACGAGTTATTTCTTCTTTCAAAATTTTTTATTAATCTAATATTGAATGTTTTTATATTTGAAAATGGTTTCTTTTATTGTTTTGTTGACTATTTTATTCGCCATTGTTGATTATTCGGTCGGACAATTAATGCGTAATTCCTAATTTTTTTTTTTAATTGTTTTTTTCATTATTATTATCAACAATAAATTTTGCTAATTTTTTGTTATCTATTGCCGTTATAAAATCATACGAACCCTCGGCACCAATGGAGACGAGTTTGACGCCCTTGCTCGCGATATAATCTAGAGCTTTGTTTACATTGGCAATTTTGTGGAAACGCATTTTGCCACGATCCGGTCTAGGCAGAGTCTCGCCGGATATGACCTCAAGTAAGAGCATCAGTTTTAGCCCATTTCGAAAATCGTCTTCGATCGAGTCGATCGCTGTTCCAGCTTTTCGGAGATGCGAATTGCACCATGCTGTGAAAGTCTGGAGAATAAAAAACGAAATTAATATATTTATTTCCAAACATTTTTCGAGGATTCTTTGCATTGTAAAAGGAGAATGACAACAAAAAATGGTTCGTTAAAATATCTCCACTCATGTGAGGTATGCTCCAAAACATCACTGCTCCGAAATATGCTCATTACGAGATATCACTACCTTAAGGGCTTACATACACCTAGAGAGGTCGAACAATCGATTTTCCAAAAATATTTTTATTCCAAAGTATCACCCTTGATACATAAATTATAATAAATTTCCAGGAATCCCTCACATCTTGGAAGTATGAGAAAAACAATTCATCTCAATTTGAAAGGTGCTTAAACCTTAAAATAATGTTTTTGAAAACGTTAACCATTCTATCTCGTAAACTAAACGACCGATTTGGCTGAAAATTGGTACAGAGGATCTTTACACAATTATCTAGTCTTAGTAGAGGGTTTTTTAAACATCATATTAGTTTTTTATAAGTAAAGAAGAAAAAGTCCAGCGAAATCCAGACTGTACGATGCAAACGTCAGCCATTTTGTGGAAAAGGGATAAAAAAAAATGTGACTCGACAAAGACTAGTTTTTTGGCAACTTTAAGAAAAACTTTTGTTTCATTATTGTGTTGAAGAGTATAGTGGGAATCGTGGTTAACGCACGGAGAAAAATATTTCAGAATATCTGTAAGATATTCCGACAAAAATTATCGTGGTTTCCAATTATGTGCACGCGATCGTCAGGTACAATAAAAAATATGTACAGTACGTATAAATTTCACCAAAGACGAGATCAAAATCAATGGTGTCAGTACGATAAAAATTGGTGTCCTGGCACTGTAAAATTTCATGGGACGATTGTCAATGTTTACTGCCTGAAATCATGAATTTCTCTAATGCTCATTTTTCAGTTTTATTCCTCATAATTATAATAATAGTATAATTAAAATTATAATAATAAGAACGTAATGAATTAATGATTATTCATCAATTAATAATCCAATCAACCAACAAATTATTTTTTTATTTAATAAATAAATCATCAATTAGATGAAATGTTTTTCATTTTTTTTAATCCGTCCTCATCAGGATTTCAAATTGAATATATGTGTCAGGACACGGTCTGCAGTAGGAAAAGTTATGTTGAATTGGCAATTTGCAGTTGAATGAGAACAGTCTCCGAAACTACTCAATTTGCTGCTTCTTTCCACCAAATATAATTCTTTTCATCCTTTTTAATATAAAAAAAAAATTGTAAAAGGTTAAAGACCATGTCATGTCACATGACACAACGGAATAAAAATAATAAAAGTAGACGACAGGGTCTGGCCTGTTCATCTCATGCAATAACAAAAGATGGAGCTCGAACCAAAAAATACCGAACAGCACGGTAAAAATTGTTTTGCGGTGTGGTAAAATTTCTAACCCATCTGAGATTTAGTTGCGGTGCAACAATTATTTTTTCGTTTACGTCGCGTTAAAAAGCAGGAATTTTTGTTTTTTTTTAAGGCCTTACATACGTCCAGAATTTTCAAAAAATCGATTTTTTTTTTTTTACAGATTATTATTCTCTATAGTTTTAGGCGTATTTCTGTGTAAGTCGATTGTACAAATTCCCCATAGATCGAAAGTTATTATAGAAAACGTGACTGCCCAACGAGAGTCTGATGCGCGCAGGTAGATGTCTCGAGCGAAACGCACTTGAAACTTTAAATACATTTTTCTCAAAACTACTTTTTCTGGCACGGTCTGCATGATAACTCACAGTTTTTAATATTTTTTGATGCTTTTTTTTTTTTAATATTCGAAATTGTTTTCTCTATAGTCTGTCGAGTCGGATTTTTGATGTTGTGATTAAAAAATTTTATAAACATAATTAAAGTGTGACATTTATGACACAAAATTCACACTTTTTTTTAAACTGCCGTAAATTGCCAAAATTTTTCGAATTTCATAAATCCGGCTCGACAGACTATAACTACAACTTTATTTTACAAGAATTTTTTTACGTTTTGCAGATCCATCAGCATTTCAAGAAGAAATAATGCAGACCGTGGAGCAACTTTTTTTTCATAGTGCTTCGGGAAACGTGATTTTTTATGTTGTAATTTTTGAAAAAAAAAAATGAAATAAATTTTTTTATAAAGTTTAAATACTAATAAACAATGTGTAAAAATTATTTTTATTAATTTCTATTGCTATCTCTTCTAAAAACAGTTTTTCTTTTAGCGCGTTTTAGGCGCTGCTGGACGTATGTAAGGCGTTAATGAAACTTTTTACATTGCAGTTTCGGATATTAAACTGTGTGCCGCATTACAAAAAAAATTATAGTATTTATTTTAAATACTGCGATACTGATTCTTATCTTTATTTTTTTTTTCCGATAAATCTTCCTAAAAATGTTGTTTGCGTACAGTTTGTAATGCAACAATGTCTTTCCAAATAAACAAAAAGTTGTTTCGACAGAAACATTTTTTTATTGTAAAAAGAAATTATTGATATTGAGCCTATTTTTGGCACCTCCAGGTGTATGTAAGTCCTTAACATTACTATTATAGAGTCCAAACATTCCTACTGAAAAATATGACAGCTATACGATTCTTCACTTCACAGATCTACTCCATAGCACCTCCGCTCTTAAAATCTCTACTCTAAAATACATAACGTCTCTACTCTTTGATACAGAGTCGATAAAAAGTAGAACTGTAAAGAGAAAATTTGTTGTATTGCCAGCATTACTACTTCAAAATATGCCTACTCCAAAACATCACGACTCCAATATTACGATTAACGGGAGAAACCAGTTTAGGAGGCCGAAATTTTGGTGTTTTTCGTGAATTTTTTTAACAGAGAAGGAATAATCAGAATTTGTTTAAACTTGGAGGATATTTTATTCATGTTTTGAAGTACGCTTTGTAATTTTTTCAAGTCATTTCCGCCGGAAATAGTGGAGTTAGAAGCTGCTGTCCATGGACGATCGCCATCCGAGTTTTTTGCTGGTGGGCATTCCTGAAGTCACAATTTTTATCTGTAATCATTACAATTTTTTTTTCGTTAACAACATATGTCCTAAGAATATGAACCTAATTGTGATAAAAAAAGTTGAAAATTGCATGTTTTTGAGGTGTTTGAACACAATGTCATGTTTTTATACCACGTTTTTTCACCTTTTTTGCATTAAAAAAAAATATTTTTAATAATAACATCATCCCAGAGTTAGGTTCATATAGATTGTAATTGAATAAAGAATATTCACACAAATTTTCAGAACGATTGATCAATAACTTTTGGAGCTAGAATGCCCACCAGTTGAAAAAAGTCGTCCATGGACAGCAGCTTCTAACTCCACTATTTCCGGCGGAAATGACTTGAAAAAATTACAAAGTGTACTTCAAAACATGAATAAAATATCCTCCAAGTTTAAACAAATTTTGATTATTCCTTCCCTGTTAAAAAAAATTGACGAAAAACACCAAAATTTCGGCCTCCTAAACTGGTTTCTCCCGTTAAAGAGTAGTGATATTTTGGAGTGGTAATATTTTAGAGCATACCTTACTGTGTGTAGAGATAATTGAGATCATAAATGACACAGAAGTAGGCATGTTTAAGATCAGAGATGTTTTATGGTAAAAAAAAGCGGACAAGTGCGAGTTGAACTCGCGTGGAGAGGGTTCCGTACGATGAATACGTTATCTACCATGTTTTTTTCAAATCTGACCCAAATTTGTTTGTGGTAACTAAAAATTTTAAGACCATAAACTTTTTATAGGTTTTCCTGTAATCTATAAGTAAAGAACTATTTTCTGTATTTTTTTCAAAATTTTAGGCTCAGTAGTTTCGGAGATAGGGGGGGGGGGGGAATGGTCAATTTCCATCTATTTTCTTAAATAACTTTAAAACTATTTATTTTAAAATTATAAAAAAATATATATTTGAGACCCTCACAACAAGCCCTTTCATTTGATATGTCACACGGTACAGTTTGCAAAACTTTTTTTTTAATTTTCTAATTTGCCCCCCAAAAGTCACTCCTATATTCAAAATTCATTTATTTACGTTACACGTCCGTGTTTGGATCACAGAAATTCATATGTGTACCAAATTTCAACTTATTCGGTCCAGTAGATTTGGAGCAAATTGGCTGTGACAGACGGACAAACAGACAGACACACGAATGATCCTATAAGGGTTCCGTTTTCTGTTCATTTAGACGTAAAATTAGTTAAGAATACACCGGCGCTCTGGTCTAGTGGCTAGCGTGCTTGCCTCTAAGCCAGAGTGTTGGGAGGTCCTCGGTTCGAATCCCGGTCCCGTAGCCTTTTTACGAGAATTAAATATGAGCGCGTGACCAGCTCCAGATGTATATATGAGGCATCCACAAGTACTTGCATATGTGTATGTCACATGTATACAGCTGTAGTTCATGTTTACATTCTCGGGACAGGGCGTGACGTAGCTCCGGCACCGTGAGGCGAACCCAGGGCCGGTTGTAATGGCATAGGTTTTCCGCAGTTTCCCTGGGCTCATGGAATCGAATTCCATGGCGAATGCGCTACAGAGGGGGAAGTCGGATGCGGCCGCATGGGGGCCTGATTACTGAACCGGACAAACCCCCAGGGGGGACTGGCTACTGACCCGGGCCGATACAGGATCGGCCCGGGTCAGTAAAAAAAAAAAAAAAAAAAAACAGTTAAGAATAGAGATATTCAGGAGCAGAGCTATTTTGGAGTAGACAAATGAAGAGGATAGTTGTACGGTCCGATAGTGTTATTCTTTTTTGCTAAACATTTATATAAAAAAAAATTATAAAATGATTAAATTCACGCAAGTCTCTTTGGGAGGAATGTTTTGTTTTATTATTCCTGTTTTTCTCTTTCTTTTATACAGTAATTGATGTTTGTTGTTTATTTAATTGTTGTTTACTAATATGTATTTCTGTTCTACTTTTTTCAATGATATTATTGTTACATTTATTTCAACGCTATGTAGAACTTGAATAAAATGAGGAACGAATGAATAGATGGCACAAAATTTGCTGATCCAACAAACGAAAGTCGATGCGGTATTTACGCTCTATTTCCTGTCAGATTAAAAAATATATCCATTTATACGTACCCGCAAAAAATTTACTGAGAAAATCATTTCTCAAACATACAGTGTTCAATCATTTCTAAATTAGTTATTGTGCATATCTTAATTCTTTACAGACAAAAATATGTGTAAAAATACAGTTTTTTATTTGCATATTTTTTGTGTATTAAAAAAAATCGTTTATGAAACGTGAAAGCAACACTCCTTCTCAAAGTGCGTTCCAGAGCGAGGACTCGGGTGACGTTTCGTCATCAACCACTTGAGGAGTCCTTAGGATACGACCGCCTTGTTTTGGCGATAGACAAAGGAGCCTTGTGTCAAGGGGCAAGGGCATGGATGCCTTGGCAAGCGAGGCCCAAGGCATTAAGGAACGAGACGCGAGCTCGGTCGCATCGCGGACCCATTCAATTCTCTATATAACAGAGTCTATTACATATACTAATAAAAGCAGACGTATTATTTTATTTGCGGTCTAAGTTTCTTACAGTTCAGAAGTGGGATAAAGAGCTCATCCTTGTTCACTTCGCGACTCGTGAATTATTATAGTGACAGTGACAAAGTGGTGTGCTATACATACGTGTAGTGAAACAACTACAGGGTGCAGATACGATGGGCCGCTCTCGTAGCCGAACTGGAAGATCTCGCTCAAGATCTCGTTCTCGTAAGTCGATGTCGCATCACGAATCGGCTGCGCGGTCACGCGATAGACGTCGTGATAGGCGAGGAAGATCGTCAAGAAGCCGACGCGACCGCTCTCGTAAGCGATCGCGTAGCGAGCGTAGTCGGTATACGCCGACTTACATTCCTGCCCCAAGCGTCAGCGCAATGTCGGATTTGCAAGGTGCTTGTCAGAAGTTACTCGAGGTTGTAGCAACTGCAACAGGAAGACAAGAACCACGAAAAACCTTCGAAGGCAGAAGATCAATCCCATTGTTCGATCCGAGCCTAAAAAATCAGACGATCGAAGTATGGATCCAAAAGGTCGAGGAATTAAAAGGTATCTACGACTGGGAGGACAAGACGGTCAGCAGTTTCGCGTTGGAGAACCTAAAGGGCGTAGCCAGAACGTGGTACGAGGGTCTGGAGACTGTTGATTACACTTGGGCCGAATGGAAGGAAAACTTGCTTAAAGCGTTCACCGATCATACATTGTTACCCGAAAAACTCGTGACAATGCTGGCTCGTATGAAAACAAAAAACGAGAGTACGATGAAATTCTTCTTCGACAAAGCAGCCCTCGTGAGATCATGTGGTTTCGTGGGGAAGGATGCCGCCGATTGCATTGCTCAGGGAATCACGGATCAATCTCTCAGAAACACAATCAAACAGAATGATTTTCAATCACCCGAGGCGCTGCGTATATTTTTGAGTAAGACAGACACTGCAACAGAGCTATCGGTTGACGGACACAACGGGAAAAAGGATTGCGACCGTGAGCGACACAGCTCGGATGGGCGTAAGGGGAAGCCTAAGACACAAAAAGGTCAACAAGAGGGACAAAAGCCGGACGGAACATCTGGGGGTGCTATGAACAAACTGGCCTCTAGGCGGTGTTACCGCTGCAACGAAATGGGCCATCTGGCGAAACAATGCCCGAAAGTTAAAGATGAATCGGCGAAGAATGTGCGCACCATCGGCATCGATCGAAAGCCCGAGGATATGCGGATACATGACGCGATTATCAACGGTACCCTTTTACGAGCATACATCGACGGAGGGAGCGAATGTATTACTCTGAAAAAGAGCGAGTCGGATAAATTGGGCCTGGACGTGCAACCGACGGACGAAGTTCTTCGAGGATACGGGGGTGGTACGGTCATTCCGTGCGGAGTGGCCAAGGTGGATATGCAGATCGATTTGGCCGAGGGATCGATCGAGGTCTTCGTTGTCCCGGAAGAGGTGCAAGATGTGCCGCTCATCGTGGGACAAACGTTCCTGAGTCTACCTGGCGTTGCGACTGTCCAGTTGGATGGCCACCTGCGGTTGTTCAACAAATCCGTAGCTACTCTGCCGGACTTGGAGCGACTTCCACCACGTAAACAGGTGCTGACGACGGTGGAGGAGACCAGCATCCTGCCACGTCAAGGAGCAAATATCAAGGTAGCGGTGCAAGATAATTATTCTGGTGACTTATACGTAGAGCTAAGCGTACGAGACAAGGCAAAAAGGGTACATTGCATCCCGCGATGTGTAATTAATACTGAATCAGGGGTCCTACCAGTCTTAAATCTGTCAGATAGAGTACTAACTGTTCGTAAGGGAATACATATCGCATGGGCGGAGCCGACGAGGCCCGAAACCAGGGTTGAAAGTACGTATCGGTCAATGTGTCAAATTAAAAATGAAAAAGGGAACCTTCCGAGAGAGCAGGTTAAGGTCGATTCAAGCGTGTCGGAACCCAAGAAAGAACAATTATTCAAATTACTTGACTCTTACCGCGACTGTTTCGCACTGAAAACCTCCGAATTAGGTGCGACACAAGCAGCCGAAATCGATATAGAATTAACGAGCGACTCTGTAATTACTTATCGACCATATCGACTGTCTTACTCGGAACGCGAGAAGGTTAATCAAATTGTTGACGAATTAAAAGAAAATCAAATCATCCGCGACTCAAATTCTCCGTTCTCGAGCCCTATCTTGTTGGTACGTAAAAAGAATGGCGA